>JZKD02S0292675.1:629923-665835 GCA_000966675.3 Picea glauca | reverse complement strand
TAGAAGGATCTTCCTCTAGATGCTTCTTTTTAGTATAAATAGGAGTCGAGGGTATGAGAACCCTAGCTTAGATATTATTGTAATAGAGCTCTGCTCAACTAGAGGTTGCCCCCTCTAAGAGGCCCGTGAACATTGCTTTCAGATTCAAAGTGTTATTTCTATTATTATTCTCATATCATTTCAGTTCTATTGTGGTGAATGTTCTGGTTATATTGTTGTTATTCTGCCATTTCTAGCATTTTATTTCTGTTCTGTATACATTTTATATATGGTATATTACACCCTCTAAAGCTTGACCATTCATAACAGAAAGAAAATATATTGGGGTTTTTTCTCATTTGGTCTCTGTGCTTCGTGAATATTGAATCTATTTAGGTCCTTAGGAGTCTTACCGATCCACTTATCTTCAATTCTCTTGAATAACTTCAGACTTTGTTATCCTTCCCATACGTTTGGTCTCGACTGTCAATTGTACCCCACTAAAGGTCGAGTGTGATTTGGTAACCTTAGTGACCTTTTCCAAGTATCTATAGAGGTTACTGTGGGGGTAGTCCCATGGTACCTGGGGTAGATGTTGTATCACACTTTCAGTACCCTTGGAGGGTGACCCCATGACACAAGGGTTGCTTGCATAGAGAAGGAATGTTACATGGAGTTTGGGGTACCTTCTTCTTATATATTCATTGACATCCTGATATCTCATCTTCGAAAGATCCTTCTATTGTTTCTTAGTTGATTACCTGTAGATATTTTTAGGGGTGTGTGATTTCAGAGTTCCTAGTTGGCTTTAAGGATTGTCATTTTACTTTCACCGTGACCAATCAAGGGCCTCAAAGATATCGCAAATTCAAGATTTGGGTATTGAAGTTCAGGAACCTCAACATGACCCTTATTATTTGTTTGGATAAAAAACAAGATCTAGGGCAACATTCGAGCCAACATTAAAGTCAGAATCTCGCTCAATGTACCTTCCTGTCCCATCTTCCTTGCTTGCATCACTCCCAGTTGTGCACTCGGAAAGGTTAACATAAAAAATGGGTTTATCCTAGACCATATCTCTGGGGATATGTTGTATGGGTCAAAACATCTCAACCATTGTTTCCAGTCATTCTCCTTTAGATCTTGGGGTTTCTCATGATCCAATATTCTTTGTATATATAATAATTCTTTGATCCTTTTATTTATCAAGGGATATGATGTTTGGGATTGGGATTTGAATAAATAATTTGAATAAGCCTTGTTCATTTCCCTTATCTTCCATATCTTGTGAAATACATATGCTTGGGACATTTTAGGTTCGGTAAGAGAAGTCACTTTGTTTAGTGAATATGGAAGGAAGCAAGGAAGGCTAGCACTAAGAATATAAGAGTACACTCTTTCCAGAGAGTAGGAAGGTAGGTGCAAGGTAAGAAGTTGCAAACTTCGGATCACGAGCCTATGGGGAACATTCTTAGACATCATCCATTCCATTCTGGTTTATATAATCTATACTTCCCATGTGTAATAAGATACCCTAAAGGAATGGTCGAAGAATTTTTTTTTGAAATCGGGAGTGTAGTTCATGGAAGTGGACAACACGAAACATAATTGGTCACAACCTTCATGGAAGGCCTTGTATCTTACCCAAATACCCTTTTATTGATCCACTTTGCCCACTACTCGTGGAACAATCTTCCACTATCAATGCCTAGTCTTCTTACCATTTACAAGCCAGCTCAACCACTATGCAATATTTTGGCATGAACCCACCGAATTTTAGTTTTCCAAAGGGATTTGGAGTTTCACCTCCTCTATCCATAGCTCCTATAGTTGATCCTACAAGATCACAAATCAGTATTGTTGGTTCTTTTTCTTTACCAGAAACAAGTGTGCCCCAAGTTACTTTGACACAACCACTTGCGAGTAAATCTCTCTTTGCACATGGACCAGGTAATATTCTTGCTTCACTAATCCGATATATGCACACACCAAGTGATTTACTTGGTCATCCCATCATTCATATGAAAAATAATCTAGTCGTTCAAACAACCATGTTTACACAAGCTACTCAACCCACATCTCCAACTTTACAAATGGGAAGTTCTTCTATACCTTTAATTGGAGGTCAATCTTCAATGGGAGGCCAACCTTTAGATGGGGGGAATCCTTCAATTGGAGAGAAATTTTTGTTGGGGGGAAACCCTTAGCCATGGGGAAAACTCCTATATGGGGGAAACATAAGCAAACCTAGGGGAAAACTGCTCCTGCAAGTCCTTTCATCCCTACTATTGGCATGTATCCTAGAAAACCATATCTAGGAGTTGCAAATCCTTTATGGGGTCAACCTAATCCGGGAGGAATTCCTTGGTGAGGAAAATTTCCCAATCAATATGTGAACCTCATTATTCCAACACAACATCCCCCTAAAACACGGTATATGGGAGGTCCATCGAGCCAACCACAATATATGAGGGGACCATCAGGTTAACTATGGTAAATGGGGGGACCATAGGGTCAACCACAATACATGGGGGGACCCTCAGGTCAACCATAATACATGGGGGCCCAGCCACAATACATGGGATGACCATATGGTTTTAACATCCCATCCCAACATGTATATGGTCCTACTAATATTCCCATATCACATGGTTACTACCAATATCCACAAGATAACTGACAAATTCCATTCTTGGCCACATTAGATCTTCCTGACTTGTCATGTTTTACAAATGATCCCATACTGCATGCCCCATTTTGGCCTCCAATCCCTGACAAAATACCTTATGATATCCCAAAATTTAACAGAAAACCTAAAGACAACCCTAAAAACCATGTAATGACCTTCCATCTTTGGTGTTCTTCGAACTCTTTGATGGATGATTCCATTTAGTTAATAATTTACCAGAGAAGTCTCACATGCTCGACAACCAAATGGTATATCGAGCTGTCGTATCACTCCTTTAGTGAATTTCATACTTTAAATATGGATTTTTTGACACATTTCCAGTTGTTGATTCAATATAAGACAAGTACAAATCTCTTAACCTCACTTAGACAATCCACCTCCACCCATATTTTTTTATCATATTCATGAATAGCGATAGTGATGATGGCTGATTAAAGCTAATATTTTGGATCAACTCCCTACAGATTGGTTTACCAAGTCTCTTTTTCCACCCATCACTAGACATTTCACCATGGGAGGTGTTGTCACTAAGGAACAAACCATCAATCGTGCTCAATACTTAGAATTGGTATATTCCCAGTCTGACACACTTTATGATCTGATCCCTCATGCTCATTTCTCGTCGAATGATCTGTCAAGACCTTCTCTAGAATCCGATGTTGATCACATGGAAGGTTTTGTTACCAAAATTGATCCCTCTCTTACACAAACCTACGAGGTGAATGCAGTCTGGTCCACTTCATCTCAACAACCTGGAGGTAAGAATAAAAGAAAGGGTAAATCCAAGAATCCTTCTAACCCATAGGAGAGTAAAAAAACTATTGATACCCAACCAAAAAGGAAGGCTAAGATTCCTTGCATTATTTGTATGGAGGACCACTACACAAAATATTTCCCTCATTGTGACTAAGTCGCTAAATTTATGAAAGGTAACTCCCTACCTGCAGTGCTAACTAGCTCTTTCCCAACTCAAGAGAAAAAAATGGTTGCACAAAATCTTTCCCATCCACAAGGGGGAAACAAAGGTGATTCCCACCATGGGTATGCTTCCTCAAGTGTCACTCAGGTATTTATGTGTAAGGAGATGGTTAGTCTAACGACCATAGCTAAGACTTATAGAACTCCTCTATATAATCATGCCAATAGAGGTGATACCGATAAGCCTTCCACTTCCACTCCTCCTCCATCCTCCACTCCTCTTCAGATTGAGAGGCATGTTGTTGACTCAGTTTTGCACCTACCCAAGGGCATAATTCAAAAGTCGATTTTCAATCCAAGTACCTCCACTTCTCAACACTACAACATTGTTGAGTATTTGGCGCAAGCACATTATGTTATGTCGATGCTTGAATCTCTAAGAGACTGTTCAAGTCAATGTAGAACCCTATTATAAGACATTGGAGTTGTGGATCTAGAGGATTCAAATATGATTATGTTTAATATGGACTATTTTAAACCAAGGCTCTCCCACCACCCGACATTAAAAATTCAAACTATGGTTGGTGGGAAGAACATCCATCACACCATTTTGTATGAAGGAGCTTCCACATGTTCCATGTCATTGTCTTGCTAGAGAGACATTGGTTCTCTTGAACTTAACCAGTCTCCTACCAACCTTAAGGCATTTGATGGATGTGGTTTCCAACCTTATGAACTCTCAAAATATTTTGTTTTGAAGTTAAATGGAAAAACCATTTTTGACGATATTGAAGTGGTTGGCGTTCCCCTAGATTATAATTTATTGCTTGGTCACAGTTGGTTCTATGCAATGACTTCCATCGCTTCTTCAGTTTTTCACATTTTACAATTTCCCCATCAAGGGAAAATTGTGATTGTTGACCAACTTGATTAGTGCACTCCATATCTCCTTAATTATTCAATGAATAATATCCCTTTCCTAGGAGAGTCTTATCTTAGGTGCGAAAGTGTGGGGGTAGGTCTCCTCAATGGGTCCTCACTCATGGGATTTTTCATGCTTCACAATGTTCAAGGGAATTTTCACTTCAAACCAACCACTCTGCAGTATTACCAGTTTTCATCCTCATCTCAGTCCATGCTCATTTCACATATCATCTTATATCACTTTCCTATGTTAATTTCATGTTGATGTTGGGGGAAACATCATGGCCTGCCTTCCATGAGTCTGTTCCTATCGACGTCAACACATTATCTGAGAATTAGACTTAGAAACTAGTTATTACCTTGGAGCATGCATGCCTCAATGACATGTTTCCTCACCTTCGACAATAAGGTTACACCATTAGCCTTTGATCAAATTATTCCATGGATGTTTGAATTCATCTTAGTTGTTCACATTCATTGGAATGTATTAGGGTACCTTGGAAATCATTTTCATCATTAGTGATTTCCCTCGCACTTGTTAATGGTATACATTAATGAATGGTAATAAAGTGGTATCTACCATGTTCAACATCAAGTCATCTATTCACATGGCTAGAATCATACCATTTCAGGATTGGGATGAAGGCCCTGGATTGGGAACTTACTTTTTTATGCACTTTACCCATCATACCATGGATATTATCTTAGTATTTTGGGTATTCCAATACATTCACCTTACTCGCAACCTCATTGATATATTTTTTCACATAGATCCACTTTGTATTGGTCTGTAGCTATGTTGTTTTGTCATATTGTAGATCTGTTGTATATTCTTTTGTTGCTATAACTTGATAAATTCATGGAGGTATGGATCAACATTGTATGTTTGGTGGACATGTCCTTAGTCAATGCTTTTATGGATCTGTAGTGTATTGGTCGGCGACCATGCTTTAAGTTATTTTACTCTGAGCATATGTATGCCTACCCTAGGGATGATACATATATACTTTTTGATGTTTGTTTGCAACTTCCACCAGGATATCCTACTCCAACACCCTTACATTAATATTTTTTAAACTGTTTCAACAATCAGTTTCTCTTCCGACCTCACACTTTAGGGGTCATTTGTTACACACCAAAATGTCACACTTAAGTGTCGCAAGTCTCGTATGCACCTTAATAAGTGTTGCATTCACTTTATCAAGTGTTGTATTCACCTTACTAAGTGTCGTAGGCACTTTGACACCATGAAAGAACATTTTTCATGATACCTAGTCTTTGTGGAGGAGAAAACCTAGCATGAGATGGTCGAAAAACTACTTTTTTCCTTGAGTTTTGACCCATGTTTGAAGGTCAACGCCCCCCTACCCATGTATAGGGAGAATTGATCCTTGATCAATGCTCCTTTCTGAACTATGGGGTGTTATAACCCTAAATTGCACCATTCATGCATACCTGACATTTGTCCCTCTTACTTACTATTTTTGCCAAGCCATCACTGAGTAACTCTTCTTAAAAACCACATTTTTGAAGATGTACGCTCCCTACACCACTACTTCCTACGTACACATGCTTTCTGCACCACTATAGATCGCATACATACACTAGATGCACCATTACAACCCATGTATACCTAAAAATGTTGCAAAAATTAAAAAGTTGCAAGGAATTCATTGAGATTACGGGCTATTGGGTAGTTCTCCAACTGTCCCATTGCCTATAGCCCATCACCCAACCGAATAACCATCCTTTTGTCATATAAAAGGAGGTATTGGGGTCTCATTCTAAATAAAAACATAAGAACAATGAACCTCTTCCCGTTTCACATCCCCTCCTTGCCCCAAGAATTTGCAGCCACCTTGTGAGTTTTATGCCAGAATTGTCCATTCTTGCTTTTTTCCTCCATTATAAGCCTACGCCATTTCCCTAGAGAGAAGTGTGAGAGGAGAAAGATATGTGGAAGCACACTTGGAGCTTGGTGAACAGGAGTCCAAACCAGGTTCCAGGAGCAGTCGCTGATCTCATTGTAAGTAAACTTTGTGATATTAATAAAAGGAATACTCTTTCTGTCTCGCAATATGATGTGTTCAATCTTTATGTTTGATTTATGTTTTATACTGACATCTAACCCACTATTTCATATATGAGATACCTGTTTGTATTTTATTGTTTGTATTTTTGTGAGTGCAGGTCAGCCTTGAGAGGAGACTTGTAATCGAGGAGCAATCAAACGTGAAAGGATCAACATCGGACACGAAGTTTATGGTAGAGTTACCATATATTTTTACTTTGTATTTATTTTGTGAATGTGGGGTATATTCAGGGTAGTCTAAAGAGTAGGAGACTTTTAGACGATTAGATATGCCTACATGTTGAACCCTAGTGTATTCCATAGGGGGGTTTTCCCATTATAGCATAACTGAAGACCATACTGGGGAAATCTCTAGGGTTTTATGGGATAGCTTATGGGTGTTTTAATTGGTTTGATTACCTCTTCTGAGTTTCTGTAAGTTGTTGAGTCTTTAAGGGATTTTGGTCTGCCATACCAGTACTCCCTACCTTGTTAGCCTGACTGTTAGTTTTGTTTTTTGAGAAGTTATAGAGGTGTATGCGACCTGTAGTGGGTCTACACGTGTACATACCCACCCTACCTTTAGATAACCTATGTACATACGTAGGTTTCTTAAGTGTTAGTAGTGTGCCTGTGTCAAGAAGCCTTTTCCTCAAGAAGGGATAGTCAAATTCTTCCCTGATTTAAGTCTGACTTCTCAGGGGTTTCTTGATTTAGTACTGGTCTCTATAGTTATAGTCTTTAGCCTAGGTTTGACTTTAGTTTGCTTATTTATTTTAAAAATATTGCTTGTGTTTTCTTTGAAAGGGTTTGAGACGAGTTTGTGAGTCTTTTCTGATCAGCCTGTTTAGTATCGTCAGTGACTCCCTGTGATCCACAGTAGACCAGAAGTTAGTTTTTGGTCTTGTCTTGTCTTCACTTTTTCCCCTTTTACTTTCTTTAGAAGAAAAGAAAAAGAAGTTATTTCAAGTTTCTTATTTTGAAGCATAAAAAAAAAGATTCAATTTCTTTGTTTGGTTAAGTAGTTAGGTTAGTTGTCTTTACTTATCAGGAGAAAGAGCTATTTTATTTAAGTTCTTTACTGAATACTTAGAACTTTAAGTAGCTCATAGTCGAGCGAAATTTAGTTTTGGGTTTTTCTTTTAAAAGATCTTAGAAAAAGTAGTTACGAAAAGTTGGTTAAAGGGTTTAAATTCGCAAATCTTTATTTGTCAAAAGAAGTAATTTTTCTTTCAGTTACATTTATGGTTCTTCTCTTTCATCTCTTAAAATACACCACTAGTTTCATTTTCATTTCCTTGACTTAAGACAAGCCACTTAAAATTAACGCTTAATTAAAATCAATTAGACTTCATGTTTGTAGGGTCCATCAACTAGTCTAGGCTAGAGCCTTGACTTAGGTTGGAGAGGAAACTCTTCAAGGCTATAAAACAAACATATGAGTTTGTGCTAGAGAGTGTAAAAATTCCAGTAAAAGTGAAAGTCATCTGGGGACCCCTCTAACACAGTGGCTAAACAAGAGGTCGCGTGCAGAAAGGTAGTGGAGATAACCCCTCCAAAGCCAGACCAAGCGTAGTGGGGAACACATATAGAGGACTTGTCTTGGAATTCTATTGATCACATTTTCCACAGAGCTTCATGGGCCTCGAATCCATTCGAGGTCCTCAGTCATGTTTTGTAACACTTGATTTCGATACCCTTGATAGGTTTCGGGCTGGATACCCTGCTCATTGTGGTCTACCCGACTATTGACTGTACCCGCCTGGTGATTGTTCACGAGCTGACAACCTAGTTGCCTTTATTTTAGGGACTTACATAGGTGACTGTAGGGGTATACCTTGGTACCTAGGGTAGACATTGGGCCATGATTTGCAGAGTATACCCATAGGGTGCTTCCATGTTCGAGTTGCACTTGCACTAGTAAGTTTCTCTAGTGTTGGTTGGTGTAACTATTTTCCAACTAGTTAGTGGTTTGCTTGCTTTATCTCGTAGGAACTTTCGAGTGTTTTCTTGGTCTTTAACATTTAAAAATCATTACTGTGTCATTGATCTTCTCACACAGTGGAAGATCGAATCCCTACTAGTCGTGAAGGCTTTTGGGCCTATCGCTGGTTAATTTGGAGCCACCACTGCCATTGTTACAGCGAAGACTTGACCAGCAAGGGTCATTTGAGGTGACTGGGCCACATGGAACTGTGCTCGAGCCATCTCTGAGAGGAGAACACTTGTATTTGGAGGAATCGACTATTTCTGATCTTGGATCAGAAGCTCTCGGTCCATATAACCCTCCGATCACTGACTTGTCAGCACTCGTCGTGGTACAAGTTGTCCCCCCAAGCATAACGCATCACAAGCATCAAATAGTTATGCAAGCAACGATGGAAGAAAATTTTGCTACTTCATCAGGGAGTCCTCACACTCCCTCTACAGCTGCCACTACTAGGGGCGTTCCGCCTCCTAACTCACCTTCATAGGTCTGGACCACTATGTTTTTTAAGAAGAGATGCTCAGTGATGGCTTGGAAAAAATAGTAAGTAAGAGGGCCAAATGCCAGGTATGCATATATGGTGAAATTTAGGGTTATAACATGTGTGAGTGTTGAAAATGCTCTATGTTGCATACTGGGAGAGTGTTGAAGTGGTTAGAAGAATATTTGGTCAACCCACCTTATTCTAAGGGTCAACCATGAGATGCTCTTAAGTGGTTTTGATTGAGGGGTTGATTCATGAGTTGATTCACCCATATTCCCTCCATTTTGGGTAACCAAATCCTAACTTAAGGAGATAAATCCTCAACCATTTCCTAGAATTCTTTATGGTGGTTAAGCCTCTAAAATCCTATATAATGGAGCCAATCAAAGGTGAAAAGGGGGAGAAAGGATTTCAGAGTGTCAAACCTTTGATCTTGTGAGGAGTGTTCATTAAAGAATCATCATTCCGATCTTGAGACATTCAGGCAAGGGATGGACTAGAGATCTTGGAGGAGCTGTTGCAACGTCAGCGCTGGTTTTTAAGTACTTCACCATGGTTTCCCATTAATATAACTTGGCCTATTTTCTCCATTTCTTGTTTATACATGTATGTCTATATAGATAGATCCACTCTTATCTAATGATATATTGTAGGGGTAGAAGGTATTGTTTTGTTCCTTGTAGACTTTCTTCATCACCATAGGAGATTGGAAAATAAGACTAAATATTGAAGATCAGTGAGGACAACCATCCAAAAGGAGTAAGTCATACTTCTTTCTTCTATCTTCTCTATCCATAGACATAAATAATAGGGGTCTCAGTATTCAAGGGATATTTCATCTAGACGTAGAGGAAATATTTCATAACACTCATCATCTTACCATAAAAGCGATCGATGATTTTTCTACCCAACATATACAGAATGGTTCCCAAAGCCACATCATCCCCAGCTACCATTTTTCAGTGTTCTTTTTTCTCTCTCCAACACTTGCTTTTCTTTCCTGAGTGGGGATGATCAAGGAACAATCCATAATTCGGAGGAGAGGGCCTTGAGTGTTCAGGGTTCTTCACAGAGTGCAATGTCTGTCCTACATTTGAAGGATTACCCCCTTTGTCACATACTACCACCTTTTTTCAGTTTGTTGGGAATACTAAGGGATGGATATTCCTAATTCCCTCACTCTCCTTAATTTCATGGCCCATGTTGGGTGCCAACTCCATTAGATCACCGTTCAAATTTAGATTGAACAGAAGAGGATCCTCCTTGGGATTAGACCATTTCCTTCTTTACATCAATTTAAATTCATTCTCTAACACAGAGATATCCTAATAGTCAACAACATCCCCCTCATAGTCTACTAGGTCTTCATCCATAAAAAAAAGGAGATCAATGGAAGGAAGACAACAAAAAGGATTTGAAGCTCGAAGGTTGCACTTCAACCCATCACACAAACCAACACTTTGGGACTTGAACAGAGAATGAAACTAACCCACCAAATAAGGAAAGGGACTATGATCTCAAAGGGGCTTGATCAATCCGCCATTTATTACCTTGATCTGACAATAAAAAAAGATCCTTTTATTGATTGTACTGTCAACGCCATTAGAAATGAACTAGGGCCAAACCTGATAGGGACCTAGCTATTTGTGCTTTATGTTGTCTTCCCTACCTAAACCTTTTATTTCCCTCTTGATGAGTGCCTAAATTGGCATACTTTCAACACCCATCTAATACCTTTTTGTGTACCATTTTCCATTGATCACTTCCTTTTTGATACTTTCCTTATCTAGTTTTCCTTACTTATCACTAAGATATGAATCCTTCCCCATATGCCATTATTATGATATTCTAGCATATTTCTTAAAGGAACTTGTTACTTTCATGTACTAATACTGCTACGTAGGAGTAATACAACAGTTGCAACTCCTGACAGTGGTTGCAATAACTCCAAGTGTACGCTTTGTGATGCAAATCCAACTGTTACAACTCTAAGTGTACACTTTGTGTTGTGACTCCAATTGTTGCAAATTCAAGTGTACTCTTTGTGTTGCAACTCCAACTAACTATTACGACTCCAAACACGTTTTTTGTTGTTGTGGCTCTGAGTACACCATTGTTGCGATTCCAAATATAAAACTTCCAACACAATATTCACTGCTGCAATCGATGGTCAGGAAATAGTCTTCATAGAGGAAAGAGACAAGAGGAAAATGGATGACCAAAAGAAGAATCGGTTTTTCCACCAATTCAACACACATAAATCTTTTCTAAAATTTATCAAAATCATTATAACTAGATGAACAATTGGATTCTCATGGTTTTCCATCCATTCCTTTGTATAATGTTAGACATTAATTATATTGTATAAGAACCTCAACTTCCCTAGAGATGAAAAAAGAAAGGGGGAGAAAAAACTATGGTGATAAGCATTTAGCTGCTATTGTATTTTTGAACTTCTACAATATAATTTCCATTCCCATTCTTGTTCATGTATTGATGTGTTGGTGATTGTGTGATCCTAGTTTCACATCTCAATACCTTTCGTAAGGGGGTAGGCCCCCCTCCTTAGTCAGGTACTACCTATATATTAGCTTAGGATTTAATCTTTCAATTCTATTTATTTATTTTAGTAATCATTCCATTTCTTAATCTATTGCAATTCTAATTTCATAGAAAACTGTAGTTGATATTCATACATGGTTTATATTCAATTGGTGTTAAAATAATTTATAAATTTAAGCTGCAATTCAAATTTCAATCCTGTTTCGATTTCTATCTGTTCATGATCATAGATGTTGTTACATCTCTAGATACCACAATTCACCTTGCCTTAATTTACATTGATGTAACTCATGTCATTGTGAGTTATTTCGTGCAACAACTTCATTGTTGCAACTCACGTTTCCGCAACTCCACTTGCAACTGCACTATATTATATTTGCTTTCTGATTCATGACATCTTTAGCAGTTTGGGATTGATTTATAATGGATTGTTATCGAATGTGCGAATGGTAAGTGTTACAATAGAACATGATCTTCATTCTACTTGACCAAGTCACCAACAGAACATAGTGAATTTTAATTTTCAATAGTGTGATTTCCATTTTCTACAAGTGTGATTTCAATTTCTGCAAGTGTGATTTCAATTTTCTGCAAGTGTGATTTCAAATTCCACAAGTGTCATTTCCATTTCTGCAAGTGTGATTTCAATTTCCACAAGTGTCATTTCCATTTTTGCAAGTGTGAAATTTACTTTCTTGTATAGGTATTTGGTGACTTAATTAAGTAACTTGAAACCTTGATTTGTGACATCAGAATTAATACAACCCTTTAGCTAAAACAACACTAATCTTTTCATATATGGTGCACGATAGTTCGTAAGTAAGATAAGACCTCAAATTTATAACTAAATGCAAAACGCTTTAGTTTCTCATTAATTGAAAAGTCTGTCATTTTTGGAGTCATTTTTGGGGAACTATAAAAAAAAAAGTAATTTTGTTCTGTGGAATTTTCTTCATTTCAGTAGATTAAATGTTACAATGTCTTTTCAGTAATTTCTAGGATGTTTTTCTAATATTTTCTATGCCTAGATGTAGAGATCATCAAGAAAGATTTATTAGTTCTCCAAAAACCCATGAAAATATAACAGTGCAAGTCCATCACAAGAGGGAAAGCAGATCAATAATTCAAATTACTTATCCCCTAAAACAAGTTCTCTTTCCAAGAAGAAGCCCGAAGCATCTCCTCAGGTACCAGAGACTGTACATGGATATTTACACACTAAGTTTCAATTTTCAGAAGAGCATATCAATGGAAAATATCATTTAGAAGAGTTCCCTTTTCCTGAGGCACCTTTGGAAGTAGAGGACAACCCTAAAAAAGAAATGGCTTATGATATTTTCAAGGAGGAACCCATGAATTTTGCATTCCCAATCAAAGAAATAGATGAAGAAGCCAAGATGAATACCATTCCTCATTCAAATTTGCCAAACTTTCTTGGGTTATCTAAAGAATATAACGATATCTTCATCTTCGAGTTTGATGTACTTTGTAGAAGCTAGGACTGTGTGACAAATGCTTAGAAATTCTAGCTTTTTCCCACCACACTTAAAATCATTGTGCTACGATGGATCATTGGTCTTAGAAAGGATAACATCCGCTCAAGGGACCAAATGACAAAGAAATTTATTGATAAATACCGAGAATATTGTAAGGAAAAATAAAGAAGAGAGGAAGTCTTCAATATGATGCAGCATGAACACAAGATCCTGAAATATTACGTTGAGTGATTCACCTATAACCTACAAAGGAAAAAACGAGGAGAGTTGGCTCCTGAAACACAATGTGTCTTATTTCTAAGAGGAATCTGAGATGATTGTATAGAACTGCTCAGCCTTGTGGGTGGGGGAGACATTTCTCCGTTGGAATACGATATTATCTTGGAACGTTTTCGTAAACACTCTAGAGGAACATTTAAAACAAGAAAAGGGCCAAAATATATATTGGCAAGAACATGGAAGACCACTGGAAGTGGAGTAATGAGGGTAGAAATTGGGAACATGTTCGAAGAGTTTAAGACCGATATACTTAGTTCATTAAGCTCACAACTAGATACATTGCAGAAAAATAAGAAGTGGGAAGAAACATAATGACCGTTGGGTATCTTTTACACGAAATGTAGGATGTAGCATCAAATAAGAGAATGTTCATTGGATCATATTAAGGTCTATGGAATATGCAGCGAGGACCATGCTACTCATAACTATGCATCCTTTTTTGGATTGAAGGCCATCTATCAAAAAGACAAGGAGCCTGAACAATTGTGTTATTTCGCTCATAAGCGACCTTGACAACCTAGACATCAAGGTATGATCCAAGGTCAATCTCAATATTTCAATTCATATTGGACTAATACTTCAATGCAATATGCTTCTCAACCATGGGGTATTCTAACACAACAATGGGTAGCTCCTCCTCTTAACCAATTATGGAAACAAGGATGAAGAAATCCCACCAAGGGAGGACCTCAACAACCTATGACACAACCATCCGTGAAACTTCCTCCTCCTCCCTAAATGTAGGAATCCACATCCACCCCTCCCCGAACACAACTACCTACACAACCCATACCTAAACCAAATAATGGAAGGCCAGGTCTGTTAGCACATAGGATATGTAGGGGTCAAATTAGTTTAATATTTTTATGTTTGAGTCATAGAGTCTTTAATTTTATATGTTTTGAAATTATGTCTCATGTCATAACTTATGTTTGATTTTTCCATGAGCATAGTTGTGATCTTAGTCTTTGAAAAAGATTTGGTGTCATGCTATTGTTCATCATCATGAAATGAGTAAGGTTTTGCATGGGTCACACTCGTGGTCTTAAAATCATCATCATCATATGTCTTGTCTCAAAAGTTTGTACAAAAGTTCCATTACGTCATTTTAAATCATTTCAAGGTCAAGTCATATTTTTGATTTACTTGTTGCTAACTCACCTAAAAGTTTGCAGCATACCAAGAAGTACCTTATGCACTTATCTCTCATCATTTTACTTTGAAAACATGTCAGGGGAGATCAAATCATCTTCAATGCATTCAATTCATTATGATTTTCAGGATTGTGTCAAGGAACAACTCTAACAGTTTGAATGAAGCACACTACTAGAGTTTGAAAACTGACACTACAAATTGGTGTTGCAAATTGGATATATTAGATTGAAAAGGATTGGATGCTTCCACTTTAGTCCAAATCGATTTCACAAAACACCAGCCCAGTTTAGATACACTAGGTAATCCTTTGATGATTTCATGTTTCTTAAATGATTGATTGACAATGTAAAACTGTCGTATATTCTTCTTACGCTGCAAAATGTTAAATGCTCTATGTGCTTCCAACTCTCTGCACCATTAAAACCCACAACTTTGGTGTCCTAAACCTTGACCATTTATCAATATTGTTATCTCAAAGGGTCATCCTACAATTTCATCTTGCAAACAATAGCATTATCCACTTCCAAATTTGCGTTGCAAACTGGCCGTTATAATTCTGCATTGCAAACTCTATGTTGTGAACCCTCTATTCCTTGATAGATCAAACCCTTTTTAGTCGAGATTCGTTCAAGGCCAAGGTATTAACTAGTCAATTCATATCTTTCTCCTCATGAATGGAAAACCTTTCATTCTTTCATAAAAATATAGTTCAATTTTCATTGCAAAACGACATTGTGAACTTAACCAACGTGCTGCAAACCCTTTGTTTTACATAGAGCTGCTTCATTTCTTCTTATCTGAAATTTTCATCCAGTTGATTTATGTTTCTCTCTTCTAACTTCCTACTTGAAACCTATTCACCCTCACACTACTGCTATGCATAATTGTTCACTCAAGTAAACCCAAAGTTGTGCCAACTCTATAAACAAACCCCAAAGTTTCTTGTTTTAATACATATCTCATAACAAACTGTTACAACAGGGTACATGAGGTTTTCAAATCACATTATGGGCAATCAACAAGGAAAGAAGATCCAAAAAGGGGGAGAGATTGTGACAGATGAACCACATGATATGCAACTCAGCCATTTTGAACCATTTTTCTAGGAGTCTTTCAAGAGGGTGGGTTGCCTCAATTTTTGTGAGAAAATGAAAAGAGGACATCCTGAAGTAGCTAAGTAGTTTGCACTCAACTTCAGTGGGACAAAGACTAAGGTGGAGGTGTTGGATTTTGAATTTTATGAGCATTCTATTTCTGTAGCCACATAGATACCTGATTATGGTGAGAAGTGGTTTAAAGCCATTTCTCTGAACTCTTCTTTCTCCAAGAAATTCCTAAAACCTGAATATCAAGGGGAAAACCTATCCAAGTGAGTGCCAAGAAGTCACATGTTGGAGTATTTTTACAATATTCTCAGGGTCATTCAAAGGTACTTCACTTGTGAAGGAAGGTTCAACATGGTATATATATATATATATATTTAACAGAAGCTGGAAAATATATATTAATCGGTGTGGATAAATCCACTGAGGTTACAAAGAGAACATCCATTAAGGGTTGTGTTTGAGTTATTCATTGTTAGGACTATTACAAAAATTGGGGTGTTCAGGTATCCCCTTTGCTTACAAAAATTGTTGTGTGGAGAAGTTCCTACATATACTCTGCAGTAGGAGCTGCTTAGATACATGAACCGACAAAACATAGATCTGTTTGAGATTAAGGGCGACTAGATTAGGCATTCTTATCCTTGTTGGAGTGTTGCTTATGTCTCCTGAAATCAGAGAGGGGCACATTCAGGTCTGGCATCTGATTAATCGAATTAGACTGAGCATTCCTCGAATATCCTTTCTGAGCTTTCGTGTTGCTAGTTGGAGGCTGCGTGTCATCAAGCTGATCCATCCTGAGCTGAAGAGTGTCAATCTGCACCCGATTTGCATCTATTTGACTTCTTTGCACCTCACTTTCATCCTGTAGCTTACTGATCAAAAACCGGTGCCAAGAAAGAGTTTCCATGTCAAACGCCCTATTGGCACTCAATGCTTCCAATTGTTCTCAGAGGTTGCTGCATCCTCCACATTCAGGTTCCCAATTTTCTTCTGGCTAAGAGTCCGAGTCTTCCTGCATGGTATTCTCTTGTTGCATTTCACTATCTCCAGAGGAGAGACCGTATTTAGATGGATCTTGTGGGTTCTGCATGAGGCCCACGTGTATAAGTGGACTCGGGGGGGATGACTAAGGGGCTACCCAACAGAGAGCGAAGTGAGGGGAAAGGGTAAGGTGAGAAAAATACTCCAAGCACTACAAATAAGTGGTTTACAGCACCCAGTGACACAAGAGGCTTGTTGAAGAAAACATGAATGACTGTAGGGTGGCGACGGGGATGATAGAAGATCTAGGTCAGTTTGGAGGGGTAGATGATCAGAAAGGATTTCCCATGAGGGAAAAACATAGTGCAAGGAAAGTTGTGGGTTTGTTGAGGGGGAAGGTGACGAACGAGGCTGTGAGTTTGTGGGAGGAGTCTTGTACATAGTACTGACCAATGCCATGGAGGGACGACTGACATAAGGGGAGCTGAATCGACGAGGGAGGTGATAGATATGGTCATTATAACCACACAAGCGAGTTGGATACATCATTTTTCCCTTGTAAGAAGAAGATTTCACAGTGCTTAGAGGTGAGATGGGCTTGTATGCTCGAGGTGGATGAATCACGTATGGTAAAAGCCAAATGGTGGGATGATAAGTTGTCACATGGACGACTGAAAGCGTCCATCCAACCATGTCATGAATTTCCTTACAAGCTGGACCCTGACTAAAATGGGTGTGAACACTACCTTTTCACCACACTTGGGTGGAGTTGGCATTAGTTCTAACCATGTGGTCGTGGGGGAATCTTAAGCCCCATGAGGAGGGGCTCCTTTGACTAGCCAAAAAATGATCTTGGACGCTCATTAATATAAGGTGGTTGGAGTTGAAACTTCGTCGATGGTGAGAGTTCCAAGAGGTGTCCCGATGGATGCATTGGCCATCTTGTCTGCTTCCCTATTGTTACTGTGGAGGATGTGAAAGAAGGAGAGCTTGATTCCTTTGGAGACCAACCTAGTTTTGTCCAGGATCTTTTTTAAGCTGGGATATTTGGAGTTTGATCCCTTAACCATCAGTCTTATTATGGTGATGGAATCTCCAAGGACAACAAGCTTTCTTATTCCCTTAGAGTGGGCCAGATGAACTCCCTTTAAAAGACCGTGTGCATCAGCTTTGTTTCTGGTGTCCAACCCTAGATTCCAGTTGTAATGAGACATTTTTTTTCCCCCGGGATCATAGAGAATGCCCCCTACACCTGCCTCCCTTGGGTTTCCTTTAGAGGCCCTGTCGAAGTAAAGAGTATGGGTTTTTTTCTTCTGAATCCAGAGTTCCATGTCGGGAGTGTGATGAAGCTAACATCATGATCTTGGAGCTGCCTTAGAAGAATTAACATCCCTGAGATTGAAGCTTGCTATCCAATACTTTTCCCAGTCATTCCAGTTTGTTGTATCTTCAATTTTTAGAGAACGAGAGCAAATGGTTTCATATAGAAGAAAATTTGGCTTAGCTGCTATTGTTTGGGGGGGAAGTGATCTTACCTTGAAAGATTTTTCTATTTCTTTCTTTCCAGATATGCCAACAGAGATAGTTTGCAAGCAACCCCCACACTCGTTTCAATGTTGGCTTGTCCTTGAAGGTGCCCCAGTAATATTTATCCCAGTTCCCCAGGCTGGGGTGGGGGTAGGAGGGTCATTGAATAAATCTAGATAGATCTCTATAGGCAAGGTTCCAACAATGTTTTGAAAAGGAGCAGTCCTAACAGATGGATGATATCTTCTTGACTGTTGTTACAGAGAAAACAAATGAAGGGACCTAGGTAGCCTCTCTTCATGAGATTCTCCCCTATTAAAATCTTTCCATGTGCTAAAGTCCATGTGAAGAAGTTGATTTTTGGGAGGGAGTCCCAGTTCCAGATATTTTTCCATTTTTCTAAGGGTTTATGTCCATCTGTTTTCTCGAGGAGCTGGATGTAACCTGCTGTTACTGAGTATCCCTAGCTCCCCCAACCCCTGATGTTTGGCCTTGTTTTTTGGATGGGCGCTGCCCTTTTTAGTAGCTTGAGAAGGCTTTGAACCTGTCTTGTTAAATGTTGGGGGACATTCCCCAGTTTCCAATCTTTCCAACTACCATTATCATTCCAAGCTGAGATATCAAACATAGTATGCTTTCTCAGACCAAGCATCCAATATTTTATATTTGAGAGATTTTCCTCTCTGGGGTTAAAGGTTACCTCGAAGATCCTATCCTACTAGATTTTTATTGTTTTTCCATTTCCCGGAATCCAAGAGAGGTGATCTCTAAAAAAGGGGGTGACTCCCTTTATTAGTTTCCAGATTTGGGATCCTGTCTGGTGGGGATGTGGATTGTCCATGCTTCTTTTTCTTTTTCCTGGTCTGTATTTGCTTAAGAGTGCCTACTTCCACCAGTCATTGTTCTCTGAGATTAGTCTCCATAGAATTTTGGCTCGCATTGCTGAGTTGTTGAGTTCGGGGTCTCAGATTCCCATGTCTCCCTTAGATTTTAGCTGGGTGACCATTTCCCACTTTACCAGGTGGAGTTTTTTGTGATTTGAAGTCCCTGCCTGCCATAAAAATGTGTGAATGAGTTGACTCATTTCTTGAAGAATTCCCTTTGGGGCAAGGAGGGTGGAAAATTGAAACATGGGTAGGGACGAAAGGAAAAACTTTATTAAAACCACCCTGCCCTCTGGGTTTAGCCATCGTGCTCCCCAACTATACATTTCTTCCCTAAACTTTTGAAGGATGTCGTGCCAGAATTCTGTGGTGCCAGGAATGTTTCCAGAGGCACTTTCCCATTTGAGGCTTCTATTTAGCGATTATGCCATGAGCACATAGAGAATAGGAGAGAGGGGGAAGCCCTGCCTTAAGCCTCTGGAAACCTTGAAGAAGGGCCCTAGTCTACCATTTATTAGGGGTGCTATCCAAGGAGACTTGATGCATGAGTTGATCCAATTCATGAAATTCTAGATGAAACAAAACTTGCGCAAAACTTTGAAGATAAAATTATGCTCCACTCTGTCAAAAGAATTGGCCATATCTAATTTTAAGGCCATTTTGGACTCCCCGCGAGTGTTACTTGCATGGATTGCTTCTTGAACAAAATTGTAGTTATCCCAGATTTGACGACCTGGAACAAAACCTCCCTGGTTTGGGAGGATTAGCACACTAAGGAGGGGATTGAGCATATTTGCTATTATTTTGGCTAGGATCTTATAGGAAATGTTACAGAGCGAGATGGACCTAAAGCAATTGAGGGAGGAGGCTCCATGTTATTTTGGGAGGAGAGCAAGGAAGGAGGAGTTCGTTGCTCCACCTAGTTTTTTGGATTTTTGAGCGAAACAGATCATTCTGGTAAAATCTTCATGAATGATAGGCCAACATTTTTTGTAGAAATGAAGAGTGAATCCATCCGGACTTGGAGCTTTGTCTTCATGAAATTAGTCCAGGATTCTGAGAATTTTAGCCTCTTCCATGGGTCGGTCTAGGAGGTGGTTATCTACGTTGGTTATTTTGGAGGGGATATGCTAGAGATTTGATTAGAGAGGTGTGCATTGTCTTGATCAGTGGTTGTATACAAGGATTGAAAGTGGGAGGAGGCGAGTTTCTTGATTTGGTCGTAGTCCTGAATTGTTTCCCCTTCAAGAGTTTTAAGCTCGGAGATTTGGTTGGCCCAGTTTTTGACTTTGGTATGGTTGTGGAAGAAGGTGGTGTTTTGGTCGCTTGCCTTCAGCCAAATGCTCCTGGATTTAAGCCTCCAGGCTATTTCTTCTTCTGCTAGGGCCCGAAGATAGTCTTTGTGGAGGGATTTTTCTTGGGTGAGGAGACTCTGCAGAGTCTCTACGCTTTCCATTTCATCTTGGAGGGCCTCCAATTGGGCCTTTTTGACTTGTGCTTTGCTGTGCAAATTGTCTTTAGCCCATCTCTTTAGCATGTCTTTGAATGATTTGAGTTTCTTCTCCCAAATATAGTTTGGAGATCCTGTGATCCACTGGTTCCATATCTGAGCAACAGATTGAAGAATCTTTGGTCAGTCCAGCCAAAGAGGATTTATCTTGAAGGGGATTGGACCCCAATTTTGCTGCTTTTCAAAGGTTAGTCTTATGGGGCGATGGTCCGAACCGTCCCAGGGGAGATTCATTGAGCACGGTTTATTCGAGAGGGCCAATAACTCGCTGCTGATAAGGAATCTATGTAGTCTGGCTGCGATATGACTGGGCCCTTCTCTTCTATTGTTCCATGTATAGATCCCTTTACTGGATGGGGCATCATAAAGGTCTAGATTCAAGATGAGGTCCTCCATTCTTTCTCAGAATTGATCTCTGACGACTGATCCTCCTCTTTTTTCCATTGCGGCTCTAGTTGTGTTGAAGTCTCCTGTGATAATGAGGTTTTGGGGGGGATTTTCTTTGGCAAGGTCTATCAGAGATTGCCCGCATTAAATTTTTTCATTGTAATTATTTGGTATGTAAACATTAATGATGGAGTAGAGCATACCTGAAGTTTTATTGGGAAGATTCACTCAGATCCAGAATTGGGTTTGCATTTGCGCTTGCAAATCAAAATTTGCCCTTTTCCAGAGGATTTTGATTCTGCCTAAAGCCCCTCTAGAGCTCACTGTGCGTCCATCACAATTATTCCAGATTTTTTGAAGGTCGTTGAGGGTTTCCAGTTCCCCTAGTTTCGTCTCTTGGAGCATGAGGATTGATGGTTTTTCTACCTGTAGAAGTTTTTTGAGATCTTCTTTCTTGTGGCTACTGCCTAATCCCCTACAATTCCAGAAGACAATTTTCATCATTTATCAAGGTGTTTGGTTGTCCCCCCTCTTGAAGGCTATGAACTTGTTCCTTTGTGCTGTACTTCTTTATTCTTATCGGCTTTTCCATCTTTCTTGAGGGTTTCCTCAATAGTTTTTTGAATCCCTAATTCTTTTTCCCGATCTGCTACTGATTCCCTTTTGTTTCGATACGATTTCCTTTCAGGTTTCTTATTGTTAATGGTTTGGGTTAATTCCACTTCAGATTCGCTATCTGAGGAGTCTTGGCCCTCTTCTTTCGATATTTCTAGATTTTCCAGATTATGAGTGTGTGGAGATTGAGCATGATCTTCGTTTAATTCCAAAACTTCTTTATTCTTCTCCAGGGCAGCACCGCTTCCTCTTTTTTCTACTGCTAGTCCTTTCCCTCTGATTTCCTATGGTTCCATGCTGACAGGTGGAGTACTATTTTGGTTAAGGTTGACCTAGCGATTATGGCTTGATTCTCCTTTTTGAGGAGATCCGAGGATCTTTTCTTTTGACTCAGAGGGATTTTCCCTTTGATTTTGGTGTGGGATCTGTTGATTTTTCCCATTTGGTTTCTTCCTTTTGGGTTGCTTCCACTGATCTTGCTTGGGGTATTGATCTTGAGAGTCTTTGGCTTGAGGGTAGGATTTAGCGAAGTGACCATATTCGTGACATATTTTGCACTTGAAGGGGATTTGTTCATAATCCATTTGTTGGATGTAGGACCAACCATCAAGATTTAGTTGTATAGCTTCTGGGAGACCCTTTTCCAGATCAAGTACTACACAGAGTCTCACACAGGCCTAAAGGCCATCCTTTGGCTTAGCATGATCTATGAACTTGCCAAGGGTGTTTCCTATGTTTCGAATTGTTTCATCATTCTAGCAGTGCAGGGGAAGGAAGGGTAACCTAATCCATACTGGGACTGCAAAGGGGATATCATTTTCCGAGATAAAGTCTGGAGTCCATTTGTTTAGACACATTCCTCTGGCTCCCATGAAGTATGGGCCAATATGAAAGATCATATCTCTATCTTCTTTCTTTTCAAATAGAAGGCAAAGAATCCCTTACCGCAAAAGGCTGTCGAGAGTTTCACTTTGATTAGCTTGCGCCAGTTTTCTTCCAGGAAGATATGTATGGCTCTTAGAGATGGCCATAATCATGTGAATTGTCTGATCAAACCACGATATGATAGCCTTAGAGCCAACGGTCGCGCTGAAGGAGCGTAGACTGAGACCTTGGGTATTTTGGCCGCCTTTTTGATGAAACGGGAGGGCAGAATCTTAGGTACTTTAACATAGGATGAAACTAGGGCCTGAAAGGCCTGCATGTCAAGGAACATGGAATCCGGAGGTGGGTCCCCTCCTAGAGAGGGAGTCATAATGCGTGTGCGCATTGGTTAGCAGAGTTGTAGAGCCAAGCATAGGTCAGACCATCAAACCATCCTTGTATAGTAATACTAATGAAAATGGTTCAACATGGCATATTAATACGATATCAGATTGTTATTACATTTCACTGGGAAAGAGTCCATGAACCTTCCCTTTTCCCTTTTCAAGAGTACTAGAAAGATGTCATATAGAGTAGAGGATAAGTCCAAGAAAGTGGATACCAATGTTTTTAACTCTAGTTTAATCAAGATGTTAGTACTGGAAGAATTGAAGAAGACTAACACTGACTAGGAGACTTTCCTAGCTTCATCAAGTTTTCAACCAGATATTTCTCATACACCACAGTCCAAAAGAAAAACACCTACCCCTATTGAGAATATTGTGCATTCATATTCAAGGAAGAAGAGGAAGATGACTAGGAGTGATAAATTCTTTCAGGTTACTGATAAAATAGCTTAAGGTGGTCCCTCACAACCTCTTGATGGATAAATTTCCCCTGTGGCAGAACTTACACCTATGGAGATATCATCAGGAAAAACAATAATTTTAAAGGGAAAGAAGATCATCTTTTCGCCACCTGTTGTTGTAGAAACAATCAAATTTAGAAGACCTTTCACTAAATCAATAGCTAAACAACATGTTCCTATGGAAGATGACGCATTAGAAGATTCATCTCATCAAAAGGAAAAATATCATCCTTCCAAGTAGCCCATATAGATTATTTATATCAACACTCATCCTCATGAAAATAATCCCACTTTCAAAAGTCTCAGGAGGCAACTCAAGGAGGCAAGAACTGAAAATGACAACTTGAAAAATAAGTATTTGGAGACTCGAATGTATTGGTTGTGGAGCCTAATTATCTTCCTGATTCAGAGGTATTTGTTTTTTTTCATGTTTATACCCCATGAAGAATTTACACTTTGGAAGATTGTACACTCCTCCATGAAGAGGAGTTGTAGGGGGGGATTCCCCCCCAGGGGTCTGAGGGGCCAATCCCTTCATCTAGGGGGTCTAGGGAAAGAGGCCCCCTGACAGGGGTTCGGGGGCGAAGCCCCCAAAGGAAAAATTTCCTTGTAAATGTATATTGTAATTTCATATTAAATCTAGATTGTTCATTATAAGGTCACAGATCTGATAGTAGAAGTTGTGTTAGGGTTTTTTTCCCTAGAAGGAAACCCTATTTTATGAGGGAAATGTATTATGGTTATGTGTTGTTGTGAATTCTTGTATTTTGAGAGAGGATATTGTGAGAGAAACAAGAGAAAGTTACAACGGGTGTGTTGTAGGTTGTATCCCTTCATTTGTTTGATAATAAAAAGGAATGACCTGGTAATTTCTCTGGTGGACGTAGCCCACACTAGGTGAACCACATATATCTGTGTCTCTATTGTATTGTGTATATTCTATTTTTTATTTCCATATGTGTTTTTATTTTATTGCTCCATGATCCTATTTTTCTAACAACTGGTATCAGAGAAAAAGGTAACTCATAGGAAAAGAGGGTTCTTGGTTTGAGTGGGAGCAATGTCGGAAGATGGAAAGTTTAGGGTTGATAAATTTAATGACCAAAACTACTAGTTATGGATGATGAAGATGGAATATTATTTATATCATAAGGATCTATTCCTACCATTTGGTGGAACAGAAAAGAAGTTGACGACCATGAAGGATGAAGAATGGGAGGTTCTTGACACAAAGGCACTAGGAATGATACGACTAATCCTAACAACATCGGTGGATTTCAATATTTCTAAAGAAAATACAATGAAGGAGCTAATGGATGCATTGGCCAAACTGTATGAAAAACCCTCAACATCCAATAAGGTATTTATAATGAATACATTATTTAATATGAATATGTGAGAAGGTGGGTCTATTGTAGATCATT
Organism: Picea glauca; assembly: GCA_000966675.3. NCBI lineage: Eukaryota > Viridiplantae > Streptophyta > Pinopsida > Pinales > Pinaceae > Picea > Picea glauca. The sequence continues at coordinate 641,125 of JZKD02S0292675.1, read as the reverse complement.
GAAATGAATTTAATACGGTTACTAATCAACTAAGTTCTGTAAAATTGGACTTTGATGATGAGATCATGGCTCTTCTAATGTTATGCTCATTGCTAGAAAGATGGAATGGCTTGGTCATGGATATAAGTAACATTGTCTCTGGTTCAACCACTTTAAACTTTGATGATGTTGTTGGTGTTATCCTTAGTGAGTAAATGTGATGGAAAAGCACAGGTGAGACATTAGGTAATGCGTTAAACATGGAGAATAAGGGAACACAAAAGGACAAAGGAAAGGGCTCAGGGAACCGCAGGAATTATAGGAAGGGTAGATCCAAATCCAAAATCAGAAAGATAAAGTGTTTGAATTGTGGGAAGAAAGGACATCTGAAGAAATACTACAGAGTTCCAAAGAAACAAAGAGATGAACAACAAGAGAAAAATTAGGAAGCAAATGTAATAGGTGATGTGTTACAAGATGCTTTGATTCTTTCTGTAGATAATATTTATGAGTCTTGGGTAGTAGATTCAGGGGATTCATTTCATGCCACACCCCATACGAAACGTTTCCTAAATTATGTTCAAGGTAATTTTGGACAGGTTCATTTGGGTGATGATGCACCATGCAAAATTGTTTGAATGGGAAATGTAAAAATAAAGCAAAGGAATGGAAACCAATGGTTGTTGAAAGAGGTAAGACATGTTCCAGATATAAGGAAAAATATAATTTCAATAGGGCAGTTGGCAAGTGAAGGTTGTATATCCATATTTACAGATAAGGTGTGGAAGGTCACCAAAGGATCACTGGCGACAACAAAAGGAGAGAAGGTAGGTACATTGTAGTTATGTACTGGTAATACCGAATCTTCTATCTCTTTAGCTTCTACACAAGTGGATACAACACTGTGACATCATAGGCTTGGACACATGAGTGATAAGGGGATGCAAATACTTCACAAACAAAATTTGTTTCCATATATTAAACAAATTGATTTGGATTCCTGTGAGCATTGTGTTTATGGAAAACAAAAGAGAGATATATTTATCAGAGTTGGAAAAGAAAAGAAGAGTGAAAGGTTAGAGATTTTCCATACATATGTATGGGAACCAAATTAGGTATCATATCTTCATGTCTCTCATTATTATGCTACTTTTATTGATGATGCAACTAGAAAAATTTGGGTTTATTGCATTCGACAAAAATCTGATGTTTTTTATACTTTTAAGAAATGGAAAGATTTGGTTGAGAATGAGACAGGAAAAAGGTTGAAGTGTCTTAGATCAGACAATGGAGGTGAATATTGCAGCAAGGATTTTGATGATTATTGTTCATACCATGGGATTCGTAGAGAGAAGACAGTTCCAGGACCACCACAAGAAAATGGTGTGTCAGAAAGGATGAACAATACAATCATGGAGCGTGCAAGGAGTATGAGATTGCATGTTGGTTTTTCTTTACAGTTCTGGGCAGATGTTGTAGATACTACTATTTACTTAATAAACAAAGGACATTCAAGCTCTTTGGATGGTGTAATTCCAGAGGAGGCATGGACAGGAAAAAAGGTAAACTATTCTTTTTTGAAGTGTACCTTTATTAGATATAGTGTTAATGATTTTGGTTATCGCTTATTGGATTATGAAAATAACAAAATAATTAGGAGTAGATATGTCATATTCAATGAGAAGGTCATGTACACATATCAGTTACAAGGAAAGAAACAGGAAAAAGAAAAACCAGAATACATGGTTCTCGATGAGATCACTGAAAAAGAAATTCCAAAGGTACCAGGAAATCAAAATGTACAACAACAAGAGAAACATGTACCTCAAAATCCTGCAAGTGTTGTTAGAATATCTACCAGGTTAAGTAGACCCATGAAAGATACTCTCCTTCATTGTATTATTTATTGTTGATTGATTCTGGTGAACTCGAATGTTATGAAGAGGAAATTTAGGTAGACACTAAAAATAAGTGGGAGCAAGGCATGAAAGAGGAAATGGATTCCCTAGTAAATAACTAGACTTTGGATTTGGTTTAGTTGCCTATAGGAAAAATATCATTGTAGAATAAATGGGTTTACAAGTTGAAGGAAGAATATGGAGGAAAAAAGTGATACAAGGATAGACTTGTTGTAAAGGGGTTTGCACAAAAGAAAGGTATAGATTTTGATGAAATATTTTCTCATGTTGTTAAAATGAATTCAATTAGGACTATTTCAAGTCTTGTGGTAGTAGAATATTTACATCTTGAATAGTTAGATGTAAAAACAACTTTTCTCCATGGGGATTTGGAGGAAGATATTTATATGCAGCAACCACATGGGTATGAGGTCAAAGGAAAGGAAAATTTGGTATGCAGTTTGAAGAAGATCTTGTATGTCCTAAAGCAAGCTCCAAGGCAGTGGTGTTTGAATTTTGGCAAGTTTATGACAGAACAAGGTTATAATAGATGTCATTCTGATCATTGTGTTTATTTTAAAAGGATAGAAAATGGAAGTTATAGTATCTTACTATTGCATGTAGATGACATGCTTGTTGTAGGGTCTAATACGTAAGATATAAATGTGCTCAAGAAGAAATTATCTAATTCATTTGCGATGAAGGATTTGGGTTTTGAAAAGAAAATCTTTGGTATGAGAATAACAAGAGACAGGAAAAACACAAATTTTCTTTATCTCAGGGTGAGTACATAGAGAAGGTGTTGGAGAGGTTTAGAATGTAAAATGCAAAACTAATTAGTACACCTTTGTCCAACCATTTCAAATTAACTAGGGAAATGTGTCCCAAGACACACGAGGAGATATAATACATGTCCAGGGTCGCTTATTCATTAGCAGTTGGCAACTTGATGTATGTGATGGTTTGCACAAGACTAGATATTGCACATGCAGTGGGAGTTGTGAGTAGGTATATGAAAAATCCAAGTAAAGAAAATTGGGAGGAAGAAAAGTGGATTCTCATGTATTTAAAAGGTACTACTAATGTTATACAAGGATATGTTGATTCAGATATGGCAAGTGATAAAGATAGCAAGAGGAGCACCACAAGGTATGTTTTTATTGTAGGTGGAACAAAAATAAGTTGGATTTTGAAACTGCAAAATTTTGTTGCACTTTCAACAATAGAGGTAGAGTATGTTGCTGCTACAAAGGTTAGTAAAGAGATGATTTGGTTACAGAGGTTTATGGAGGAATTGGGAAAGAAGCAAGAGAATAGAAGATTGTATTGTGACAATGAGAGTGTCATTCATCTTGCAAAGAACTTAGCCTTCCATTCAAATACTAATCATATACATCTCAGGTACCATTTCATACGATCCATCTTGGAAGATGGACATTTGAAGTTGGAAAAGATACACACTATTCAGAATTCTGCAAACATGTTAACAAAGGGAGAAACCAGGGAGAAACTAAGTTCTTGCTCAGTTTCAATTGGTGTTCAAGCATGAAGGTGAATATGATAAATTTTCCAGGTTAAAGAAGGATCATAGTCCAATAGATACAACAATAGTGGAGTTGTTGAGATCAGTCTCCAAGTGGGAGATTGTTGATTTTGGAGCCTGATTATCTTCCTGATTCAGAGGTATTTTTTTTCAGCCCTATTTATACCCCATGAAGACTTTAAACCCTGGAATATTGTACACCCCTCCATGCAGGGGGGTTTCCCCCCTGCAGGATTCATGGGGCTAATCTCCTTGGTTGGGGGGTCCAGGGGAAAGCGGGCCCCCGGGAAGGGTTCTAGGGTGAAGCCCCTGAAGGAAAAATTTCCTTGTAAATGTATATTGTAATTTCATACTAAATCTGGACCATTCATTATAAGGTCACATATATAATGGTAGAAGTTATGTTAGTGTTTTTTTCCCTAGAAGGAAATCCTATTTTATGAGGGAACTGTATTGCGGCTATGTGCTATTGCGAATGTTTTTATTCTAAGAGAGGAGACTATGAGAGAAAGAAGAGGAAGTTACATCAAGTGTGTTATAGGTTGTATCCATTCATTTGTTGGATAATAAAAAGGAAGGACCTGGAAATTTATTTGGTGGACGTAGCCCACACTGGGTGAACCACGTATATTTGTGTCTGTATTGTATTGTTTATCTTCTGTGTTTTATCTCCGCATTTGTTTTTATTTTATTGATCCATGATCCTGCTTTTCTAATAGAATCAAGCTAAAGTATATGCTATACCTATATGAGGAGACTATTGATAAGGAAAAAATCATGGTTAAGAGGTTTTTACCCCTTTTCAACAAACTTAAGAATATGTATAAACATAAGTGAGCTTGTCAAGCTGAGATCAAAAAATTAAGAGCAGAGTTGCAACCCTTCAAAGAGAAAGTAGCAAAAATAAATCTAGATATGTTGGATAAGGTGGCTACTAGGAGGAGTACCATAAAAGGATGAATATATGATAATACTTCATATCAACACCGTTTATGTCATGATTAACTTTTTTCATATAATTATAACATAAGCAATTATTTCGGGTCTTGAGCTAAATTTAGCATCTTCATATGATTTCTCCAAGGTTATTTCATGTTGCAAAGAGTTGGTAGCATCTTTTGGAAGGTTTATCCCACTTCTTGTGTAAGTTTTAAAGGTTAGAAACCTTTTTGGAGGTAAACAGACACCTACATGAAAGTTTGTAGTGCATGGACTCATTAGCACCGCGAATTGGGTCTTTTAGGACAATCTACAATGCAAGTGTTGCGAACTTGGGATAACAAAGATTTTGAATAATAAAGTGATCGCCAAGTGTCAAGCTGAGCTCGAATAAGCATCTAGGATATTATTTTCACATCAGAAGGCCACCTACCTCAAAGAACTTCCTCCAGTAAAGCCACATCATCAAGTTGTTAAGGGTTGCTCTAAACGTTGCCAATGTCTTCCATGAAAATAGTATTTTGTTACATTCTTTTTGTACACTTGGTGCCATGGTTCCCTTATGCATAGAATCCTATTAGGAATTTAAGGGGCGAATGGTAAACAAATTTTTTGATGTTTTGGTTATTTAACATGCATTGTAACTTGAGATGAGGTTCGAATGGTTACGTAGAGAAGCTCTTATCTTTAGTTAAAAATTGTAACAGAGTGTTTCCTAATGTATGTACCAGAATTAAGAATATTTAATGGTGAAAAATCAATCATTTTCCTACTTCCATTTCAGTTCTAGCTCACTTTGGTGTTAGTCTCTGGTGAAGGATTCATCATGATGCTTGCTTTCTTATTATAGTAATTGATTTATTGTTGGTAATTTATGCAAGATGATCAAAGTGATTTTCTCTTTTTGACTTAGAAATTCATGAAGTTCTTTTTTATCAAAGTTGTTTTTTGACTTAGAAGTTATTTTTGACTTCTTGAAGTTCTTATTCAAGAAGTTCCTTAGTCACAATTAAAAATAAAAAATCAGTCATCAACAACATGTGAAACAAATAGACAGGGTGCTCAAAGATGGAAAATGTATTTTGATGGTGCATCTTCCAAGGATAGCGTTGGTGTTTGAGTAGTGTTCATTTCTCCTTCTAAGTATGTCACAACCTTGTCCTTCAAAATTTAATTTGAAACCACAAACAACATTGCATAATATTAAGCCTTAGTTTTGGGGCTTAGAGATGCAAAAGACATGAAAATTGAATAATTGCCAGTTTTTGGAGATGCAGAGCTGATTGTGCATAAAGTCAGAAACATTTATCAAACAAAGAATCCAAGTCTGAAAGATTATAGGAATGAGGTTTCATACCTCATTGATAATTTCTTCTTAGCCTTCAACATATCTTTTGTTCCCAGAGAGGCTAATACACTGGTTGATTCCTTAGTTGTTTATGCCAACAATTTTAAAATCCCACTACCTCCAAAGCCTAAGCATAATTTTGAGGTGAAATACATACCTGTTGTTATAACCCTATAATTCATAGGATCATCTATTGACTGGAAATTTTTCACTCTGGGTGTATAGGTTTGCAAATAATATTTCATCTCTGCAAATTATTTTCAAGAGAAGCAGTGCACAAAATCCACATAATGCACTTATCCTAAGTTTGGGAGCAAATATGACTTTGCACTCACAGATTAAAGATAGCACATAAATGAACGGTGGAGAGGCTGGCGCATAAATCTACGGTTGAGATTAAATTCTGGACTCCCTCGACCATTCTTCCTTTAACTGTGGGGGGTTTCGGAATGGGGATTAAAAGGTGTGCACAGATCTATGGTCGTCAGGGCAGCGCGCAGATAGACGGCCTATAGGTGATTCCGGACCCCCTCGGCCTTTCTGCCTTTAACGGTGGGGGGAGGGGGTCCGGAATGAAGCGGTTTTCCCAGTGGGCCCTATCCCAACATGTCACCCATTCGTCGCATTTGACCTCCTCTGCTCCATACCACTTATTTCTTACCACCCTTCCAACTTACTACCATACCGCCCCTGCATTGTGACGTCAGCCTCCATTATCTCGCCATCTCACCCGTCCACGAATAAACAGACTTAGGTTATAAAACATTAGGTTAATATTCATGTTTAAAACTATTAATAATAATAAATTAATTAACAATTGAGTTAGCATGTTAGTAATTAATCCATTGTTAATAAGTTAGTATTAATAACTAGGTTAGTTTTTGGGTTAAATAAAACAAATTAATAAAACCATAGAAAACATATATTAAAATAAAACATAAAAATTAAATAAAAAGAAAAAACAATATAAAATAAAATACATAAAACTTAAAACAAATAAAAACATTAAACATTAAAAAACAAAAAGTAATAAAACAAATTAAAAATTAAAAATAAAATATAATAAATATATATTAAACAAATTAGAAATAAAACGAAAATTATAAAAAACACAAAACACATATAAAAAAAAATTAATAAACAAAACATGAAATAACACAATACTAAAAAAAACACCAAAACATGTAATAACATAAAATATATTAAATATTAAAAAACAAAAAAAAAACATAAAACAATCCTACACTATCCTAAGTCTACCCCACCCCTCATATCTCACATCACACTCCACTCACACCCCTCATACCTCACGTCACACTCCACTCACATCTACTTCAATGCCCACCCAAACTCCTGCTCACATATTATACCTCACGCCCCTCCATTATATACCAAACAATTAATCCACGACCCATAAAAATTTCGGACCCCCCCTCACCATCCGGACATTAACGAGAGGGGGGGTCCGGAATGAAGTAGTTTTTAAACCCACTCCCCCTCCACGTGGCACGATCCTATTCCTATGGACCATCGTCCCCCTCAAAAAAAAAAACCGCTTACCACCTCAGGGGGGGTCCAGAATACCGCTTTTCATGAAAAAACCGCTTTTGTCATGTTTTTGCTATTTTTGCCTATTTCAGCATGTGTTCATCCGAGGAAGTTTTTGGGCAAAGTAAGATGGATTTTAAACATATGAGAGAGGTTTTTTCTCAGAACAAGATGAAGAACAAAAACCTCTCTCAGTTTTTGCAACGGAGCTATGAACAGGGAGAATTGAAGACATCTTCAAGGCCCATTTTTCCAGATTCTCAATTTTCCGTTACAGTCCCGATCTTACAGGAGCTGTTACGACTAGCTAGGGATGAATTTGGTGAAACCGAAGGAGTTTTTTGTCCAAAACATGGCCATATACAATAAAATCCTTTTGTTTTCACCCAGGTGTCATTGTTCAAGAGAAACACACGTTTGTTCGGACGCCTTTTTCGTAGAAAAACTGTCCATCTTTCATGGCAGAAAGCTCCAAATTTTGTGGGAGTGGTGGCTATTTTTGGCCGAGGCGGTTAAACCGACTTCCGAAACTTATTGGGCTGATATATCCTATTTATTCAGAGGATTTTGATGTAAAATGGTTCGACCTGTGAGGTTCCTTGCTGGATAGTGGGCTATGTTTTGTCAGAGAACTCTTTCTGTAATCTTTAGATGAATGATCAGTAATAGACATGTTTTTTTACAGGATTCCTGTGTGGAGGTGTTGGTGGTGTTTCCCTTCTCTGTTGAGTGTTTTCCTGTTGTCATTTCACTTGTTTTAAATTTCTGATTATCATAAGAAGAGTAATAGAGCATAATTTATTGTGAAATACTCTGCATCTGATCTTGTGATAATCTTTATGTTTCTCCTCCAAAAAGCTAGTTTATGAATTCTTAACTGCTCATTTTCTTGGCTTTTTCCTCCCCTTTTCTTCCTCAGATCAACACCATCAAAACTTAATTCGATCCATCACTTCCACTACCTTTCCCTATTCTAAGGGTTATGTCTAAGATCTGAGAGTGAATCACATTTTTAAGCGCAGACCCCATTTGCCCAATGGCCCTCCTTGCTGTTCCAAAACAATCATTTAAAAACCCCAACCCCACACTTGCATAACTAGCCTAATACCTATTAAAACAAAGCTATATCAGATAGAGAGATCCCTCTCTGAGTCTTGGAGGGCTAGATCCATGACTCGAAGTGGTTTTGATGTTGTCTCTGTGACTGCCTTACAGCCTTGGGCAAATTATAGAGTGCTAAAAGAATGGCGACTCCACTGGGGAACTTTCCCCAGTAGTACATTTCAAAACTCCAGATCTGGTCATTGATGGTGGATAGTGACCAGACACAAGAAGGCTGAGATCATTCACCTGGCGATTCCAATCAGCTCCAGACAATGCCAACTCAAAGACTCCACTGGAGGAAGAACCTGAAGCATGGCCAAGCAACCTAGAAAGACCAGGTACTCAAGCTCAAATTGCAATCAAGACATCTTTGGTTTCATCTGCAATTACTTTCTCTCTTATCATGATCCTGGTCTAGAGTATATTGTTGAAATTTAGGATGATCATTTTCAACCTGAAGAGCCTCAAGAGATCATATCCCCAATTGTAGATTATGTACATGCTCATACACCTGTGCACATCCTAGATGCATCTGTAGAAACCTTAGTGAGACATAAGCCTCATGCTTTATCTCCTACTCTTGCAAAACCTCTGGATGGTTGTAAGCCCCTTACTTCATCTCCTGTGCTTGCAAAAGTCCCAGACCGATACCAGCCTCTAGATTTGCCTCCCATTCTCCATGACCTCCCTGTCAATTACATCAATAATTTGCCTAGGTTTGATGGAGAAAATGGGAAGATCACTACTGAAAAGCATATTCAAAACCTTGAGGATTTCCTTGACCTTTATGAGGTTGAAGATGATGATGTCTGTATCAGGATGTTTGCCTTGTCCTTGGGAGGTAAAGTTAAAGATTAGTTTAAGAACCTTCCAACTACAAGAATCATAAATTTTAATCAATTTATGCAAGTTTTCCTAGATAGATGGGTGGTCATGAGAACTGTTTTTCTCCTCCTAGAAGAGTATGAAAAACAGCCAGGGGAGACAATACATTAGTTTTCAACCAGATTCAATAAGGTGTATCATGCAATACCTACTGATATAAGGCCACCCCCAGGATCAGCTCACTTGCATTACCCAGATGCCTTTGATCCTAAGATGGAATTCCAATTAAGAGAAAGGAACACTGCAAGCCTTGAAGAAATGCAGAGCATTGCAGTTGATGTGGAGACCAACTTGATGATCAGGAGGTCAAAGTTAAAGGACAAAGAAATGGAGCAGCTGAAGTCATCAGAAGCTAAACTGGAGATTTTGGCCTGTGCCATGGAAGAGATGATGCAGAGGATCAATAGGAAAGAGGAGGTTGTTGTCCAAAGACATCATGTTCCATTGATTTCAGAGAAAGAAAAGGTTATTGTTCCCAAACATTTCGCTGTTCATCCTTGGTACCATGGTTTGGATAATGATTCTTTCATGTATTCAATTCACAACACAGTCAAAGATGAAGCTCCATCTCAAATTGTAGAGGAACAACCAGCTGACATGATATGCATGTTCAATGGCATTTCATCCGTGGATGATTTACCCAAGTGTGACCAATATGATGATGATCATGAGGCTGAAATGGAGGTTGACTGTTTAGAGAAACCGACAGCATGTCATTGGTAGGAAGAAGATCATTTACAGTTCAGGTATGACAATCAGCCCTTGCACAACAATCATGACAGTGATGAGGAAGAGACAAAAAATTTCAGAGTAAGGGAAAATTCGTTTCCCTTATGTTTCTCTTCTTTTCAATTTTTGAGAAGAAATTGTAGATGAGTTGGCATTGGTAAAGAGGGAGGATGTCCTGATCAACTAGGGGAAGATGCTAGGGCTGATGTGAAGGCTGTTCTAAACCCAAAATTGCAGCACTTTACATACTCTGATTTTCAAATTCCAAATGAAAGCTTAAATCCTGAGACAAATTGTGAGTTAATCCAAACTAACTCTGTACCATTGTGCTTTAATTCATTTCAAATTTTTAAGGAGAATCTTGGGCAAGAGTTGAAGGATAAATACATAAAAGGTCAAGAAATATCATTTGAATCAATGCAACAGTCTTGTCAGTCTTTTCAGGATCCAATAGCTGATCGGTTGGATGATTGGTGTTGTCAAAGTCTTCCTCCATCATCCAGCTATGGGATAAAACACTGTTATGATATTGACATGATTAGTCATTCAACTTCATTGTCTTGTTTAGCAGAAGTCACATTACAAAGCCCATCAGAGCAGTTGCATCCATGTCAGGAAATGCACGAGGATGAAGATAGCATAGATACAGTGCCAGAGATGCCATCCAAGAATCAAGGAACAAGTCATTTCTACCTTGATCCTGTAGCTACCTATATGGAGAATTTTCTCACTGTAGAGCCTCAATCTTTCTCTGACATTACTTTTGTTTTTCAAGATTGTCGAGGTCTCTATGATAAAGATCAATCATGTTTTGGGCAGTGGCCTTTTCACTTTGCAGTTTTGAGTCGATGGGAAAAAGGTCAAGCTACGCTTTTCACTGTGCTAACGAGCAGTCAAGAAATCAATTGGTCTCAGAAGCTACTTGATTGGCTTCATTGGCATTTTTGTATCATTTGATTTAACAAAATGAGAAGTAACATAGGGTAGGTAGGAGAATGTGAATAAGCTCAGCATTCTGAGCATCTCTTTTTCAGCAGTGTTCATTTGATTTGTTTTTAGTTGCAAGATCAAAACAGGTACAGGTTGCAGAATAAGACTTTGGGATCAGCCCAATGGATAAAGCTCTGGTCTGCATGCTCAGAAGTCTGTGGTTCTTGACACCTCCTGAAAGAAGCTGCCATCCCCAGGTGGAGCCACTGTTATAACCCTATAATTCATAGGATCATCTG
>JZKD02S0292675.1:599192-618887 GCA_000966675.3 Picea glauca | reverse complement strand
CCATCTGAAGTATCCATGTGATTGGGTCCTTGCCATCAAACTTCCTCATATCGATCTTAGGAATGTGGTTGGTCTTCAACCCAAAGTTGGAGTTTCTCCATTCTTAATTCACCTTTCTTGTGTCATCATCTTGAATTTCATGGGATACATTTTCACTTTTAGGTGTCCTGTCTGTTAGGAAATTTTTCAATCCTTCCATGATCTCCCCTTTTAAAGCATCCATCTTAGTATTTATTTCCTCAAACTTAGCTTCTGTTGAATCCATCATCTCTTGTAGTTCATCTTTTGTTACTGTCTTCTTTTTTAAATCATTTATGTCCCTACACATTTCTTCACCTTCATTAAGAGTTCAAGTAGGATTGTCTGGAGGCTTATTTGGTGTAGAAGTTCCCTTTTTTGGTGGCATGTTGGCCAAGTATCACTTTAAACCTTGATTTTGAGGTGGTTCTGCTAGACAATATTCCTTTTATCGTATCTCCAAAATTTTGGCCCTTTTGAGTATGAAATTTTATTTTTTGTAGGTCTATGATATTTCTTCTCTTCAATTCCACAGGTCTGATAAAAATTGGATGTGCCAAGTGGAATTTACGGTAACTTCCCTAGAACTTGCTTATTTTTTGCCTTTCCAGGAGATCTCACTTGTATAGCGTGCCCCTCACAAAATAATTGATATAAAATTCTGAAATTAGTACCAGAACTACTACGAGATGTCCACTATCCAATGTAGCTGGTCTCACTCAATTTGGATACTCTAGTAGGAATTTATGATTGTTTTACCTAGAAAACCTGCTTGAGACTAGTCAATAGGACTAGTCAGGTACCCTATCTTCCACAGGGTTTATATACAAATTTAATGTGGCCCAGAAGATGAAATTCCTACCAATGATACCATACTAATTTCTGAGAATAGACTTCGGATTTTAGGGTCTGAAACATTACAGAAATTTTTTTATGGTGAAAATTCCACAATGACTCAATCCAGGATGATTCCTAAACCCTATATTACAAAGGTTGTATCTCCGAAAGTATAATGCCTCAGGAGCTAAAATTTTAACCCAATGTACCTTGATCTGTCTAATAAATATCCTCCAAGATGTTCCTTCTGAATCACTGTAGAAAAAAAGTTATAGTGAAAAATCCATGGTGTCTCAGATGTAGTAGCGAAACCCCAAGACCTTGAGCTCTGATACCATATGTTAAGAATCAAACATCAATATAGCATAGAAAAACCTCAGAATAAGTACTCAATGCCTTGAAAAATATAGAATTTCATATAATAAGCCTCTTATTGGGGGCAACCTCCTTTTACCCCACATAAATGTTCAAGTACAAGATGATTCCAAATGAAAATGTCTCCTTGGTATATATATGAGACTAGGAGGTATAGTTACAACTAATGGAATAAAGCCGACATAAATAAAATAACATTTCTAATGTAATATGCCCCAATTAAGGGGTAATGAGCCAATATTAGGGCTTAACAGAAGGTTCAACATGGTATATTAATACCATATCAGATTGCTATTACATTTCACTGGGAAAGAGTCCATGAACCTTCCCTTTTATCTTTTCAAGAGTATTGACAAGATGTGAGATAGAGTCCAGGCTAAGTCCAAGCAAGTGGATACTAGTGTTTTCACTCTAGTTTAATCAAGATGTTAGTACTGGAAAAATTAAATAAGACTAACACTGGCTGGGAGACTTTCCTAGTTGCATCGGGTTTTCAGCTAGATATTTCTCATACACCACAGTCCAAAAGAAAAACACCTACCCCTATTGAGAAGACTGTGCATTCATATTCAAGATGAAGGTGAAGGTGGTCCCTCACAACCTCTTGACAAAGAAATTTCCTCTGTGGAATAACTTACACCTATGGATATATCAACAGGAAAAGAAAGGAGTTTGAAGGGAAGAAACTTATCTTTTCCCCACCTATTTCTACGGAAATAGTCAAATTTAAAAGACCTTTCACCATATTAGTAGCTAAAGAACATGTTCCTATGGAATTTGATGCAGTAGAAGATTTGTCTCAGTAAAAGGAAAAATCTTAGCCTTCCAATAATACCATAGAGATTATTGATATCAACACTCCTCTGCATGAAAGTAATCCTACTTTTAAAAGGCTCGGGAAAAAAACTCAAGGAGGCAAGAACTGAAGATGACAAATTGAAAAAGAAGGATTTGGAGAGACAAATCAAGCTGAAGGATATGCTAGACCTATATGAGGAGACTATTGATAAGGAAAAATGCATGGCTAAGAGGTATTTACCCCTTCGCAGGAAACTCAAGAATATGTATAAATAGAAGAGAGATTGTCAAGACGAGATCAGAAAATTAAAAGCAGAGTTGCATCCCTTCAAAGAATAAGTAGCAAAAAATAATCTAGATATGTTGTCTAAGGTGGATACTAGGAGGAGTACCAGAAAAATATGAATACAGGATAATACTTCATATTAGCACAATTTTTTTCATGATTAATGTTTTGCATATATTATAACTTAAGTGATGATTTCGGGTCTTGAGATAAATTTAGCATCTTCATATGATTTCTCCAAGGTTATTTCATGTTTCAAGGAGTTGGTAGCATCTTTTGGAAGGTTTATCCCACTTCTTGTACAATTTTTAAAGGTTGGAAACCTTTTTGGAAGCAAACATACACCTATAGGAAAGTTCACAACATGTGGACTCACTGGCACTTTGAACTGGGTGTTTTAGGACAGTCTACAACACAAGTGCTATGAACTGGGTGTTTTAGGACAGTCTACAGAACAAGTGTTATGAACATGGGATAATAAATATTTTGAAGAAGAAAGTGATCACCAAGTGTCAATATGATCTTGGATAAGCATCTAGGATATTAGTTTCACATCAGAAGGCCACCTACCTCAAAGAACTTCCTGCAGTAAAGCCACATCATCAAGTTGTTAAGAGTTTTTCTAAACATTTCCAATATCTTCCATAAAAATAGCATTTTGTTACATTCTTGTTGTACACTTGGTGCCATGGTTCCCTTAGGCATAGAATCCTACGAGAAAGTTAAGGGGTGAATGGTAAACAATTATTTTTGATGTTTTGGTTATTTAACATGCATTGTAACTTGAGATGAGGTTTGAATGGTCATGCAGAGAAGCTATTATATTTAGTTTAAAACTGTAATAGATTTTTTCCTGATGTATGTACCAAACTAAAGAATCTTTAATGATGAAAAATCAATCATTTTCCTACTGCCATTTATGTTCTAGATCACTTTGGTGTTAGTCTCTGGTGAAGGATTCATCATGATGCTTTCTTTCTTATTACAATAACTGATTTATTGTTGGTAATTTATGCAAGTTGATCAAAGTGATTTTATCTTTTTGATTAATAAGTTATTATTCAAGGATATTTATTCCATATGTGTTCCATAAGTACTTGATGTGATCTGATACACATATTTCAATTTTCTTGCTAAGTCTTCTATCTCCCATTTTTATATTTAAACACTGATTTTAAGCCATTCAAAGCCTTTCTTGTTGGTGTGTATTTCATGGAGGGTTTTGTGATTGACATTACAAACTGAGTTTCACATCCATTTTCCACACTTAAAAAAAAACTATTATTCACATTCTGATGGGTATTAGGCTTACATCTACAACATTCTAGATGTGACTTCTAGTGCTAACAAGGTCAACCAACACAAGTTGTTGGACTTGCAACCTTTCCTACTTACTCCATCTCTTCCCTAGACTGTAACGATATTCACCTTAGATCCAATAATTCTATAACCAAGTATCCACCTCACATTAGCATTGAATATCTAAATGAGGAGGTCCCAAATGAAGAGTCATAACAAAAACAATCTCAGGAAGCTTCAAAAGTTGAAAATTCCCACCCTAAATTTCAAGACCCATCCTATCCTGAAAGGCTAAATCAAGAAAAACTTGTTACACAACCTGAGTTTGATTGCTTAGGAGAACTAAAAAATGTGTGTGTCAAAATAACACTACTCCAAGAAATTAAGGATGTACCTATTTATTCAAAAGTAGTACGATAAGTGTTTTTGAGAAATCCCAATAGGAAACGAAAGGATCCCAAAATTTTTCATATCATGGGAAAACTATCAAACCTATTGGTGGGGGGATTTCTCATAGCTTAATACTCTGACCCTATCAGTTCATTTGTTACTGTGCAAATAAACAACACACTTATCAGTAACACAATAGTTGACCTTGGGTTCACCATCAATGTTATGACATGTGAGACAATGCAAGCCTTAACATTATAGTCCTTAAGGGAACCCCCACTATCCTTCAACTCGTTGATAGATCAACCATTAAACTAGAGGGAATTCTAGAAGATGTAGTGATGTCCATGGATTCATGGGAATATCCCACTAACTTCATGGTCTTACAAACCAAAACCTCCTTAGGAAGATATCCTCTAATCCTAGTAAGACCATGGTTGGCCACTACCGATGCTTACATAGGTTGTCGATCAAACAATATGACCATTTCCCATGGGACATCCACCAAACAATTAACCCTCTACCCTCTCGCTAAAAACAATAGAGACTTAGAAACACCACTTTGGGTTGATGGAGAAGCAAGTGATGAAGAAGGGGAATGCCATCAAGTCTTATCCATAGATCAATACTTAGCTATAAGAGATAAAACAAAGAACGATGAAGTCAAAGATTTTATAGCCTCTTCCTCTTCCTCAAGAAACACACATATTCTTGAGCATATTATGAAACCAGAAACTTAGGTTTATTTAGCCTCAAAAATAATTTCACCCATTGAACACAAACCTACAGAAGAAAAATACCAAGGATCCCTTATAGAAACCATAGAAATTAGCCTAGGGAAAACCTTGAAAATCAATCAAGGACTAATCAAACAATAGAAGGAGTGATTGGTTCAAGTGTTGAAAAAGCATAGTGATTCCTCTGCTTGGTATTAATATGAAATGAAGGGAATCCATTCCAGCCTATACACACATCATATATATATTAAGGAAGGAGCCAGACCCATTCGTCAAAGTCAACATCGAATGAACAGGGAAATGAAATAAAGTCAAAGAAGAGCTACATAAACTACTTACATCTAACTTCATCTATCCCATTTCTAATAGCTAGAGGGTCTCCCCTCTTGTCATGGTACCAAAAAAAAATGTTAAATGGATAATTTGTGTATATTATAGAGAAATAAATATAGCAACACATAAAGATCACTTCCCCTTACCATTTATCAACCAGGTCCTGAACACGTTAGTAGAAAATAAGTATTTTTCTTTCCACTATGGATTCAGTGGATACAACCAGATCAAAATCACCCTTGAATACCAAGATAAAACAATGTTCACGTTTCCTTGGGGGGAATTTTCCTACCGTGTTCTACCATTTGGGTTATGCAACATCCCTACCACCTTTCAACAAGTTGTTATAGGTATATTCTCTGATCTAGTTCATGATTGCATGAAAATATATATGGATGATTTTACCACATATTGGGACACGTTTGATGAGACATTAGCCAATATGGAAAATACATTAATAAGGTGCAAAGAGTCAAATTTTTCCCTCAGTAATGAAAAGTGTTTTATTATGGAAACTAATGGCATCGTACTAGGACATTGCATCTCAGAGAAAGGTATTTAAGTCCAACTCCAACTTCATAGAAACATGTATGAATATTTATAGGATATGTTTGTTATTACTATATATTCATTGAAAAAGTTTCACATATTGCTCATCCATTATTATCTTACTTAACAAAGACACTAAGTTTTTATGGACAGAGACATGTCAGCATGCGCTTGATGAATTGAAAGTCAAAGTATCTGAAGCTCCTGCACTAAGAGGGATTGATTGGACCCTACCATTCCAAATTTCCACAGATGCATCAGACACCGTTGTTGGAGATGTTCTCAGAAAACTCGAAGGAAAGGACCCATATGTAATTTACTTTGTCAATAAGAATCACTCGCCTGCATAGTTAAACTATAGAGTAATTGAAAAATAGATTCTTGTTTTTATTCATGCAATAAACAAGTTTATACACTACAATAATGGATATCATGTAATATTATATACTGGTCATGTTTCTATCAAATATTTAATGAACAAACCAATCACCAATGGCAGGATCACTAGATTGTTTCTTTTATTGTAATAATTTGATATTACCATTCTAGATAAACTAGGAAAAGATAATGTAGGAACTAACTTCCTTTCTAGAATAACATCTAATGAGAATGAACCTCCAACAAAATATTTTTTTCAAGATGAATACCACTTTGTAGTGTCTACTAAATCACTATGGTTTT
This sequence comes from Picea glauca, assembly GCA_000966675.3. Classification (NCBI taxonomy): domain Eukaryota; kingdom Viridiplantae; phylum Streptophyta; class Pinopsida; order Pinales; family Pinaceae; genus Picea; species Picea glauca. Next base: position 612,584 of record JZKD02S0292675.1, on the reverse strand, counting down.
CATACATTGCTAACTTTTTGGTTGCAGGAAAACTTCCGCATCATCCTACTCACAAAAAATGAAAAAATATAGTCATGAAAAGTGAAATATTTCTATGGATTGATGGCTACCTCTTCTAAACTAGGCCTAATTTGATTATTAGAAGATGTGTATGAGAGGATGAAGTCCATTAAATACTAAAATATTGTCATGATGGGCCATGTGGGGTCACTTTGCAGATAAATAAATGGGTACACGGCACTCCACAAGGGGTATTATTGGCCCACACTTTTTAGAGACGCCAAAGAGTATGTGAAGAGATGTGACATTGGTCATGCAGATGAAATGTTGCTACAACCATAGTTGGTGTTAGAAACTTTTAACAAATGGGCCAATGATTTTGTGGGACCAATATATCCCCCTTCCCATCAACACTCCTATATCCTCATTTGTAAGGACTATCTTACAGAATGGATGGAGGAAAAAGAACTTTCGACGAAAACTGAACAGGTAGTAGTGGAGTTTCTCCATGAAGATATATTTTTAAGGTTTGAAATACCATGGTAGATAGTGATAGATGGAGGAACTCAGTTCACATCACATCTTGTTAGAGACATGATGGACAAATACAAAATCAAGCACAAAGTAACAACACCATATCACACAAAAATGGACAAGTAGAGGGGACTAATAATATCCTTGAGGAAATCATCACTAAAACCATGAGATCACACCTCAAGGAATGAGCTTATAGAATCCTCAAATATTTATGGGCCTACAGAACCACATGGAGGACTACTACAATATGCACACAATATGAGTTAGTCTATGGGAAAAGAGTACTCCTACCCTTTGAGATAGAAATCCAAACACTGATGAAAGTAGTACAATTTGGGTTGGACTTTTTAGAGGCTTGGGAACAAATACCACTTCAAATCAATGAGTTGGATGAGCTATGACAATATGCTCTACACCAAGCCACAATTATACTAAACCAAAGGGCCAAATGGCATGATAAGTTTATCAAGAAAATGAAATTCAAAGATGGAGTTGGACATTATTATTTTATTCTAGGTTCAAGGACTTTAGAGGAAAAGTTTGCACCATATGGCTCAATCCATATGTGATTGATATATTATATGACATTGGGGCCATCAAATTTTGTACCATAGGTGAAGACATAATTCCTCTAATGGCCAATGGACATATATTGTGCTTATATTACCGAACCTTATCAAAGGAAGACTTCTTTAGGAAGGTATCAAATGGATGGATCGATTGTGATCTAGAAATTGTTCAGCATGAACGAGTCCCGACTAGATAAGCTTCATTTAGTCTTGCTCTTAAAAAAGAAAAAGCGAAAAAATGTGTGAAAACCAGCCTAGCTGGCACATAAAAAAAAATAGAATAAAAAAAGAAGGGCACTTCATAGTTTTGTGATGGTTATGTCAAGATCCTTCTCAATAAATTTTAATAAAGACTTTTTTTTTAATAATATTCTTTTTTTCAAGATATGCAAGGAAGAACAATGTTGCTACAACTCTTGATACAACAATTCCTATTGATGCAATTCTCATTGTTTCAACTCCTATTGTTGCAATTCCCCTTGATGCAACTCCTGCTGCTACAATTCCCTTTGCTGCAACTATTTCCATTTTCGCAACTCCCTTTTCCACAACTATTATCGTTACTGCAACTCCCTTTGTTGCAACTTCCCTTTCCACAACTATTCTCGTTGTTGCAACTTCTCTTTGCAACTCTACTTCATTTTTTTCCCAAACCTCTCTTGTCAGATTTCCTTGGCTGCAACTCGACTGACATCCCTCCTTCAATTTACAAATCTCCATTCTCTCATTTCCTTGACTACAATTCCACTTGCATCACTGATTCATTCCTCAAATATCAACCCCCTCATTTCAATTGCTACAACTTCTTTGCTACGACTCACTTCACCACAAGTCTGCTTGCAACTTCATTATCATTTTTTCCACTTTCCTCCTACGCCATAGTTTCCACAATTACTATCCATACCACTTGCACCATAGCATATTTTGTTGAAACTTCATTGTTGCAACTCCCATTGCTTCTAGTCTAGTCACAACTGTCACTTTTTATGCACCATCATCATTTCAGTTTTGATTAACATAATTCACAACGTCGATGTTGCAATTCTTGTTAGGACCATTGATGTGACCCCAACCTCTACCACCACAACTATAACAATGTCGTATGAATACATCCACTTAAGGTAAGACATGATAGTTACACGTTCCTATCATAATTTGAAATGAGTAAGTTTTAATGGCATGTGTCTATTATTATTCCTCCATAACCGCCACATCAGATCATGATTTCTATATTCACAATCTCTATACCCACCACTCTCATTGCCACAATTCATAATTTTCCACCAAAAAACTTGCACAGACCCTGCAAACACCAACACTCATAATTCACAGAAGAAAGGAGCCATGGAAGGCTCATTGATATGTAGAGAGACAATTGAATCAATGCTACTTTAGGTTTATGATAACAATAAACAAATTCAGGGATATGATAGCTAGATGGAATACAGGTTATGTTTACAAGGATATAATGACGATATAGCACTACAATGTTCTTTGAATTATAGAGCCGAACACTCTAGAGTGGCCAGGGCACATATAGAATTCACGAAAAAAACATTGGCATAGGTCACTAGCCTATCGAGGATATTAAAATGATGGTACACGATAAGCACTTCATAGCCTGAAGTTCTCAAGCAATTCCTTGAGGTAGGAGAAGATTTAGTAAATAAAGGAACAAGTTTTGAACATCGATTTTTTCCACATCCATGGAGGATGTGGCCTTCTTTGTGTAGCAATACTTCACCTACAAAGGTCACTATGGCACAGTCTAAATTTATCATATCCGATTGCTTGACCATCTATGTCACAATTGGCCAGTCAACATGCCATATTTCTTGTTCCAAACATTGCAGACAATGGTCATGATGGTTCAAAAGGAAAATAACCTGACAAAATCCATATCTCACCACAAACTTATAAACCTCTTAGTGGATCATGCACTGCAAAAAGAAGGCCACACCTAGAAAAACATCGTTTAGCCACCTTTTTTCTCACTAAAGGAAAAGTTACTGCACTTTAGGCTTCCCAACAGGCAAGGCCTGCCCTTCCAGCAATGCCTGTGGCTACAACGCCTTTGTCAGGTACCAATACAGACATAATGAGTCCAGATGTTGTGAATCTTGCACTAGGAAACAATGCCATGGATATAGCAAGCCCCCTTGCATTGACTCCCCCACTAAATAAATCTAGGAGGTCAACCAAGAAAAATTTCCAGCCTGCTACAACTACAGTAAAAGTAGACCATGACAGTGATGTGAACAAAATGACCAAATGACCCCCCACAAAGAGAATTAGAGGATTCACAAAGTGGAAAACCCATGTTCCAAGGAAATAGAGAAACATCCATCCAACGAAAACTCAATGTAAAAATAAGAGAATGGAGAAACCCAAGGAACAATCCCAGGAGGAGCAACAAGAAAAAGAAGAACCAGAACCCTCTCCTGACACATAATAAATATACCAAGTCACTCTTGGTGAAGGATTCAATGCTCTCCCGGTAGCATATTCAGATGAAGAAGAGTTATAGGTGGAAGCACCCACTGATCCACATGAACCAGTGGGGAACCCTTCTCAAGAATAAAATACAAAAGAGATAGAGGACCCAACACATTCTCCAAGGCCTCAAATGGACAATCCTAAGCAATATGGAAACAAAATAGACATAATAAAGAAATAATTTTTCATTGATACAACAGTAAGGATAATTGAGGAAAACAAAAAATAAACAATGTCTCTTGTTGAAACAACAAGAGGCACTCTTGATGAATCAAATGTTTCTACTACATAAGAGAAGAAAGAAGTAGAACCAAATGCCCCTACTGACACACAAGAACTGGTAGGAGGATATCTTGGGGAATGACCTACCCATTCACAAGAATAACGTGAAATAGAAGAGGTTCCACTAGAAAATGACTCAGCTAATGGACCAAACCCTAAGCTACAGGAACCACAAACAAAGGATACTACTCCAAAACAAAAGAGAAATCCAATATGGGTAAGCATTCCACACTCTCTAACTAGTTATGCTTCTTTGGTGAGAGAAACTAGAATGTTAAGAATAAAAAATTGGAAGCTTTAGATCAATTTTAAAATGCTCAAAGATGAGCTTGAGGAAAAAATGACACCCGAGGAATCAGGTTACCCTACAACAAGTCCTCTTGCTGCATGGGAACCCTTCACCAACTCACAAGAAAGAGCCCAACTTAAAGAGACAAAAGATGTAGTTGTCCAGGATACACATTTCATGATGATTGATGAAGCCACCCAGACACAGATAGAGAAAGAAAACAAAAGAGCTTTAGAAGAACATGATATCGATGAGAAGAATGAGGGAAGAAAAGAGGTAATGTGTGGTGTTAGTGACCCCCAGTGTCAAACTCACTTCTCTAAAACTGAGTGATTGTTGGTTGCATGGGGACATGCAATATTTTTGGGCTGGGAGAGATGATAGGTGCATAAATTAGCATACTTTCAGCACCCATCTAATACCTTATTTCTTACAATTTTCCATTGATCGCTTCCTTTTTGATACTTTCCTTATCTAGTTTTCCTTATTTATCACTAAGGTATAATTCTTTCCCCATATTCCATTATTACGATATTCTTGCATATTTCTTAAAGGAACTTTCTACTTTCAGGTACTAATACTGGTACACATGAGTAATACAATAGCTACAATTCCCCACAATGGTTGCAATACATATCTACTACAATTCTATGCACAATCCAACTAATGCAACTCCAATTGTACACTTTGTGTTGTGAATCCAATTACTGCAACTCCAAGTGTATGTGTTGTGCTGCAACTCCAACTGCTACAACTCCAAGTGTACTCTTCATGCTACAACTCCAACTAACCATTGCGACTCTAAACATGTTTTTTGTTGTCGTGACTCTAAGTACACCATTACTAGGGTTCCAAATATAAAAATTCCAACACAACAGTAAATGTTTCAATTGATGATTAGGAAACAATATTCATAGATGAAAGAGACATGAGTCAAATGGATGACCAAAAGAAGAATTGGTTTTTCCACCAAGTCAACACACATAGATATTTTCTAAAATTTAGAAAAATCATTGTAACCAGATGAACAATTGGAGTCTCACGGTTGTCCATCCATTCCTTTGTATAATTTTAGACATTAATCATATTGTATAAGAACCTCAACTTCCCTATAGCTAAAAAAAATAAAGGGGGAGAAAAAATATGGTGATAAGCATTTGACTCCTATTGTATTTTCAAACTTTTGCAATATAATTTCCATTCTTTCTCTTGTTCATGTATTGATGTGTTGGTGATTGTGTGATCTCGTTTTCATAGCTTAGTACATTTCCTAAGTGGATAGGGCCCCCTCCTTAGTCAGGTACTTCCTGTATATTAGTGTAGGATTTAATCTTTCAATTTTGTTCATTTGTTTTAGTAATCATTTCATTTCTTAGTCTGCTACAATTCCAATTTCATAGAAAACTATATTTTCTATTCATGTATGGTTGATATTCAATTTGTGTTAAAATAATTTATAACGTTAAGCTGCAATTAAATCATGTTTCTATTTCTATGAGTTCATGATCGCAAACATTGTTACAGGTCTAGATATTGCAATTTGCCTCTCCTTAATTGGCATTGTTGCAACTCGTGTCACTATGATTTCTTTCCTACTGCACCTTCATTGTTGCAACTCACATTGCTGCAAATCCACTTGCAACTACACTATATTATGTTTTCTTTATAATTCATGATATCTTTAGCAGAATGGGATTGATATTAGATTGGAGTGTTATTGAATGTGTGAATATGTAATTGCTATAATAGAACATGGCCTTTATTCTACTTGAGCAAGTCACCAATAGAACACAATGTACATAATTTTCGCAAGTGTGGGTTCAATTTCCATAAGTATGATTTCAATTTATGCAAGTATGATTTCAATTTTTGCAAAGTGTAATTTTAATTTTCCTCAAGTGTGATTTTAATTTCTACAAGTGTGATTTCATTTTTTTTTTCAAGTGAGATTTCAATTTCTGCAAGTGTGATTTCAAATTCTGCAAGTGTGATTTCCATTTCTGCAAGTGTGATTTCCATTTTTGCAAGTGTGAAATTTACTTTCCTGTACTATTATTTGGTGACTCAATTAACTAACTTGAAACCTTGATTTGTGACATCAAAAGTAGTACAACCCTTTAGCTAAAAAAACACTAATCTTTTCATATATGGTGCATGACAGTTCATAAGTAAGATACGCCCTCAGATTGATAATTAAATGCACAACTCTTCAGTTGCTCACTAAATTAATTAGGAAGTAATTGAAAATTTTTTCACCTCTCAAGGGTGATGTGATGGATGGAAGATGATATCCATAAGGTGCCATAAATGGGGAAATTTTTCACAAAGCATGGAAGGATGTGTTGTACCACCATTTTGGAAAATGGAAACCACTTGACCCATTGTGTTTGTTTATCAAATGCAAAGAAATGAAGACACCCTCCTAGACATTTATTCACAATCTTAGTTTTCCCATGAGATTTAGGATGGTAAGAGGAGTTGTGAGGCAATTGAGTACCCAAATAAGAAAATAATTTAGTTCAAAAATCACTAGTGAAAATTGGATCTCTATCACTTACAATAATCTTGGGGATTCCATGTAGATTTTGAATTATTTCCATGCATGTTATAACTATTGTACTTTATTTAAAAGGATGAAAAAGAGACAAAAATGGGCATACTTTATGTTTTGATCCACCACTACCATGATGAAATTATTTCCTTAGTACTTGGCTAGACCTATAATAAAATTCATTGAAACCTCTTGTTAATGTTGACCTGGTATAGATAATGGTTGTTGCAGACTTTGGGTCTTGATTATCTCTCCCTTATTTTTTAGCAAAAGTAATATTCGACCACAAAATTTCAACATCAGTTTTAAGACCTTCCCAGAAAAAATCCTTCTTGATCCTATGGTAAGTTTTAAGGAACCCTGAATATCCTCTTATAGGAGAAGTATGCAATTCCAAAAGGAACTTATATTTGAGCTGGAAATTCTTACTTAAACATAAGCTATCCTAATACATACAATGAATCATTATTACACACAAATTTATCTAATGAACTTGGTCCCTCTTGTAGTTGTTGAATAATATTGCATACATTCTAATCTTTCTTCCATTCTATCCTTGATTCTTCCAAACAATTAGATTAAGGAATGAAACTAGCACACAATAAACCCTCAGTACCTTGTTCTTTCCTTGAAAGTGCATTTGCCACCTCATGTTTTTTCCTTTTTTGTAGATAATTTCAAATTCATAACCCAACATATTTGTAGCCCATTTTTGTTTCTCTTCTAAAGATATCATTTTTCCAAGAATTGATTAAAATTGTCACTATCTATTTTTACCTTGACAATTTGTGTCTTCCTAATAGGTAAGGGCCACATTTGTTCACTACATGTAATATGACCAACATTAACTTTTCATAAATGGATTAGAGTAAGTTCTTTCCTTTAATATAGCTAGTTTCAAAGGCAAGGGGCCTTCATCCTTGCATTAAAAGTAAACCAATGCCATGACATAAGGCATCACACTCCATAATAAAGGTTTTTTTGAAGTCAAGTGTGGCCAGGACAAGAGTTGTACACATAGCCTCCTCAAGTTTTTTAAAATATTTGGTTACTTCTTGAGTCCAAGAAAATGTCTCCTTTTTTAATAATGGTGTTAGAGGTGTTGTTATTTTACCATAATTCTTGAAAAACTTGTATTAATAGCCTATCAATCCTAAGAATTATCTAACATTATTCAAGGTTTTGGGAATTATCCATTCCATCAAGCTTTAATTTTTTTAGGGTCCACTTTGACACTTTCATGAGATACATTATGACCCAAATATTCCACTTCTTGAGCCCCAAAGGCACACTTGGAAGGATTTACATATAGTTGTTTCTCTTCCAATAGTTTTAAGAACATGTCAACATGTTGTACATGCTCTTCCCAATATTTTTTGTAGATTAGTATATCGTAAAAGAATACTAACAGATATTTTATGAGGAAGGGTTTGAAAATAGAATTCATCAAGCTTTGAAATGTAAAAGATGCATTAGTAACGAAAACAACATCACCAAAAACTAATAATGACCTTCATTTGTTATAAAGGTTGTTTTTGGGATGTCTTCTTGCCTCATTTTAATTTGATGATATCTACAACGAAGGTCCAACTTGTTAAAGAATGTTGATGTTTTTGGTAGCATCAGATAGGTACTTCCACATAGCCATGTGTTTTGCATGTGGAAGTTGTCGAAAATATTCTAGTCTTGAGTTTAATTTAGTTAAAAGGAATTTGTTAGGGACCTAACCCCTCACATATGTAAAACAATGTATTCCGATGTAATAAAGGTCAATATTAATAAGGCCTTGCAATAAAATAGAATAAGTCAAATGTAAGAAGACCTAATAGAATCTTTCGCTTTTAGAAGGATCTTCCTCTAGATGGTTCTATTGATAGACACATTTAGTATAAATAGGAGTCGAGGGTATGAGAACCCTAGCTTGAATATTATTGTAATAGAGCTTTGCTTGACTTGAGGTTGCCCCCTCGAAGAGGCCCATGAACATTGCTCTCAGAATCAAAGTGTTCTTTCTAGTGTTATTTTGATATCATTTCTATGTTATTGTGGTGTTATTTTGGTTATATTGTTGTTTATCTACCATTTCTAGCATTTTATTTATGTTATGCATACTTTACAGATCTGGTATATTACAAGTGGTATCAGAGCACTCTCCTTGGCATAAATTGTGGGTTAATTTTTTTTCCAAGGTAGAGATGTATTGCAACATCTTTAAGCTACAAAGATATGTCGTTACACACATAAAACCGTTGTTTAGGGATTCATACACACAGTAAATACAATTGGTACTTAAGCGCACATCTGTTGGCCACCCTTGTAACCCCTATTGGTACCCCTTCGAGTGGTAGCACATCAGAAAACACCTATGTACAGATCGACCTAGATTCTGTGAAGCCCTCTTTAGATAAACTGATCGGTCGCCTGACTGCTATAGTGCCACCGAGAACAACACTCGGGAAGATACTCTCTAGTACTTGGGTAGTCGAGTAGTACGGATAAGGGCATGGTCTATCCTCCTTAGTTAGTGCCCTGAGATATTGGGCCGATTACTACTGTTGTACCCCGCACGTATATCAGAGAGATATATCATAGGGCAAACCCTTATTTGTAGAACCCTTGAATACCTAATCCTTGGGGACAGAAACAAAAACATTAAAACAGACAAGATCTTTTGCCATGCAACTGTGTTCAGGTTTCCAAATCATTACACATTTCTTTCCGGTTAAGCATTTGGGAATTTCATCACTGCAGTATTCTTCACACCAGAGTATAACTCCGCAAGTGTAAAAAAAAAAAAAAAAAAAGTCTGGAAATTTTTGCACCATTATTTGAGCCCTATTCCATTGGATTTATCTCTTTTCCCTTATCAAATTCATACATATCATTTTTCAGAAAAAAATTTGACGCCACCTGCCCCATTTCAATTCCCTCGTCATCATGGCCCATGCCTGTAGCCAAGACTTGGAAGATCACTTCAATACCTTGCAGTATAATTTCACAGAGGCCCAACAAGAAGTGAAACAACTCAGTGCCAATGTTGTCGCCATCAATACCACCATGCAGTCCTCCATCACTGCCTCAATCGAGGAAATCAAACAAGACATGACTACCCATATTGAATATGTCGTTTCGATGATCTACACCAAGCTGCATATCCTTGCAGATAACCCTTTATCTGACCCACATCCACATACCAAAGTTTAAACTTCCTCTCATTCCCATAATTCTCAGCCCCATCACTTTCAGCATGACCTATGCCTTCTGCGAGTGGATGTGACCAAATTTGATGGCTCGGATCCCACTGGTTGGGTAACTCAAATGGAACATTATTTCTCCTTATATGGCATTACAGATGACTTGGCCAAACTCTAGTATGGTGTTCTCCATCTAGATCAAGAATGTTGGAAATGGAGAAAAACTTCCCGTCAAGGGTATATTGCTTGGACACACTTCGTGGCAGAGCTTTATGAACACTTTGACACTGATACCATCAATTTAGGCCATTTAACAAAGTTTTAAAAATTAGGAACAATGGAATACTTTATATCTTCTTTTGAGCGCCTGACTTTTCGGACAGAGGGCATGTCTGATGCCTTTTTCCTAGAATGTTTTATCAGTGGCCTCAAGGATGAGATTTGTGCCCATGTCCTCATGGCTCAGTTTTAGAGTTGGGTGGAGGATACTAAAAGAGATAAAGAAGAACAACAGGTTGTGTCTTCTAAAAACTGGAAACCCCCCTTTATTCCTCACACTAAACCAATAAATCCCACTACTCCCTCTACTTCACTAAAGATCCAAAAATTGACCAGGGCTGAAATGGTTGAATGTCAACTCAAAGGCCTTTGTTATAATTGTGATGAAAAATATTTTCTGAGCCACAAGTGTAAGGAACAAAAGATTTTTATGGCCATCTAGGAGGATATTTCAGAAGAGGATGTTGAAACTCCCCTCGTGTCTGAGTCACCTGAAACCACTGACATAACCCCCCCTCAGACCCTTCCAAAGTAGAACCGGTCATTTCCCTAAATTATTTCACTGGTTTCTCTACTCGCCAAACCCTTAAGCTAATCGATTACATCGAGCATAAGAAGGTCATCATTCTTGTTGATAGTGGAAGCACCCATAATTTTATTCATTGCCACATTTCCTAATAAAATCATTGCTATATTCATGCAGTCAATAATTTCCAAATCATGATTGCTAATGGTGGCTCCATGAAATGTGGAGGGCGTTGTGAAAATGTGTGTCTCCAAATTGGTGACTACCACTTGAAATATCATATCTTTTCTATTGACATGGGTGGTTGTGACATTATGTTAGGTGAAGACTGGCTATGGAATTTGGGTCCCATTCTCATGGATTTCAAGGAGTTAACCATGAAATTCAACCAGGAGGGCCAAAAATATAAGTTCCAAGGCATCACTTTTGGTTTACCTTAGATCATTAGTTCACATCGCATGGAAAAGCTTCTCAAAAAAGGTAATTCTGGCGTTATTGCCCAACTCCATGCCATACAGGCAACTACAACACCCTTTGTGCTGCAAGACCTCCAATCCATCCTCTCTAAACATCAGTTGGTATTTTCCACTCCCTAGGAACTCCCACCTTCCCATGGTGTTCATGATCATTCCATTCCCCTTATACTAGGAAGTCTTCCTCCCAATATTTGTCCCTATTGTCACCCCTTTTCCCAAAAACCTGAAATTTAGAAAATGGTTCAAGAACTGCTTAACGCAGGTGTTTTATGCCCTAGTATGAGCCCCCACTCTTCCCCTATGGTCATGGTCCTGAAGAAAGAAGGGTCTTGACTGATCCATGGGATCAAATTTTGCTCAAAATTCAAAGTGCTAAGAATCGCTTCAAATCAAACAGGTGCGTATGTGTCGTTGTCACAAACCCAACGCAACTCGAATGGGTTCAAACGGATGTCAGATGAGTGAGATATCACGTTCTGTTCAAATTGTCAAACAGGAAAAAAAAATTTGCTAACTGTACAATCTGTACAGTTGCTGATGTGGCAGGGTTGTACGCTGATGTGGCAGGACCATATGCTGACATGGCAAAGCTGATTTGGTGGACAGTTGGAAATTGAGTGGTTGAATAATTTCTTGACATGTGGCATGTCTTTGGCAAGTGGGATGGTGCCACGTGGCCTAGACGTGGGCTGCCACGTGGCACCATTCTTGGTTTGGTTGTAAAATTATATGGAGTCCATGGGGGTCGAACCCTGGACCTCCCGCCATGCTGGAGCACCTTCACACAGTGTGGGATACCAATAGCCCATGCATTGGTTCTTGTTATATAAAAGGTTTTATTTATATTTAAATTGAGTTGTAATATGATTTGGGCACGGTCCGGGCCGCAGCTAAGCCCCGCCCCCCAGTCACATGTGGATTTCCATACAACTGCCACTGCGTGCGTGCATTCAAAACACCGTGTTCTTGGACACTTGGCTCTTTACCATAAGTTTTAAAACTTGGCCCTTTTATGTGTGGAGGTGTGGTCACATGGCCATGCACCCAACGGCTTGCGGTTAAGGGGATAGGTTCCCTAACCATCCTACAGTTGCGCGCAGGTTGCAGTTGTGTGCCCAGTGCTAGGTTTTAGCATGAAAATGAGTGCAGAGGCTGGGTTGGACACACAGAGGTGCATTTTGGCGATCCAGAGACAACAAGTTTGAAGGGGAACTTCTAGGAAGCCTATCTTCTTCAATTTTTGGCCAAATCAGGTGCCGAAAAATCCCAGCTAGGGGTTTTTGGATGTTCTTAAGCCATTGGAGCCATTTATTTGGAATTTTTAGCATTTTAAAGAACATATTTTATCACTTTGAGCAAATAATATAAAAGATCCATTGGAAGCTAGACCAGGAGATGTAGCCCAAGAGAGGGGTGAACTCCTTTATCATTTGCTGTGTTATGTGTTTATTGTTCACTGTATTTTGCTGGTTATTATTGCATCTTGAATGTGTAATTTTCTATGAAATTTGTGTTTGCAAATTGATCCTTTTGCATAATAACACTTAAATAAAAACTTGCAAATATTTTCAAGAATACAAGCCTTTATCATTTTTAGATCAAGTTGGTATCAGAGCTTAGGTTTTTGAAGGCTTGATTATTTGCAAGTGTTTTTTTTTCTGATGCTCACAAGGTTGAAACTCACAAGAGGAAAAGGTCAACTTGTAGAGCTAAGTTCTCATCCTTCAAGAAGAAAGATTATATCATCACCTCAAGCTTCAAGGAGGCATTCACCAAGTATGGCTCATGAAGAGAGTCATGAAAATATTCCTACAAAAGATGAAGATCTCAGAAAGGCTTTCATGGAAATGAGAGAAATGATGAAAGTATTGATGGAAGAAAGGAATACAAGGTTGCAAGGTGAAGGATCCAACCCTTCAAAGAACAAGGGAGACAGCGGTGATAAAACTCCAAAAGGAAATGGAGGGAATGGTGCTACTCCACCTCCCTCACCTCCATCTTCCTCTTCTTCTACCAGTTCACAACCTCTTCCAAATTCTCCAAGGGGACATGGTAAAATTTCTCCACAAATTCCTTTTTTAAAGTTTGATATTAAATTTGAATTGCCAATGTACAATGGAGAGGTAAATGCTGAGAAATTAGATAACTGGATTCGTCAGATTGAGGTGTATTGTAGGATACAAAAAATTCAAG
>JZKD02S0292675.1:524880-583635 GCA_000966675.3 Picea glauca | reverse complement strand
TATCCATTCATGGGTGTTTTATATGCATGTGCATTTTACTTCATGTCCAAATACCTTTATCAATCTTGCGGTCCAAAACCCATGACTAGGGTTGACATCAATGACAACAATCAATCTTCCAACAAAGCTATGGAACATGAAGTCTTGGATTGCCCTAGAATGATTTCTAAAGTTGAAAGAATGAATCTAAATCAAGACAACCCTAAGGAAGATACAAAAACTAAGACAGAATCCCAGAAAGAATCAGAAAAAGTATTTCTACAGATGAAAGAAACCCTGAATGACCATGGACATGTTAGATTACCAGAGATATTCAAAGAAAAATAATGCATTGAAGCAAGAATAGGAGACTTCGATGTTGACTGTGTTCTAGATAAGGAAACACAGGTGAACATTATGATAGAAAGAACTTGGGAACTTTTAGGAAAGCCTGCTATGATTCCTTCATTGGGAGGAATGGGATTATTAAGAGGAAAACTGATAATTCTCTATGGGAGACTTACCAAGCTACCTATGACTGTCAATAGAGCTTCAACAGAACAAGATTTTGAGATTATTAAATTTATTGAGGACAGCGCACCATTTACCATGTTACTAGGAAGACCTTGGATTGAAAGAGATCAAGCCAGAATGAAGGAAGAAGAAGAAGTCTTAGAGCAGAAGAAGCAAGAGTTAAAAGAGTTTATAACTAGAAGGATCACACACTTGATTAAAGAACCGGATAATAGATCACAACCATTTCACAACAATGACCTAGATGTCTAAGTTGCAAGAACACTAGAAGACCCACAAAAGACTGAAATATCTATCCCATATAAAGAAAGAATATTACCCTTGAAAGAATCTCAACAACGTGAAGTCACCATATCAAAAGAAGATAAGAATCATAATGGGAAAAGGAATACCGATATGAAGCTCACTAGAAAGAAGGATAGAAAGCTAAGTAAGAAGAGGGCTAAGATCGAAAAGTTGCAGAAAAATCCAAAAAAAACCTCATAGAAGGAAATTTTTTGAAATAGGAGCTTCGTCAGGATATCAGAACAATGACACATGGCACTTCTCCATGGTGAAGTAATATATCTATTGGGGACATTATAATCATTCGACCGACACTCTGAATGGATAGTAAGACATCTATGGATAGACATCTCACCATCCAATTATTGGGACCACGCCATAATGGACAGAACAGAGTTGATGAAGGCTTCATACCCATTGCAAGTGACCTATTGTCGAGTTACCTATTTATCCCATTGTGCCATGCACCGAGAACACTTTTTCTAACCAAGAATTTGAGCCCACAAACTAAGTTGATCTTTCATAGTGATCATTGCAGTCTTGCTTCCTATTCTATTACAACACCTAAGTTGATATGAACACGATCTAGTTAATCCCGAGCACGTATATCCGAGGAGCTCTACGCAGTCGAAGAATCTATGAAAAAAGTACTCCTCGACCTGATGACGAAAAGAGTCATGTCGGAGAGATGATTATCTATAGGTGTGCAGGCTTCATCCACAAGAACAATGCAATCATCTTCGTCAACTGCTCATGGAGCCAAACCATCCCGACCCTTAGATGAAAAGCAAACCAAGCATAGGGATGATCTAGCGAATGCCAAATTGATCTCAACTATTTTACCCACCTACATACCACCTTTGAGCGGTCTAGTAAATTGAGACAGCATACCTAGAGATTTTGAGTACACCTTAGTCACTGCTTACCTCCCGAAGGGGATCCCCGCAGTTCGAGTAGACCAAGATAAGATTGCAGCATTAAAGTTCAACGACTTGAACCTTGGAGATTGCAAAGTCTATAACATGCTTGCTCCACATAAGTACCTAACCAGAACTAAGGGGAAGAATTTGAAGATAATCCCCCAGTCATGGAATATGAACCTCACACAGTCCACCCTGCTGAACGTCATGAAATTTCCCCTCTTCAAACGACACCAGGAGGTGAGTGCATGTGTCAAGCTGCTATTGTCTTGTTACCATGGTGGTTATTTGTGGCTAAACTACCATATAACAGTTGATCTGACGTTGATCAATCAAATCACGGGATTGAGTATGCAAGGACCTGATCCATAGGAATTTTACCCCAGAAAATCCATGGATCGCACTCTAGCATAGAGGATCAAGGAAACTTATGGCGATGTCGAGAAGGGAACACAAGACTATGAGATAGCTTCTATCTAGAGTGGCACAGTGTGCCTTGCCTATCAGTTGATTGCAGGGAAATTAGTCATAAATAACTAACCTACCCAAGTCACCGGTTTTGTAGTCGACCTCGTAGGGAAGTGCGCGGAGGGCCTTCAGATGAACTGGGCGAAGTGCCTGGTGAACCAGTTGGAACTTGACTATAGAGAAGCACAGGATCAAGGATATAAATTTCATTTCAGCTAGCTCTTGATCCTTATAGATTTTATTTCCTGGGAGCTAACGAAAGGTATGACTTTCCTGGACATTGAGCCTTTCGAACCATTAGCCGCAAAGTTCGCTACCCTGTGGTACTCAAGCGACATGAATAAATAGTGGCAGTCAAACATTGTTTTTCATACATACTACAACCAGCTGAAGATAGCCATCTAGTCTGAACCTCGCATAACTCTGACCACTCTACACTGGTTCCGGCCTTTGATGAAGTTCAGTGCAAATCGACATTTTATTTACATCACAGCGTGTGCCGACGAACACAAGCAACAACTTCAATCCTACTATAAGCTGACGAAGGAGGATTTGGAGGAGATCACTAAGGACTGGTCCGCAAACCTCCTTATTCTAGCAGACCTTGTAGAGATATCCGACATTGGCAGCCCATAAACTGTGTAGGATACACCTAGACTAGAAAGACAAAGAAGACTGAAGAGGTCCAAGAATTAGACAGTGCATCCGTGAGGACTTCTTCCATATCACCAGAGCAAGGAGGTGATGGTGAGGAGTTGAATGACAAAGAAGTTGAATAGAAGAAAAGAGATGAGGTTGATTCCCTAAAGAAGAGGAAAGGTTTGCCTCCAAATCCTTCCTCCCGAAAGAAATCAAAGGCTACCATGACCAAGATGCAGACTGTACTCACCTCCGATGACTTCGACTTCCTCATAGCAGCCATGTAAGATGCTTCACTAGAAATAACATAGAAACAAGAAGCAAAGAAAGAGGAGATGTATGATCGAATTGAGACTAAACTCTGAGGGGTACAACAGGCCCCACATTTTAGCTGCATAGTCTCCATTACGCCTCTGCCATCAGGAGAACTTGAGTTGGGAGATGAGTCAACTCAACTCCACTTCCTAGCCGATACAGTCAAAGCTCGCCTTCGACGAGAACAGGAAGAAATAGAGCAAGCCACCCAAGCTTTTCCACAAGTACAATGAGTACTCATAGAGCAATGTAGTGTTGCAGAACAGGAAAATCTTTCTCTCCAAGTGAAGTTTGATGAAGAAAAAGCACAGCTACAACAAGAAGAGGAACAATTGTTGATGGAGAAACTCGAAGTAAAAGAAGCGGTCAATAGAGCACTTCGCTCTGTGACAGTCTTAGAAATCAAGGCAAAAGACCGAGTTACACAGAAGGTGAACAAGCTCATAGAATCCATCCAACAATTACAACAATGCATAACATATTTGGAGCTATGTGTTGTACCTGAGACCCCACAAAATGTAAGAGAACAAAGAGAAGAAACCACCTGGAGCATAGTTGAAAGGCTAAAGGCTCTTACCTTGGAATGTAAGCAACTCATAGACCGCAATGCCCAAACCTATGAACAACTAATGGAGAAACCAGAACTAAAGGCATTGGAGTCGCATCTCCAAGAGGCAAAGTATCAAGCCGAAATGATACAGGCACAGTTTAAGCCCCTATCAGTTGTGGAAAGAATGAAGCGATCCCAAGAGCAGTGGAATACCCAGCAACAGATCCACACTATCCAGAGCAGAGTTATGGAAGTAACTCAGAAAATCTAACCCATGCAAGAAAAGTATTATCAATTGTTTACAGAAGTAGAGCAGGGTGTTAATGCATCTGAACAGTGGTTGGAAGGACTTGTGAATGATGCAGTCATCCAAGAGTTTGTTGAAAAAGAGGTTGTAGCACAGCAACAAGTGGAAGAAGCTCGAGCCAAGCTTGAGGCTTTTGAAGCAGAACTTCCTACATTAGAGTGACTTGGGATGAGTCACAGGTGAGTGTTGGGGGCTTGTTGGCCCTTGACCAAGTTTTGGAGGATCCTTGGTCAATTTTGACCATTTTGGACTTCGAAATCCTATCGAAGGCAGAGCACAAGATGAAGCGGAGATCGCGGGATCTCAACCCCGTTTTGGGTCCTTTTTGGGTTTTGGGATTATGTAACGGGAAAGGGATGTCAGCCCATGGGTTTACCCATGTTTAGGCCTATTTTGTAATGTATAAATAGTTGCCTAAGCTATGTAGAAGGTGTGTGTGGAAAGAGACACATCTGTGTGGCTAAGTGCTAGATCTATGAGATCAAAGGTTTGTAAGTGATTTGTGCATATTGTAAGTAGAATTGCAGAGCTAAGTGCAAGTGATTGTGACAGACTGTGGAAGGCTTTGTGCTGTAATGCAAGGAAGGAAGATCTAGTGAGCTGCGTAGATCTCCTATCCTAGGCGAAGTAAGGGCTTTGAGGATCTGTGCATGTAACTGATTGAAGAATCTAATAAAGAAGAAGAGTTGGTGGACGTAGCCCCATGGTGGGGGTGAACCATGTAAATGCTGTGTCATTTTGCTCTGTGTGATATTCTGATGTGTTTATGTGTTTACTTGTTAAGTGCCTTTGATATAGATAGATAGATTTGTTTATGATTTGTGCTTATGATGATCCTGAATGCTATATCTGACCTATGTGAGCTTGCTTAGTGCTTAAATCTGCTAGATCTAACCTGTTTCATTATGCTAAGCACTTAGATACATTAGATCTAGGTGAATGTTGTGATGCCCTGTTTTATATGCGGAGTAGATATTGGTTATATAATGATGAAATGATGGTGCTAAGTGCTCTATTAAGTAATCGAATCATAGATATTTGTCCCAACTAAGGTTGCAGACACTGGATTCCTGCAACCACCCTTGCCTCTACCTTGATTGCGAATTCATCTTCTTCGTAGGTGTTGCCGAAAGGGCCAGTAGTTAGGGTTTTGTTGGTGCAATGTTGTAGCGTTGAACCCTGGGTCTACCCCTGTGCCAACATATATTAAGTATTATAAGCACAGACCTGTGTCCTAGCTAAGGTTGTAGACATTGGAGTTCTGCAACCACCCCTGCCTCTACATCAGGTGAGACTTCATCTACTTCGTAGGTGTTGCCGAAAGGGATGGTAGTTAGGGTTTTATTGGTGTTTTGTTGTAGCGTCGAACCCTGGGAATGCCCCTATGCCAACAAATGGTTCCATTGTCGGGACTCGAAACTTTGATTGCTGGGAACTAAAGTAAAGAAAAGAGAAGCTATGTGCATAGATCTACTGCTGAAGTGTGTAGTATCGGGACTTGAAACTGTGATTGCTGGGAACTGAGAAAGAAGAAGCTTTGTGCAAATATTCATCCTGAAATTGTGAAAGCTCCGTGCATAGATCTGTTACCCTAGTGCGCAGCATTCTACTTGACTTGTGAAGCTTTGTGCCAAGAAAAGAGGTAAGATATGAAAGCTTTGTGCTTTGAGAAAGGTAAAAGTGAGAATTTATTCTAAAAGAGGTAAGATCTACAAGTTTTGTGCTTTGATAAAGGTAATAATAGTGAAAATTTCTAGATCTGCAAGCTTTGCTCTTTGTAGAAGTAAGATAAGTGGAAATTTTTTGTTTCTAAAGTATGGATCTAGGTATGTTTGATAGAGTCTACCCTAGTTTGAAAACTAGGGTACTGGTAGATGAAATAAGGTTTGATATGAGTATATCTAATAAGAATAGTGAAAGATATGTTATACCTATGTATAGAAAGAATGTTTGGACTAACAAATGGGTACAGGACCCTAGAAACAATTTGTTGCAGGTTAGCTCCTATGATCCTAGCACGCAGTACATGAAAGGATGGGGATCATTTAAAATAAAGAGAGGAGTAACCCTCTGTTACAGTTGCAGAAAACTAGGACATCTTGGTAAGGAATGCCCTGGGAGAAGACCTAGTTGTCTTTGTTGTAAATCTGTGGACCATGAAGTCTTGGATTTCCCTAGAATGATTGCTAAAGTTGAAAGAATGAATCAAAATCAAGAAAACCCTAAGGCAGATCCAAAAACTAAGATTATGACAGAATCCCAGAGAGAATCAAAGAAAGTATTGTTACAGATGAAAGAAACCCTAAATGACTACCAACATGTCATATTATCAGAGATATTCAAAGAAAAAGAATGCATTGAAGCAAGAATAGGAGACTTCGACATTGACTGTGTTTTAGAGGAGGAAACACAGGTGAATATTATGACAAAAAGAACTTGGGAACTTTTAGGAAAGCCTGCTATGATTCCTTCACTGGGAGGAATGGGATTATTCAGAGGAAAATTGATAACCCTATGTGGAAGACTTACCAAGCTACCTATGACTGTCAATAGAGCCTTGACAGAATAATATTTTGAGATTATTAAATTTATTGAGGACAGCGCACCATTTACCATGTTACTAGGAAGAAAGCGAAGGCGACCATGACCAAGATGGAGACTGTACTCACCTTCGATGACTTCGACTTCTGCATAGCAGTCCTGCAAGATGCTTCAATGGAAATATCAGAGAAACAAGAAGCAAAGCAAGAGGAGATGTATGGTCGAATTGAGACTGAACTCTGAGGGGTACAATAGGCCCTACAGTCCACCCGCGTAGTCTCCACCATGCCACTACCATCAGGAGAACTTGAGTTGGGAGATGAGCCATCTCAAATCCACCACCTAGCCAATACAGTTGAAGCTCACCTTCAACGAGCACAGGAAGAGATAGAGAAAGCCACCCAAGATTTGGCACAAGTACAAGGAGTACTCATAGAGAAATGCAGTGCTGCAGAACAGGAAAACCTTGCTCTCCAAGCAAAGTTTGATGAAGAAAAAGCACAACTACAACAAGAAAAGGAACAGTTGCTCGTAGAGAAACTCGAAGTAAAAGAAGCAGTCAATAGAGCACTTCGCTCCGTGACGGTCTTAGAAATCAAGGTAGAAGATCGAGTTACACAGTAGGTGAACCAGCACGTGGAATCCATCTAGCAACTACAACAACACATAGCAGATTCGGAGCTACGCACTATACCTGAGACTCCACAATATGTAAGAGACCAAAGAGAAGCAATTGCCTGGAGCATAGTTGAGAGGATAAAGGCTCTTACTCTAGAATGTAAGAAAATCACTGATCGCAGTGCCCAGACCTATGAACAACTCATGGATAACCCAGAACTAAAGGCATTGGACTCATAGCTCCAAGAGGCGAAGTATCAAGCTGAAATGATACAAGTGTAGTTGAAGCCCCTATCAGCTGTGGAAAGAATGAAGCGATCCCAAGAGCAGCGGACCACCCAGCAGCAAATCCACACTATCCAAAGCATAGTTATGGAGGTAACTCAAAAACTCCAACCTGTACAAGAAAAGGCTTACCAATTGTTTACAGAGGTAGAAGGCCAAGGAACAAAGCTAGATTAGGTTGTTAATGTAGCTGAACAATGCCTAGAAATACCTGTGAACGATGCAGTCATCCAAGAGTTTGTTGAACAGGAGGTTGTTGCACAACAACAGGTCGAAGCAGCTCGAGCCAAGCTCAAGGATTTTGAAGCATAATTTCCTACATCAGAGTGACTCGAGACGAGTCATGGGTGAGTTTTGGGGGCCTGTTGGCCCTTGACCAAGTTTTGGAAGATCCTTGGTCAAGTTTGACCATTTTGGACTTTGACATCCTGTCGAAGGCAGAGTGCAAGATGAAGTGGAGACCGCGTGATCTTAGCCCCTTTTTGGGTCCTTTTTGGGATTTGGGAATATGTAATGGGAATGGGATGCCGACCCATGGGTTTACCCATGTTTAGGCCTATTTTGTAATGTATAAATAGATGACTAGGTTATGTAAGAGATATAGAATGGAATAGAAGAGAGGCCCATATATGTGAGGTTAGATGAGTGGCTAAGTGCTAGATCTATCTGATCAAAGGATTGTAAATGCTTTGTGCATACCATGAGAGACTTGCATATCTAAATGCAAATGATTGTGATAGACTTTGGAAGGCTTTGTGCTATAATGCAAGGAAGGAGGATCTAGCGAGGTGCGCAGATATCCTGTCCTAGGCGGAGTAAGGGTTTTGAGGCTTTGTGCTTGTAACCGATTGAATACGATAATAAATAAGAAGAGTTGGTGGATGTATCCCTAGGGTGGGGGTGAACCACGTAAATACTGTGTTATTCTGCTCTACGCGATGTTCTGATGTGCTTATGTCTTTACTTGCTAAGTTCTTTGATATAGATAGATAGATCTATTTATGCTTTGTTATTATGAGGGCATTGGATTCTATATATGACCTATGTGAGCTTGCTTAGTGCTTGAATTTGCTAGATGTAATCTATTTCGTTATGCTAAGTGCTCTATTAAGTATTATAATCAAATACCTATGTCCCAACTAAGATTGCAGACACTAGAGTCCTGCAACCACCCCTGCCTCTACCTTGGGTGAGACTTCATCTGCTTCACAGGTGTTGCCAAAAGGGCCAGTAGTTAGGGTTTTGTTGGTGCGTTGTTGTAGCATTGAACCCTGGGTCTGCCCCTGTGCCAACAATGACTGTATCAATCAGAAACTTATGTTTCATGTTAATTTTATTGAATTCTCTATTATTCCATGAACCTTCCTTTTGTAAACCATCACCATTGGTGAAGAGAAACCACTTTGGCTAGGTTGAATGATGCTATCCTCTAACATTTCTTCGACCATATGCTCAATATCACTCTTTTGTGCATATGGGTACCTATAAGACCTACTATTAGGCAGTACACTACCTGGTTGCAAATTAGTTGCATGGTCATGATCTAAAGTAGGTAGAAGACCCTTAGGCACATCTCCAAATACCTTGGACCAATTGTTGAAAACTTTTAGGAGATCCACGAGAGTAGAGGGTATAGATGTTTGAGCATATACTGAAAAAATTATGTAATTACACAATGGTGTCCCTTGTTTAGTAATTTTATCATGTTGTTAGAGCTTATCACTTCAGAGAGTTTCCCTTGTGTTACACCCTAGATTCTCTATAGTGTACCCTACATTTTTTCATGAGATGTGACCACTCTGATGTGCCCAAAGTGTGATTTTTTCTTTGTACGTGGCAATGATGGGATGATTTTTATGTACAAGTGTTGGTTAAAGGTTACCCATATCCCCTCAAGTGGAAAATCATGGCATGTCCTTTTAGTCCCCATTCTTAGGGTGCTTGGTTTTATTTCTCTGGTCGACAACCCCTTTGGAGTTGGTAAATCCTTCTTATGATGGGAATTTATGTCTTAGGTAGGTATGTGGGAATATTGAGGTGGATCTACTAAGATACATGATTTATGATGCCCTTAAATATTCACTTATTATTATTTCTATGCAAAAGGTAATTATGCTTTATAAGGGTTGTCATACCCATGGTTTATCACACCTTACCCACATGGACCCTCTCTTTCATATATATGCACCACACTTGGGACTTCGAAGGACATTCTGCACATGATTATTCAGTAACACATTTTTTGAGGTATATCACATATTTTGAGGCATTGGTCACCCTCTCTGAGGCATAGATGAGATACTTTCATCTGCATGGATATCCTATACACTTTCCATGTGTCAAAATCTAGGATGTTCCTCTCCTTTAGCACTTTTAATGGAATTCACCCACTAAAGGAGAGTCGACTTCATTTGGGGATAGTTCATGAGGATGTTGGGGCTATTTTGAGCCTAATTTGATGATGTGGAGGTCACCCATGTGACTTAACACTTGATTGGGGTTACTTCACACTTACCCTTTTGATGTGGATGCACTTTTGGACCACCTCTTGAATCCTTATTGAGAAAATAAGAGAAGCCATACACTTTTGGGGTTTTATTTTGGCTTGGGGTGAGGTCGTACCCCCTTTGTTTAAGGTAGACGTTGTTAATGTTTGTAACAACATATAGGTACTTCTACCAAATGCTAAGTGTCTAGATGTGTGGAAGTCATCCAAAGCCTTCAACCTTTGTAGTCTACTTTAATTAAAGGAATTATTAAAGTAAAGTGCTTTTATTAATTAGTTGAGTTTAATGAAATGAAATGATAAATTTATTAGCATTAGTAAATTAAATATTATCTATTGATCTCAAGTGAGGTGATATCTAATCTCAATCATCAATCATTTTGGATATTAGAGTTAGGTCACAACTCAATATTATAAAAGCAAGGCTAAGGTGAAGAATAAAGATAATTTTGGGAGAGAAAAGGACTTTTGCATAAGAGCTTGAGTCACAAATGATTGTGATTCAAGGATATCTCAGATGGGTGGAGAAGGAAGTTCATCTAGAGATCAGTTAGGTTAGGGAGAAGAGAGAACATGGACAACCACAATTCAATCCAACATATTGGAGCCAGAAAATCAGTACGGAGTTGTACATGCTTCACAAGACTTTTCAAGGAACGTATGTATGTGGGTTGGAGTGCGGGAAAGTGTGTATGTACATGGGTGACAGTGAGGACAGGCATGCAAAACTCTAGAAAAGTGAATGTATAGGTTCATACAACTACAAAGGAGTTTCTAGGGTTTGCAGGTGTTGTCTATAGTTTTATGTATTTCTCAGTGGGTCATTTTCCTTGTAAGGGATTCCTTGTAAGCTTTGATATTATTCTAATGATAAAGTTGATTTGAAAGGAAAATATCCTTGTGTATTTTGTATGATATTTGGTTTCCAGTATTGCTTCTATCATTTTTTTTTTAGTTTATTATTCCAGCAAGTGTATTTTTTTTTCTGAGCTACTAATTTGATTTACATCAAGGAAATCACAAGTAAACAATTTACCTAGGTGTCGAGATTACAAAGTTAATAGATGTTGGATTTTGAGTGGCCAAGGATTATTTACTGCAATGTTTTAAGCCCTCCCAAAGTCTTTTCAAGTGGAACATTGTACCAAAAAGGCCAAAAAGGCCCTCTTAAAAGCTTTACATCATTCTCATTGTTGGGGGTCTTATGATCCATTTTTTCACCGAGAGGGTCACTCCCATGCTTCATGAAGGTTCCTTGACTTTAGGTATGGACATGGAAAATATTTGCAGACATATTTAAATAATTTATGGAAATTATTTGAGAATTATTGGAGCACATTTTGTTGAATTTGTCCCCTTCTATGAGGGTTTTAACAAGTAAAGCATCATTTAATTGTATTTTTTACTTAGTCTGCTTGCGTGGATGTCAAGTCATTTTATTTTATTCCTAAGCCTAATTTTTGGGAATAAAGAGTGGATAGGAGTTGAGAGCCTCATCTATAAATATAGGCACTCTTCTCACTCATTTGGTTATGAATTGTTGGAGATTATTCTTATAGACATTTAATAGAAGATGTTTACTTGGTGTTCTATTGGTGTCAAATTTTGGAGCTATATATTTCTTGGTTATCTGTCTCGGAAAATTTTAAAGGCTATTGTTATTATTCAATATTCTACATAAACTAGAAACATCGATCCATTGAGGAGTTATCAACTACTTGGAGGGAGGATGTCTATGGTTTGTATATTTTCCTTCTTCCCTAAAACGATTTGGTAAGTGCTTGTTTCTTTCCTTGATTAGTTATATTCTCCTTGGAAAAGGTATCAAGCATTCTTTTCAAGTATTTTGTTGATCTTGTTGGTGAAGGTTATTCCATTGAGGAAACCCTTCTTGTAGGACATTGGTTATCATATTTTGTCTTGATTATCAAGAGACTACCATCCTTTGGCCCTAGTCTCTAGTTCTAATCCATAAACGAGGATAACTGATTTTTAGAAGGGCATACTTCTTGACCCCATAAAACCTAAGTGGAGATAAGGCTAATCCCTAACACCCAAAATTCACTAACCAAAACCCTAAATTTTCAATTATTTCTTTATAATACAAAATACAAAAAAAATATTAAAGATATAAACTGTCGAAAATATTCATTTCATTGTCTCGAATAAAGATAACAATTTTTTTTTTCTTTCTAGACATTTTTATCTGTGGGTTTGTGCTAAATTGATGATTTTCTAACCCTAGAAGGAAAATTGACCCTCATGGATTGTGATTTATTGTGTTATCCAACATTCTTGTGTCTTATTTAAGGTTTTTATCAATTCTAGAAATTAATTACAACAATAAAAATGTAACACACATATTTCCCCCATCTTGTAAATATAATTACTTTTGCTAAGAGACTATGGACAATGATGAAATTTGATAATTGTGTAATGTGAATAGTTATTTACTAATACAAAAAAATGGAATTGTTGAACCACTTCTAAAGGGAGTTATTTCACAGGTTATGATGACACGAGAGGAGTGGTGCAAGAGAGAAGTTATTGCTGATTGAAACGACCTTGCGAGATAGTACTCTGTAAAATTAAAGCAATGAAAACCCTGAACTATCCTCGACCCCAAAGTTTTGATTACCAGTCAAGCTGGTAGTTGGGTAGTCTCCTTCAAGAATGAAGGGGGTAATAAAAAGAGTACCCATTGAGAAGATCCTGACAAGACCCACGAAGCCCTAGGGAAGAAGGCACTAAAAGGGGGATAGAAGAAAACAAGGGAGCAGATTGGTAGAGATAAGAGGGAGGAACATGGTCGGGGGTCTGATTTCTAGAAAAAGGGAGAAGGAGAACTCTTTGGCTCAAAAAAAGAAGAAAAAAGTGCAGAAGTATGATATGCTCCCTAGAAAACTTGTAAAAACACGAGATATTCTCTCATGGGATCATACCGTGGCTCTGGGTTGGTTGGTTGTACTGAGGACTATGCAGCCTTACCTATGGTTGGGTGGAGAGTAGCACGTCCTATAGCAGTTTCCAACAATTATCAATAATTCATATGCATATTTTGGTATGTTGAGTATCCATGATATATTCTTGTAATACTTAAGGATTCATATGACTTGTTAATGAAAGAATTTTGTGAATGTTACGTTAATGGTTTCACTGGCCAGAATATGTGTGTGTGTGTATACTTATTTGGTTTTCGAACTCTTGTCTACTTTTGGCTACAGAGATAAGTTGTAGTGAATTTGTGTCACTTATAGTGTAATCTAGATACAATGCACAGTATTTATGCTCACATTCCCTATGTGTTCCACTTATAGAGTGAGTTGGGTGCAGTGCACATTTTCTACGAACATAGTCCCTATGTGCATCACTTACAGGGTAAGTCAAGGGAAGCGCACAGTCTCTACTCACTCAAAAATTTCATAGGTGGTCTCTAAGACCACCATTAAGGAAACTTGCATGCCTTTCCAAGATACCCACTCGATCAAAAGTGGTTAATGAAGATCACTGCATGGAAATCCTTTTCGGTTAACGTCTACGCATGTTGGAAGTGCATGTGATCTTAGGATCATTGATCATAACGTTGATCAATGATCCATGTTGGTCATTTCTTGGATCTCATGGCACATGGAAGCCTCTATTTGGGAAAGGCTAATGTGTGTAAGGGTGAGGTGGCTTTCTAGGATAGGTCATGTGTCACCATGGGACTGGATGTGAGATAGGTAAAGGACCTTCATTAAAATTTAGTGCTATGGTAGGTGTAAGGAAGTCTGAATTGTTGTATATAAAGGAGGAGGAGTCTCCACCATAGATGGTGATCAAGAAGGGTCAATCAAACCCTAGACCCCTAAAATATTTTCAACTTCGACTCATTTAGCACGAGTCAGTTGTTGGTTATTGGTGGGAAAGGTTCACATGCAGGGTTCCAAATATATTTATTACAATTGTGTGTGTGTTTTTGTGTGCACGTGTGCATAAATAGGAAGGTGATGTCACCTATGACGAGGATTCCACGTAGGTAGATAGAGTGGCCAAAGTTACTACATGGAGAAGATTGACTTTTCAAAGGGTTGAGAATGGGCCCCTATTGGTCTCAAGCCTTTGAATGACCGCCTTAACCCACTATCGTTAGATCTATGATCCAAGAAATCTCAGTCATCGATCTAATAGGTAAGGCTTAGGAGGGAGTTCCCACGTCTTGAGGCCCTAGAATACTGGACCCCGAAAGAAATCTAAGTATAAACCCCCTTTAAAGTCTCGATATTTGATATCTAGGGACTAAGGTTCCATCCCCTGGTTCCATACCTTAACTATAATAGGATTGGGAGTTTTAGAGGGGTAAGTGGGGTAAAATGTGAATCGTCAAATTTTCTAGCCACGAAATCTGGACCATTGATTTTCCTTTTTACCAAAGTTTAATTCCCATCATAGATCACCAAGGAACTTGGAGCGTGTGGGAACCTTATACTCCACATGTCATCCCGTAAGATATTTTTTATGTCAGCATGACATATCCAAGTTTTGGACCCTCGGGATGTATTACACCACCCATTACTCAAATATCATCAAGGTCTGGGATCCGTTTAGATGATAATCGTTGATCTATGAGTCGATGATCAAATCTCAGTCTTTAACATACTAGAGCCATTATCATGCTTAGGGTTGTGTGAGGAGATTTGGTGGCCATTATATCTACTAGGGAAAAATCTCAGCTGTAGATCTCACAGGGTCATAACCCTGATAATGACCTAGTTATTCTCCTCATAATCTCAAGGATTATTTTAATTAAATCCATCGTAATTCTTGGACATCGGGAGTTTTTCCAAGTTCATACCCAGGAAAGGTCTCGATGTTTGGTGTTTGGTGGATACGTCTCACCATACAGGAAAGCCATGTGTCTCACTATGACAGTGCTATGTAGCATGCTTGGTGGAATGTCCGGTTATGGCCACATGTCACCATTAGATGGTGCCACTTGTCATACTTATTTTGGCATATTTGGATAGAGTCCATAAGGAAAATAAGTTCCATGTTTGATGCTACATGTCATGACAATTCATCCTACGTCATGAAGTTGTCGGCAGGGGATTCATTAATGTGTCAAGCGTGGGATCAACTAAGGGATAGTACCCTTGGGATGGATCCATTAGTTCTTGTTCGTTGGATCTAAGGGGGAATAGATCTCCACCATTGATCTTAGTCAAGGAGGGTCAATTGGACCTTGGGCTACTAGAGAGTTTTGATGCATGGAGAAGTTGGAGGGTCCAATATCTGACATCTGGTGGAAATGTGTAACTCAATGAATGGCCCACGTTCATGACATGGATAGGGACATGTGTCACTAGTAGGTGGTGCCGTGTGTCACTTAGATTTGGATTTTTCAAGGAAGACTCGGGCGAAAAATTGTTGCCATGTGGAAATATGTATGAGCGCCACATAGCTTTCCAAGTCAAATCATGCATAATGTGTCACGTTGTGTGTAAGCCACATAGAGCATGCATGTCAATATAAACCCAAATGGGAACAAAGACTTAGGATTTGTGTCTTAAACCTAAGTAATCTGATCTACAAGTTGGGAGATATTTACGATCGATCTAAGGTGTCAATCGCATTAGGAGTCCATGCCTGGGGATACCACCCCTCTAGAGAGACATTACTCTAATTCATAGGGATGGTCGATCAATGGTTTGTAAAACCACTCAAGGGGGGACTCACGTGTGTTCCCACACACCAAGGAGTGGTATTATAAACCACTGCGTGGAAGGATTTACACTTGTTATCGTTCGTGCATGTTAAGGATGCATGCTATAATTAGGACTGTCAATTATCTCCCCCAAATGAACGATTGGATATCCATCGGATCTTAGCTATCAGAAGTTTCCAAGGAGTCAACTTTACCAAATTGTTGACACCCGATGTCTGAGACGACATCAGATGACATGACCAGTCCATTGTGCGACAAACAAGCGTCAAAGCATAGTTAAGTTGGGTCTCGGGTAAATTATGTGGCAAATGTTGAGTCCTTAGCCACATTTGTGCTAAGATGTGATGTGTTATGACATGTCACTACCATGTTGAAACATTTGATGATGTGGAGCCACTTGGGTGCCATGTGGAAGTACGGATGACCTTGTTCATTAAAGGCTCGAAAAAATTCAAAGGGCCATAAGTTTTGATCTAGAGATTTGTTTTGAGAAAACTTACAGTCATCGTAAATCTCTCGATGAGACAAAGACGATGGTGTCCTTGTTAAAGGGATTCGAAGAGATTCAGGAAAAGTGAAAATTTAATACCCCACCCCTTAAAAGGGTACTTAGGGGGTTGGGTTTGTTACAAAGTGGTATCATAGCATGGTTCAAACACTAGGCCTGGATGTTCCATAAATCAGTCATAGGACTGATATAATAAGGCAAAGATCATCTTGTTGAAAGGTGTTTCTTCCTTGAAAGAGTGTTTAGTGTCTGCACAAGTTCCATGAAGAGAGGGACAACATGTTGAAACTATAACTTGGAAATGTTGGCTGAATTTTCAATAGGGGAATTATGTTTTTCCTTTTTCAAACTAATAGCCACTCCTACAAGAGTGGGGATATGCTAACAAGAATTAAAGGTAATACCAGTTTGAGAATGGTTGAAATGGAAACCTCATGTTGATGGTATCTTAAGTTAGAAGAATGAGAAAAATAGTTCCTGCAATGTTGCCTCTAAGTATGGTAATTTTGGATCCTTTCACATTGTGATGATGGTCTACATAAGGGATAAGACCCTTGTAGAATACTCCTTATGGTTAAGGAATTGAGCATGGATAAACAAAATCCTAGGAAGTATAATTTTTTCTTAAGTAAAAGTCTAAGAGCTTGTAATTATAAGTCTTCATGTCTAGAGGAATGATGGAAAATGTGTGAGGCAAATTTAACATATCTATAATGTTTGAAAATGTTTTTGGGGAAATTTGGTCAAGCAATTAAAGAATATTCCTTTGGATTGTTGATAATCCTCATAAAAGAGGTGAAATGACATGGCATATGAACAAGTGTATGAGCTCAAGACTATATTAAGGTAGATATATATGTACCTATTGTCCTAAGAGTATGTTTATGCATATGAATGCAAGCGAAAGACAGTTGGAACACTTATGCACTGTGGGCATGGGAAAAATGCTTAGTGCACATAATATGTTTTAATGCATATGATAAATAAGAATGCATATAAAATTCACATAGAATTACTATAATCTTTTATTGGATGTAAATATGGTAATGTCATATATATTATGGTTAGTGATGATCTCATTATAGTGGCATAAGTGAAATGCTGAGGATAATTGATTGTTATTTCCTTGTGAGGATAAGGTTGTAATGTTGAAAGAAATATTGATATAAAGTTTCGTAAAAGTAGTGCTGGAGAATTACTAGATGACCAATGGGTCAGATTGACATCCAGAGGTGGATGAAATCCATACACGAATGGTTTGGTATGCTCATATAGCATTGAAAGCAAATCCAGAGAAGGGTTCCCTGATAAAGGCCTATAGACCAAGAATGGTTGAAGCATGAAAATGGAGTTGG
Organism: Picea glauca; assembly: GCA_000966675.3. Taxonomy (NCBI): domain Eukaryota; kingdom Viridiplantae; phylum Streptophyta; class Pinopsida; order Pinales; family Pinaceae; genus Picea; species Picea glauca. The sequence goes on along the minus strand of JZKD02S0292675.1, from coordinate 566,121 downwards.
ATCTGGGAATTTTAATACTCTAGGTAATGTTGTACATATACTTTGAGAATTGTGGATTGCTTTCATAACAAAAGGGAAAAAGTAATTTCTTACTACCTGTTACCATAAGTGAAGGAAGCATGAGTATAATTATGGGTATGACTGTGAGACTGGTCATGAAAATGATTGCAAGACCTCACTAAAGAAAATTGATATTAAAGTTACAATATCAATGTGTATGGATGACCTAGGAAAATGCAAGCAGGAACGTGCATGAAAAAAATGTGTGTGTGAATGAACATGCTAGAGTACATGGGTTGAGTATGTCTGCGAGACTTTTCAAGTGATTGACTATAAGCTCTTAGTGGGGAAGACTAATATTGAGACCAAATAGATATGGATGAATGATATAAGATGTGTATACTAAAGGTATGATATGACTTCCTTAATAAGTGAAATATGAGGCAAGAAGAGTACTTTCCATACTTGAGTAATTGCATGGATTGACACTATGATGGAGGGTATGATTATCTTGATAAGATAAAAGGTTCAGGAGGATGTGTCCATTTCCTCATGAAAATCTAGTGTAACTTGTTGAAAGAATAAATGAGCAAGGATTCTCTACTGTTATGATAGAAGGAAAAAAGGACATGCCTTCAAAACCTGCATGTAGATAATTATGAATAAATCATGAATAAAATGAATTTTAGTAAATGTGTATGTGGAATTTTAAAGTGTTTCTATGATAGACACCCAATGAACTTATGCATGTGGTCAAGTGCCTGGGAGAACAACTTGAAGGAAAGTTGATAACACAAAGATACTTATTGGAAGGTAAACCTGAAATGCATAATAGGAATACATGTTTATATTCCTCATGGAATATTGGGTGAATCTCTGAAATTCTAAAGCTGAAGTTGATTCTAGAATTAGATCATTTCAGATATTGATGGATATGCAAGAAAATAATTTCACATTGAGATAGTTCGAAGTGGAGGGACTGAGTGAAGACTATGTCAGGGAAACATAGTTATAACTTAAAGTGATTGTTGGAAAACTATGGAATGGGATGCACACCTATTTGTGTAATAATCCTGGATTACATTATAAAATATAATGCATGCATAGAAAACATGCAAATACATGATGATTGATCTAATTGGTAGATGTGCATAATGTACTGATTTATAATTAATTTTAGAATTGAATCTTGTTGTTATAAGAATGTTTCTTAAACACAAGAAAGGTCAAGGGGAACTTGACTAAGGCTTCTAAAGTGAGAGAGAAGGAAGATCCCACGAGGGACAAGTTTTAGAAGCAAATAAGAAGAAAGGGATTTGCACTTTTCTCACTAAAAAAAAACCTGGATAATAAAGACAGACTTATATGCCTTAAAAGAACAACTGTGAAAATAAGTACAACTGGTAAGTAAAAGATAAAATATTGAATGTGTTTAGATGAATAAACTTGATTAAATCTATGTGTGTAAAGGCAATAGGGCATTGGAAATAACTAAGCTAGACTGAAAGTTCCAGATTGTGTAGAAGGAGTTGAAAAAAAAAGGGAAGAGTCCCTTAACTTCTTTCTTTTTATTTATTTTGTTTCTCTGGGAGGAAAAAAATGATTTGTTCGTCATGTGTGAATTTTTTCTTGCATGAGAAGGTTGATAGCTATATGACTATAGAGACAATTGTAAATATTATTGTGATTGCACTCATAAAAAAGATTGAAGATAATGTGACAAGTGCATATAGATATGTTAGAACATATATGAGAATGTTTTGGATGATTTAAAATACTATAATACATGCATTTTATCTAACATGACAGCTGACATATTTTTTAATGTGATAATTCATGTATGTCTAAGAGATGATTGGGGCTATTGGGAGAGTACAACTGCCAATGATGGACATATTCAAGTAGAGGATAAAGGAAATAAGGATGTTGATGAAGAGAACTGTGAGAGGGACTTAAGAAGTCCTTGGGAAGCACCATTGATGAGGTAATATCAGAGAGGGCGTTGGAAACCAGAACAAATGTAAAGTTGTTCATGCCTATGTGGCATAATGTGTGAAGAGATTAGGTAAGAATACCTCCTGAAATGTTTTATTGTCTTAATGTTATGCATGTGATTTTGAATGTCTATTTTATTCCATTGATACCCAAGAAAGGTATGATTCAGGAAGAAGAACATGAATGATGGAGGTTTGAACCTCTGGCAGTAAAGGATAATTGAAATCCTTGGAAGAATGCATAAACAAAGTGTCATGAATGCAATGACCAATCGAGAATGATTGGGAACAAGAGTGCTCATAAGTAACACATTAAATTGGATGCATCGAGAAGATGCATGTTTGCATGAAAGGGCAGGTAATGGGATACCCATTATAGAAGAAGGACCTTGCAATACCCTACCATAATTGTAGAGTGGTAAAGAGAATATTGGGTGACAACGAGTGTTGGCACATTGGTTACTAGTGAAGAAATAATATTTAAGGGAATTCATATAAAACTTTGAGTGTCATGGATAACGATTTGAGGCCATGATGAACTCAAGATAGGAAGAATAGTTCTTCTATAATAATAAATGAGGATAGAGAATCCATTTGGTAAGAGGTTGGTATAATTCCAACACACCCTGGAAATATGCCTAACATGAAAAGAAATCATCCAAAATCAATGCAAGAGTGCATGGTGAGAGAATGTGGCCATGGGAGTTTGGCACATTGAATTTAAACACAATTAATATTTGAATTGCATGTGATTGGGATTAATAAGATCGAATGAAGCATGAGTAAGGAATGATATTTCCTTGAGTGAATGAATGTGATCCAAATGTTAGATTGCATAAATTAAAAAAAAATTGTGATGTGCAATGAGAATATATGTGCATGAGAAACTAATAGTTTGTTTGGTTGTGTGAAGAATGAATTGCGGGAAGAAGGGGTATTGGATATAGAAGTGTTGTAATTCCATAAGGAAAACCAATGCATGTTGGTCCAAATTGTTATGAGAAGGAAAAATATCATACTTGTGGGATTCGGTTCCTATGTGGAACAGATCTGGAAAATGGAAAAGTGAAACTTAAATCTATGGGTAACAGATTTGAAAAGAATTTTGAGTGAAATTAATTACGACATATCATAAATAAATGTATATATGTGATACAAGTGAGGTGTGAAATATATATTGGAGGGACAAATGATGGTTGTCAATAAATAAAGCATGGAAAATGGTTTTTGTTGAGAGAATGTTGTGATAAGTCATGGTCGCCAAAGAGAAGGTTGTGTGACACTTTCGGCAGAGAAAGCCAGAGGGACTCCTCTACAAAGAAAGATTGAGTGACACTTTAGTTGTAAGACTCAGCGAGGTCTGTGAAACTCTTCTTGTGTGAGAAAGCCTTGGCAAGAAAGATGGATATCCCGAGGGAATGCATAGAAAAGAAGGGGATGCCTAAGCCTGATCCTGGAGGATGAGTGACTGGAAGGAAGGGAAGACTTTAAATTATCACGTGAAAGAATCAGTGGAGTCATTTAAATTTTGTCATCTGTTGACTGGGATCATTCACATAATTAATATGACAAGGAAAACAATGAGCTAAGTAAATATGACAGTCATTTGTATGTTGATCCATGAACTGCACATATAAGTATTGTGCTAATATATGAAATTTCCTCCTCGATTAAGAACAACATTGAAATATTTTGCATGAAATTAAACTCAATATGCTTTTTGTTTGAAAAATTGTAGGCATGTGCTAAATATCAAGAGTCTAGAAAAGGACCAGACTCAGAAGAGGAAAAATTACTAGAGTAGTTGAAAGATGTAGGCATGACAATTGTTACTGAAAAGAACACCAAGGCTGGTGTTCCTTTCAGGGGGAGGGGATTGTAAACTCTTATTTCCCCTAGCTTGTAAATATAATTACTTTTTCTAAGAGACTATGGACAATGATGAACTTTGATAACTGTGTAATGTGAATAGTTATTTACTAATATAAAAAAAAGGAAATTGATGAACCACTATTGAAGGGAGTGCCTTCATAGGTAACGATGACATGAGAGGAGTGGTGCAAGAGGGAAGCTATTACTGGTTGAAATGACCCTGCCAGATAGTACTTTGTAAAATTAAAGCAATGAAGACCCTGAACTATTCTCGACCCCAAAGATTTGATTACCAGAATATTCTGACACGACCCATGAATCCTTGGGGAAGAAGGAACCAAAATGGGGATAGGAGATAGTAAGGGAGAAGAATGATATAGAGAAGAAGGAGGCACATAGTTGGGGGTCTGATCACGGGAAAAAGGGAGAAGGAGAACTCTTCGGATCAAAAAAAGAAGAACAGAAGTGAAGAAGTAAGATATGCTCCCTAGAAAATGTGAAAAAACACCAAATATCCTCTCATGGAAATGTACCCTGGCTCGGGGATGGCTAGCTATAGCTGAGGACTATGTATCCTTACCTATGGTTGGGTGGAGAGTAGCACATCCTTCAACAATTTCCAACAATTCTCAATAATTCATATACATATTTTGGTATATTGAGTTGCCACGATAGATTCCTGTAATATTTAAGGATTCATATGACTTGTTAATGAAATAATTTTTTGAATGTTACATTAACTATCTCACTGGATAGAATATATGTATGTATGTATGTATGTATATACTTATTTGGTTGTCAACCTCCTGTCTACCTTTGAGCTGGGAAAGAATTGATAGTGATTGTGTGTCACTTATAGTGTAATCTAGGTAGAATGCATAGTCTTTATGCCCACAGTCCCTACGTGTGCCACTTACAGAGCGAGTTGGGTGCAGTGCGCAGTTTCTACATGCACAGTACCTATGTGTGTCACTTATAGGGTAAGTCAAGGGAAGCGCGTAGTCTCTAGTCACTTAGACGACTCAGAGGTGGTCTCTGAGACCACCATTAAGGAAACCTGCACTCCTTTGTGTTTGTGTGTGTGAATAGGAAGGTGATGTCACCTGTGACGAGGAGGCCACATTAACATATAGAGTGGCCAAATTTACTACGTGGAGGATATTTATTTGTCAAAGGGTCGAGAATGGGCCCCTATTGGGCTCAAGCCTTTGAATGAGCGCCTTAAACCAAGATTGTCAGATCTTCAGTATGAGAAATCTCGACCATCGATCTAATAGCTAAGGCTCAAGAGGGAGTTCCCGCATCCCGGGCCCCCAGAGTACCAAACCCCATAAGAACTCAAAGTATAAACCCCTTTTAAAGTCTCAGTACCTGATATCTGAGGACTAGGGTTCCATCCTTTGGTTCCATACCTTAACTAGAATAGGCTCAGGAGTTTTAGAGGGGTAAGTGGGGTGAAATATGAACCTTCAGATTTGATGGCCATGAAATCTAGACCGTTGATTTCCCTTTTTACCAAATTTTAAGTCTCGTCATGAATCACTAGGGAACTTGAAGTGTGTGGGAACCTTGCACTCCATGTGTCATCCTGTAAGAGGTTTATTATGTTAGCATGATGTATCCTGGTGTCGGACCCATCAAACGTATTACAGCACCAATTACTCAAATCTCATCGAGGTATGAGATCCGTTGAGTTGTGAACCATCGATCTATGAGTCAACGATCAAGTCTCAGCTAGTAGCATACTAAAACAACTATCATGTTTGGGGTTATGTGAGTAGTTTTGGTGGTCGTTAGATCTACCAGTGAGAAACCTCAAACTTAGATATCGTGGGGTCATAACCTCAAGACTAACCTAGTTAATCTCCTCGTAATCCTAGGGGATTTTTTAATTAACTCCATCGTAATTCTCAGACATTGGGATTTTTTCCAAGTTCATACCCAGGTAAAGCCCCATTTTTCGTTGTTCAGTGGCTACATGTCACTGTAAGGGAAATTCATGTGTCTCACCATGGCAGTGCCATGTAGCATGCCTGGTGGCATGTCTAGGTATGGCCACAGGTCACCATTAGATAGTGAGATGTGTCATGTTGATTTTGGCATATATGAATAGGTTCCATAGGAAAAATAAGTGCCACATGTCATGACAAGTTATCCCGCATTGTGACGTCGTCAACAAAGGATTCACTGATGTGTCGATGTTGGGCCCAACTAAGGTATAGTACCCTTGGGATGGTGCAATTGGTTCTTGAATGTTGTATCTAAGGGGGAATAGATCTCCACCATTGATCTTAGTCAAGGAGGGTCATTCAGACCCTAGGTTGCTAGAGAGTTTTGATATGCGAAGAAGTTGGAGGGTCTGGTATCCAGCATCTAGTGGCAACATGTCACTCAATAAATGGCCCACATGTCGTGATGTGGATAGGTCCATGTGTCACCAGTAGGTGGTGCCATGTGTCACTTAGATTTGGTATTTTTGGGGAAGGTTTGGGTGGAAAATTGGTGCCACGTGGCAATCTGTATGAGCACCACATGTCTTTCCAGGTCAGATCATGCGTGATGTGTCATGTTTTGCATAAGCCACATAGAGCATGTGTGTCAAGCTAAACCCAAATAGGCAAGAAGACTTGGGATTTGTGCCTTAAACCTCATTCGTCAAATCTACAAGCCGAGAGAATTCAACCAACGATCTAAGGTGTCAAGCTCAGGATGAGTCCACACTTGAGGATACCACCCCTCTAGAACAACATTGCTCTAAGTCACAGGGATGGTTGATAAATGGTTTCTAAACCCACTAAAGTGGGGACCCACGTTTTTTCCCACATGTCGAAGAGTGGTATTATAAACCACTATGTGGAAGGAGTTACCCTTGTTATTGTTCATGCATGTTAAGGATGTGCACTATAATTAGGACCATCAATAAGCTCCCACAAATGAACGATTGGATCTTCATTGGATCTTGGATGTCAGAAATTTCCAAGGAGTCACCTTTACCAAATGGTTGATACCCAATTTCCAGGATGACATCAAATGACATGAAAATTACATTGTGCGATAGATAGGTGTCAAAGTATGGTTAAGTCGGGTCTAGGGTAAATTATGTGGCAAATGCCATGTCTATAGCCACGTTTGCGCTAAGAGGTGACAGATTCTGAAACATTAGTACCACATTGGAAAGTTTTGTGATGTGTATCCATGTGGGTGCCACATGGTAGTACGGATGACCTTGGTCATTAAAGGCTCAAAAAACTTCAAAGGGCCATAAGTTTTGATCTAGAGCTTCATTTTAAGCAAACTTACAGTCATCGGAAAGCTCTCGACGAGTAGAAGACAATGGTATCCTTTCTAAAGGGATTCAAATAGGTTTAGGAAAAGATAAAATTTAATACCCCACACCTTAAAAGGGTACTTAGGGTGTTGGGTGTGTTACAAAAAATATGAATTGGTCAAACTTTAGAGCTAGGGATTAACCCTAAAAAGTGAAATATAACCTTACCTTAGTTCATATTTCTCTTTGGAATTTTTTATTAAGTTTATATAATGCATTATGATGGTGAAATTCATCTCCTAAGTGGTTTATTTCTGTTATATTTTATTTTGTATATTTTTGGTGAAAGCCTAGGGGGATTCACCACCTCTCTTGGAAAGTGTGAGATTATTTCACAGTTATTATTCATTTGTATTTGAAATTAATCATTTCTTAGATATTTATGTATGTTTTATTCATTTCCCTAGGAAAATCACCCAAGGTTAATCATTCTAAGTTCTTTTAGGCACTCTTGCGGTGCTTTTCCTCACCCAAAATATGCATTTTCTGTGTTTTTTTTTAATCATATATCAGATTATGGAATTGTTGGAAATTATAAAGATAATCAAATTTGCAGCATACAATCATCTAATAACTCATGTATACTATTGTTTCTTTAATTGTGAAACAGAATATCACTCTTGAGCGGTAAAAGGTACTTATTTCATCATTTAAAGAGTGATATTATAGTATTGGTTTGTATTTTTGTTGTAGCTATTTATTTTAAATCTTAGAAATTGTTTAATTATATATTAAACCTCTCTATATTTTAGTATTTATTACCCTAAGCCTTGGTTGAATACTCTTACAGAATTTGACTACTAAGGCACTGGTCTATCTAACATATATTGAGGTGTGCAGTTGGGAGGATGAGGATATCCCCCGTGGCTTGTAGGACCTGGCCTAAAGTGAATGGGAGATTGTTATAAGGTGTTAGTGGTGAATTTTCGTGAAGCATCCCCATAATGGATGCAAGTTTGGGTGGTAACATGTTTTTTCATCATTGTTTGGGACACCTTTGTTGGTTGATTTCCTGGATCCTAACAACATTATCCCAACAGGTTATTGGGTAAGTTTTCTTGTATTCGTATCTTGATGAGATTATTGTTATGTTTAACTTCATTTGTCTCATCTGGTGACTTCACTCAAAGAAAATAATGAGAGGTACATTACAAGATGTAATTCCCATATAGAAAGTTTGAAAGATAACATGGGATTGATTCAAAGCATTGGTAAGCTATCTATGAACCCAAATTTTCATAAATCTCAAGTTATATATTGGCAATTCCATAGGTAAAATCATGAAGATGGGTAACACTTTTTCTTGTTATATGATAATTTTTTATTTTATTTTAACAGGTTCTTCAACTTCCGGTAAACAAAAGTATTTTTTTTATTTAGAATTTTACTTTACTGTAAAAACAAAACTTGTGAGGAATTGTGTTATCTTTCTATTGACCATTTTTCAATTTTTTTTATTGAGATTTGATATATCAATTTGGAAATTGTTTGACAGTATGTTACCTAAAAATAAAGGGAAAGATAATGAGTTATTTTTTCCCCCAACAATGTATCCATTATTAAACTTTTGTTTTTGACAAATGAAATATACTGCAACAATCTATAGAGACTCTATTTTGTGATGACTATAGTTTTGAATATAATAGATGAATATTCTAATTTCTATAATTTTTTGAAGTTGACCAATCTGAAAAAGTTACAGATTTAAACACATGTTTTCCCCCACCATGTATCTATCTTAATTTTTACTTAAAAGTAAAATCTAAAAATACCCTTTTGAAGAGAACAATTTAAGGATTATGAATTAAAATATTCCATAATTTTCCACTGTGTATTTTTAGAGATATAGATTTCTCATTTCATTGAATCATAATCTCACCTAAAAATATTATGCAGTGATTTTTTTATAAAATTAAATAAAATTAGATAAAAACAATGAAAATGAAAACAAATTATATCCAATGAAAGTAGATTCAATTTTTAAAATGTTGGTATCAATTCCAAAACTAAATTATGAGTATTTGTAGGAGTCCGCTACCACCAAAGATGAAGTAAGCTGGAGAGAATTTGCAGTTCCTGCAAACAGTCTCATTTTTAGGTTTTTGGTCGAAATATTCTTTCGGTCAAATTCTAGTTTTTAACGAAATCCGTTAAAAATAAACCTTTCGGCTGAAAATTCTTTCAGCCGAAATATGCTTACCATAGGAAAAAACCTCATCCGAAAAATATTGTACACAAATTCCGAGGGCATTGTCAAGGCATTGTTCAATTTGACGTGCAAATTTTTGACCGAAAAAATTCCTTGCAACATTTTTTCGGCCGAAAAAAATGCCGCTAGGAATTTTGGAGACCTGATTCTGACAAAAGTGTTACCCAGATTCATGATTTTACCCCCACATATTTGGTATTTGTATGATTGGTATGTAGTTTCTTAATATTAATATATCATCACTTTGTATGTTTCAAATATGTCCTCTAACAAAGTAAATTCTTGGGAAGAGTTGTTTTCTCCTTTGGATTTTGCAGTTGTTCCATTGTGTCCAAGGTGAGCTTTAGTTCGGTGCATGGACTACTCAGGTCCCAATGTTTAATAGAAATCCTTGGTTGGATTCAAATCACTTATAATATTTCATGAAATGTGTGGTAGATACTAACCTAGTCCATACCTTGATGAAATCATTTGCATACTCATTACAAGGGGGAGATGTATATGATTGGTATTGCAGCCTGAACCCTAAAGAGATAAGATCATTTCCACAATTAATGAAAAGTTTTCAAAAGCGTTGCATCTATGACTATGAAGAAATTGAATATTATTATTTCTTTGATGATGTGATAAGAATAATATGGGATAATATCGATAACCTAATGATGGAATATGATGATATCCCCTCAAGTGATATTCTTGTGGAAATAAGGAAAACATATGATGCATAGCTTTTCTTGTTAAATTATGTCAAAAAAAATAAATTGTAAGCTTTCTCTAGTGAAGCATGATTATCAACTTGATAAGGCTCATCCCTCTCCTCCCTCCCATGAGCCTTTTTTTCCCAACATTTCAGAATTGGAAAAGGATGAAGAACAAGTGCCCCATGTCGAAGATTTCAAGGAAATTTGTGATGATGATCTTGTTGAAGAAAATACTAAAGAAGTGCCTTCCCTTTGTCTTGAAGATGATGAGTTCATTGGAGATTTTGTTGCAAAAGAAAATGATGTTGAAGATCATTTTCATGCTTCCACTAGAAATTAATACACATTTGAAGATCAATTATGTGAAGAGGACCTTGATGAAAAATGAATTCAAGCATTTGTCTGTTCTCTACCGCAAGAAGGAAAGGGTGTGATATGTTATACTCCCTTCCAATATTTTAAGTTTTATGATACATATTTTAGAAACTTGTAAGAAGAAATTTTAATACACGAACACTTATTTAATGAAGAGAATGATGACAATTGTAATGTACTCGAGCCTAGCTAAGGCCCACTACTTGTGGAATTCTCATGAAAATTAAAAATTTCTGCTAACTAGTCATGTAACTTATCCACTATGGGAATACACACACATTTAACCATTATGTTACAATTAATTTAAATTCATCTACAACATGCTGAAATAAACATGAATGTAGGTAATTAACTTCATACAACAACATGTAGTTCATTCTCTTACACAAAATTAATACACAATGAAATAACTATAACTATAACATGGAACAAGATAAACACTTATATTTTTAGATCAGTTGTACATCTAGTTACTTGGGATGGACGTTCCACCCAACCATAAAATTGTTGTTCTAGATATCAACAACAAGTCACCCTTGATATGGGGCTAGGAATCCATAATAGAGAGTGTCTCTTACTATCCACTCATAGCTCAGATAATCCCACAACCAACTGACATTCTCCTACAACTATCCTGAATTTCCTACAACTCTCTTCCTCTCGACCTGCCCAACCCAAGGAATGTACCCCTTCAATACTATCAATCCATTGGGAATCCCATTTGTTTATCAGGGTCTTTCTGGCACATGTAAAAATGAATCTCACTACTGTGAAACTCAAGGGAACTCACTACTAGGAAACGACCAGGAAACAAAACAACAATAAGCTTGTTGCTCTAGCGCAACTCACACATAAGAGTTCATGCTTCAAGCCTGAAATCCTAGTTCTTCTACAATCCTATAACTTGTTTATTCAATATTCAACAACTCTAAATAGATAATAACATGTCCACAATTTTTTCCTTCATGTTTCCAACACTCTTCTCTCCCTTGTTGTCCCAAAATATGCAAGTAATCCCTACTTCCATGCAAAAACGTGATTGTCCAATTTTGCCCCCTTTTCCCATAAAAATTTCATCTCTTTTCTTGCTTTCTTTACTTACAATATTCCTCAAGATGATTGTACTCAACCCCATGCTCCCAATAACTATGGGATGCGACTTCTCACACCCACCCTCTTACATATATTCAATGATTAGATTTGGGAACACTCAATCAAAAAATAGAAGGTTCATACACCATCAATATTTTTAGGAAGTGGGTTGAATTAATAGACATGGGTAATTCCCCCTTGGACCCCTCTCTTAGACATTCTCTTATACCCTCATCTCTCTTGTGGATTACTCAACCAACTTCTCTGTCCATGTCCCCCCAATAGCTGGCATTGCATTTTATTTATTAAAATTTAGAAATGCAATTTGCATATACATCATTTGGCCATAGCCACATATCATATATACATTATGTATTAATTAAATCTAGGTTTATAGTGGGGACATTACAAAAAAGAGATTGAGAACAATGATTCTCTTCTTTGTATTTAAAGACATAAATGGGATGCATGTTGTTTTTTATTTTGATGGGGATCCCATTTACGACACAAATAATGATGGTTTCAAATATATAATTCAAGATTTGTGGCCTTGTGGACATCCGAACATAGTCATGGAATGTAAATATGAATTCACTATGCATAAACAACCTTGCAATCCCACCGATAAGGATGATTTATAGGTACATCAAGTGGTTTTTCATGACCAACCTACAACAACAATATTTTAGCCATAGAAGTCCCCAACTCATGACTTTCACAATCAGGGAAATCCATCTGGGGATAATGGTTTTAAAGATCTGAATTTTGGAAGAAATCAACATGTTCATTTTTGGGATTATTACAAGAATTTTTAATTCCACGTATAGGTGCAATCGACCATGAGTCATAGATTTGCATATTTTTTTAGGTCTAATTAGTTTTCTCATGTTTCATCCATGTATGTGATCTTTCCCATCATGTTTAAGATTTGGTGAGGCTATCCCCCCTTATTTAAGGTAGACGTTAGAATTTGAGTGGCCAAGGATTATTTCTTGTCACATTTTAAGCCCTGTCCAAGTCTTTTTATGTGTAATGTTGTACCAAAAAGGGAAAAAATGCCCTCTTAAAAGATTACTATCATTTTTGTTGTTGGGGGTTTTATGAGCCATTTTTTCACTTGGAGGATCACTCCCATGCTCCATGGAGGTGCCTTGACCTTATATATGGACATGGTAAATCTTTGGAGACATATTTCAAGAATTTATGGACATTATTTGGGCATTTTGTTGAAGTTGTCCCCTTCTATGATGGTTTTAACAATGTAAAGCATCATGTAATTGTATTTTTGACTTAGTCTCCAGTTTGTGTGGATGAAAAGTCATTTTATTTTATTCTTTAGCCTAATTTTGGGGAATAAAGAGTGGAGAGGAGTTGAGAGCCTCATCTATAAATATAGGCGCTCCTCACTCATTTGGTTGTGAATTGTTGGATATTATTCTTGGATCCATTTAACATAAGATCTTTACTCGGTGTTCTCTTGGTGTCAAATTTTGGAGCTCTATCTTTATTGGTTATTCTTCTTGGAAATTTTCAAATACTATTGTGATTATTCAATATTATACATAAACTATCAAGACCAATCCATTGAGGAGTTATCAATTACTTGGAGGGAGGATATCTAGGGTTTGTCTCTTTTCCTTCTTCCCTAAAATGATTTGGTAAGTTCTTGTATCTTGCCTTGATTAGTTCTATGCTCGTTGGCAAGGGTCTCAAGTATCATTTTCAAGTCTTTTTTTTTTATCTTGTTGGTGAAGGCTATTTCCTTGGGGAAACCCTTATTGTAGGGCATTAGTTATCATAGTTTGTCTTGATTAGCAAGAGATTACTAGCCTTGTGGCCCTAGTCTCTAGTTATAATCCATAAATGGGGATAATCGATCTTTAGAGGGGCATAATTCTTGACCACATAATCCATAAGTGGAGATAAGGCTGATCCCTAACACCTAACATTCAACAACTAAATTTTCAATTATTTATTTATTTATCATACAAAAATACAAAAAAATATAAAAGATATAAACCATAAAAAATATTTATTTCGTTGTCTAGAATAAATCTAACAATTTACTTTTACTTTCTAGACATATTTATCCGTGGCTTTGTGCTAAATTGATGATTTTATAACCCTAGAAGGAAAATATTCCATCTTGGATTGTTCTTTATTGTCTTATCTAACATTCTTGTGGCTGATTTAAGGTTTTTATCAATTCTGGAAACAATTACAACAACAAAAATCAGAATTGGTCAAACCCTAGAGCTAGGTTTTAACCCTAAAAGGTGAAATATAACCCTACCCTAGTTCATATTTCACTTTGGAATTGTTTATTAAATTTATATAACACATTATAATGGTTAAATTCATATCATAAGTGGTTCATTGTTGTTATATTTCATTTTGGATATTTTTGGTGAAACCCTAGGGGATTCATCACCTCTCTTAGCAAGTGTGAGCTAATTTCAAGGTTATTTTTCATTTTTAGTTGAAATTAATCATCGTTAGGATTTTTTTTATGTTTAATTCATTTCCCTAGCTAAAGTACCCAAGGTTCATCATTCAAAGTGCTTTTAGGCACTCTTTTGGTGCTTTTCCTCACCCAAAATCTGTATTTTCTACTCTTTTTTTATCATATATCAAATTCTATAATTGTTGGATAAAATAAATCTAGTACAATTTTCATCATACAATCATGATATAACTCATGTGTATTATTGGTTCTTGATTTGTGCAACAAGATCTCACTCTTGTGCGGTAATATGTATTTATTTCATCATTTAATGAGTGATATTATAGTGTTGGTTTGTATTTATGTTGTATATATTTATTTCAGATCTTAACACTTGTTTAATTAGATCCTAAATATATTTATATTTTAGTATTTATTACCCTAAACCTTGGTTGAATATTCTTAAGGAATTTGGCTACTAAGGAATGGGTCTATCTAATGCATATTGAGGTGTGTAGTTGGAAGAATTGGGAGACCCCTTGTGGATTCTAAGAGATGGCCTAAAGTTAAGGAGAGATTGTGCTAAGGTGAAAGTTGTGCATTTTCCACATCGTTCTATCCCCAAAGCATCCCCACAAGGGTTTCTAGTTTGGGTGGTAACACCTTGGATATCTCTGAGTTCAATTTCCTTGCCTTCTAAGAAAAATCTCATGAAAAGTTCTTGAAAATTAAGATACATTGTTCCAAATGATTGTAACCATAATATACCTAATACAACATCGTCTCCACCCCTTTGTATTGCAATAATTGGACTATCCAATAAATACCTCCCTATAGTGAGCTTAATTCTATGGCACTTCCCTAAACAATTATTGGTGCCTCCATCTACAATCATTACTTGAAACTCTAGTGCTAGATGTATAAATAAATTAAGTTTGGATAATTTTCACTTAATGAAGTTATGGGTACTAATAGAATCAATCAATACTATTACCTTTTTTATTTTTTATGTATCCTCCTATCTTGAGAGTTTGAGGAATTTTGTTGCTATCCAATGCATGAAAATATGTTGTTGGAGTAGTCTCTTCCAATTTTAGATCTTGTGACAATTCCCATTCTTGATATTCTTCCTCTTGACAATATATGTAGAATAATTTCCTCCCATTACATTTATGCCTCTAACTATACTTGATATTCTTCCATTTGCTAAGTTGTCAACCTAGTAGGTTGAGTGAGTTTAGGAGAGGCAACATGGTGCTCTCTATAGTTGTTAGTGGCCACCCTTCTAGTAGCCATATTTTTACCTTCCACTTTCATGTCCATACTAAAATCATACTCTATCGATTTAGGTTTGAAGAGACATACCTCATGTTGAATTCAAAGTTCCCATAAAGAGATCTAACAAATTATCCTATGGAATGTTCTTTACCATGAGGCTCAACTGTTGGAATTGTTTAATGTTCTCTATAATTCAAACTCTTTGCCATAGCTTTATCAATTGAATAAATAATTTATTTCTCTTAATATACCCATAATGTGCTATCAATGCATCTATTAAAATGGATCAAGAGACAAAATTATCATTTTTTGATTCATAAATCCATTTGTACCAAACAAATTGACCAGGTTCTAAATACAAGGATGAAATAGTTACCTTTTGTAAATTTGTCACTTGTGGTAGATCAAATCATTTCTCCATCTGGAATATCCATGTTATAAGATCTTTACCATCGATTTTTTTCATAGCAATCTTGGGAATTAAGTAGTTCCTTGGCACTAAGTTAAACCCTCGATGACACAAATATTAGAGTGATGAATAATCATGATTCTAGGACTCAATATTCATGTTCTCCATGGAATCTAATCCTCTTGTTAATAATCCCTTGACATAACAATCTCTTCTTTTAATGTTTCCCTACACGTCAAAAATATTGTATTATTAAAACTCAACCCCTTTTCATTGACAAGTTTTTGCAGTTCCAAATGTGCCTCATTGTTAGACATGAACCATCATGAGCATTCATGCTCTTCCTTAGAAAATACTCACATCTGGAATATACCTCTATCCTCTGGAAATGTTTTTCCAAAATTGTCATTATTTTGGAAATCTTTCTTATTTAAACAATTGCACTACTCATTGAGCCAAATGTGATTTCTTTTATAAATTTCTGAAGCTAACAAATTCTTCCTTGTATAAATTAAACCTTTACGTCAAATTTTTTCTCTGGATTAACTTTCCAATGACTATACTCCTACCTCATTTTGAGTTCTAAGATAAAATTTATAGCTTTTTGAATTTTTTCATTTCCACTCAATTGTGCTCCATTCTTACTAGTGCAATTTAGTTGAGAGGTCTTCATCCATTTGTAACAGAAAATATGCCATGAATCAAAAAAACATTTATATCACACACATGTAGGATTTACGATTGTGAAAACATAATAATTTTGAGATTCAGAATATGATACTCCAGTAAAATTATGTATAAATTTGGAATTGACGACTTTGCACTTTTACATATTCTTCAGACTCATATTTTTAGCCAAAATTGTTTATCTTCCAACTAGAGAAAAACTGGAAAAAACTTCCTCAAAACAAAATTGTTCAGATTGATGTGTAGCTAAAATGTCAAGTAAATAAGATTTTCTATATTATTGATCTTAGGTCCCTTTTCCTCCTATGAAGATTTCAACCATCCCCCCAAAAGTGGCCTAGAATAGTGGTTTTGTCCGGTTTTGACATCTCCGCTCCAAATCCTTTTGAATTTGGACAAAATCCTATCTGGGTATCTTCATACATTCTTTTTGGATTCTCCAAAATAGATTCATCTTAATCTGAGTCCCAATCACTGACCACCACCTATATCTTTAAAAAGAACTATTTTGGATTTTTGGAAAATTTGAGCAAAACTGGCTAGTGGCCCTCATTGGTACTTTTGTATCCTTCCTCACTACAGACATACACTTTAAATTTTGTTGATTCTAAGATTGAATGCTCCTGTTATGGCCAAAACAACTTTTTGGCTCCAAACTTCTTTTTTTACCCTTGTCCTTCTTTTTTTTATCCTTGTCCAATTATCTCCTTCCCTTTCCTCCTCCTCTTTTTCCTCTTCTCTTCTCTTTCATTTTCTTTTTATATTTCTCTTTCTTTCTATTATTCTCTTTTTCTTCTCTTCTCTTATTTTGTCTCTTTCTTTCTCTCCATATCTTGACAGACTGAAAAATATATCTTATTGTGGACATCTGAATTTGTCTTTCGGCAAACCGAAAAAATTTGTCCTTTGGCAGATTTAAAATTTTGTTTTTGGAAGCCTTCATAATTTGTCTTTCATAGAACTGAAAAATTCATCCTTTGACATGATGCAAAATTTGGCTTTCAATAGTCTTCAAAAATTATCTTTCAATAGCTTTCAAAATGCAGTTTGACATACTACAAAATGCACTTAAACGAAATTCAAATTTTGGTCTTTCAACAAACTCAAAAATTATTCTCCATCACTGAACTACAAAATGTACTTTGGAAACCTCCAAAACTGTCTTTTCAGCAAACTCAATTCTTTATCCTTCAACAACTAAAAAATTATTCTCTGTCATTGAACTATAAAATCCATTTCGACAGCCTACACAATGTACCTTGGTGAACTTCAAAATTCACTTCGAAACAACCTCAGAATGCCCTTCAACAACTTCAAATTGCTTGTTTTCAGTGGATTCAAATTTTTGTATTTGACAGATTTCTTCAACTTAACGTCACCAAATTTTTCCAACTTATTTTTGACAACCAAAACAAACTTCTCTTTGGTGGTCGAAACCAACTTTTCTTCGGAAGGATTTAATAAATTTGGGCTTTCGGTAGCTCATTTAACTTAGAAATTGTTTACCAAATCCGAGATGAATATGGGTCATTGATCTAAAAACTGAATGTAATATAGGTCATTGATTGATATGTGTAGTTTCCAAAATATTTTTATATAGGACTTCCATGGAAGCTTTGGAATTAGCTTCCAATGACTAATTTTCAACCCTGAAATTGTCAATTCAACTTTTTGTTTCCCAAATTACATATATATTTCACCCAAAATTTTAGAATTTTGCTCTAAATTCATTGCTTTTCCCAAATTTCAATGTAGATTAAAAATATGAAACCATAAATTCATCAAATTCACGTTGATCCTTGGCCCATACGGGTCTGGTGTTGAACCCAACACCCTTGTCGAGCCACGTTACTACATAAATGACTCAACACATAAATCTGATACCATTTTAATGTGCAGAAATATGCATAATAGGACATACAAGTTCATGCAAGTAACAAAAAGATTTAAAATGTGAATGCAACCATTTAATAAAAAACACAACATTCAACAAGCATTATTACATAGTGGAATTAAACATAGAAAACGTAACAAAAAACTTATCTTTTAATGGGGAAACCAATTGGCTATGTATGAAGGACGTTCCTCCCAACCATAGGATTCCTATTCATTTTCACTCAACTAAAAACCACCCTTAGCTAAGGTTATGAGTGCACAAGGATGTTTAGTCCTCTCAGATGTCCACACTTAGTATCGCAAAACCCCTCTTTCCCCTCAACCTGCACAACCCAATAAATGGGACCCACCTTCTCTTCCACACAGTCCCTCGGGTCTTCCCACTTCCCTCCAAGGCTCAAATGCACATGGTTGGTCAAGAAATCCATTAGATGTCACTTTGGAGTCCTCACAACAGCCTTCTAAAAGATCTCTCATGGCTACAACATGGCCAGATATTTTTCCCGACACGTAGCCCTTCTCTTGTTGCCCAAAATCAACATCTAAAAATTGTCCTCTCGTCCTACTCAAATTTTCTTCTTCTCCCATGCTTTCTTGACTCTCACTCTTCCCAAGGTTGACTGTACTTAGACCTATGTTCTCAATAACTTTTGGTAGGTGAATCCCTCACCCAACCTCTTACATGAATTCACTAATTGAGTGTTGTTGGGAGGCCTCTTAGGCCCTTGCAATATTCATCACACATTGCACATTAGACACTAAGTAAAGATATGAATATATATGAAATAAAAGATAATTCAATCAGGAATGTGATAAGTGAACTTAACCAAGGATTAGTTGGAGTGGGTACAATAGCTCCAACCATCTCTCTATTGTACAAATACTCATGAAGTTGGAAAAAAAACTCGGATGGATATCCTTCCCTCAAATCTCTCTCTTCTTGAGTATGTGTGTGTCCCTAATATTCCTCCTATAATGTAGCTCTGTTCTTGAATGCTTGCCTCTTTTCACTAGACTACAACACTTTGGTTCCATTGTTGTGTGACTTGAACCTAGAAAAACTAGAAATTTGATTTGATCTTGGATGGAATATTTACTCGAGATGCTCGTGGAATTGATGTTTGAGATGCTTGTAAAAAATATTGCATTGAAGAGGATCTTGGAGTGGCCTTTTTCCTAGTGGGTGAAAGCCGCAAAAAATAATCTTACAAAAGAAAAGAGAGATGAAGAATATGCAATTTGATATAATTCTCGTGGAATAATGAAACAACTTTCTTTATTCATTTTATTTGAATGTTGTGCTATTGTAAAGTATTGTGCCTTTTTATTTTGGGACAAATCAAAAGTGTGTGGGACGCAATTTTGTCATTGTATGAAAAAGCTCTCTATTGCCTTTGTAAAAAAAAAATATGGTGTCACATGTTATAATTGCGAGCTCAATATGGATCAGGGAGCGTAAATGTTTTAGTAAATTTATACAGAGAGGTGTAGGTGTATATATATTTATATAAAATATATACCACCAAGTTTGTCCACACAATATATATCCTTCTTATACATATTTCAGATATTGGATAATCCTATCTGGGTTCATGATGGAAAGGCCGCATGTTATGTCATCACACTACTGCAAATGACATACTAACAATTTATGGATGTGGAACTACATACAACCAAACAAGTGCTCCCCCTCGATCTCTTTGTAACTATCCATTCGATCTCTACAATTAAATATGTGCCTTGACATTAGTGACGTTCAAACTTACACTATAAACAGTGCCAAGATTATTTTTCTCAATTAAAGGAATCAATTGAGGCTAGGCAAGGGCATTATCAATACCTACGAAATATATGACATGAACCTCGACACATTTTGCTTATACTATCTCAGTTGCAAGTTGGGAGTAATCGAGAACAACATGGACACAACATTCCTCCTACAACAGAAGCATCGTTGTATTCTTCATCATTTGATAGGATGGGAATCAAAATACTCATCAACCCACGAGAGAGACCGACTGATGAAGAAGATTGATTCCCACTATTTCTCTGATGAATTAAACACAACCAACATCAAAGACAAACTGGAGACATATACATCCAGGGATTCCATGAACAACAAGGGCACTAGGGTCAACAACCATGATAGTCTTGTCAGTGTTTCATGGAAACCTGCACAGGAGATCTAGCTAAAGAAAGTACAAGCAAAGCTTATCAAGAAAGGAATAGAGATTCAACTTGGAAGAATGAGAAAATATATTCACACTACTCCAATGAGTTGATGATTGATACATACATCATGATCAATATGATACAATGAATGAGTGGAATACACTCATATATAGGGAAAAACATTCCATAATTAAGAAAAATAATCAAGCAATTAGCTTTCCTTAGGAATGCATGCATGCATAATAGTGATGGTCAAAATAGAAAGTCTAAAATAGAACTAGTCAGTTATCTCCCACTGAACTAGTGTGTCAAAAATAGAAATTTCTCCAACACCCCCCCTGAACATCACTATGGAGTAAAAAATGAGTCTCGCCTACTAGGACATTTTAGGTACTCATGTACAATGAAACTAATGAACACTGAATAAAAGTGAGGAAAGAGAGAAAACCACGTGGGAAAAAACCCCCCCCTCAAAAGATAATGTATCAAAAGAAGAAAATGGCAGTTGCTAGGCAACTGTGTTATTCACTACAAGATGATCCTGAAAAGTCTGAAACTTTTGCTCACTTAAAGTCTTCGTGAAGATATAGAAATATTTATGGATCTGATGAAGTCCTTTGGTAACCTGTCTAGCCTTGTACCTCTTGATCCTGTGGACCCATCTACACCTGAAAATATTCTTTTCTAGTGGAAGTGGAACCAGATGCCAAGTCTGGTTATGTAGGAGTGATTCATACTCTTTTTGCATGGCTGCTTTCCATAATGGATTTTCCACAACCCTATTGTAGTTTTGTGGATTAGTAGATTGAACCATATAGCAATGCATGGGCATCGCAGGTTCTGAAGCTGAAAGTGCATGAGAAGGCTCCTCATGCCAAGATCGAGTAATGCTTGAATCCAATGGATTCCCTGCAAGGTTGCCTGTTGCCTGAAGTGTGGTTTGTGCCTTCTTGGGCATCTGTTGAAGCTTTGGTGCTGGATTCTTATCTGGCTATACTACCTGCTTATTTCCATGTACATAATCTGAGTGCATGGAATCATCTCTGATGTCTGAAACTGATGGAAGAACAAGAGTATATGCATGTTGCACTGGAGGTGCATGCAATGTAGTCTCTTTATGTGTAAGTAGAATATAGGAGTCATCGTTAGAAAACTTAGTGAATTTATACAACCTTGACTTGTGATCCACCTCACCAATTGCAATAATGGAATTGTCATGCATGTCAATTACTGAAAATGAATTTGATGTAAATTCAACCTTTTTACCTTTTTGAGTGATCTGATAAACTGATAGCAGATTCATAGAAATATTTGGAACATGTAGAACATTATCAAAACTACCATTATGGAGTTCCACTCTCCCTTATCCTACTATTACTACTGGAGTATCATCCCCCATGAGAATAGGGGGTCTTGAGCATGGACTCAAAGAAGAGAAAACTTCCTCTTTCATTGCCATATGATGGGATGCACCAGAATCTATAATCCATGAATCAGATGAGGAATTAATTGCAACTAGAGCATGATGATTACCTTTCTTAGGAGCAAGATCTTCTTCCTTCTACTTCTTGACTCCCTCTGGAATGGAGTTTCCAAGGTTGTTCGGCTAAAGTGCCCATGCCATAAGATCGATCTGTTTCTTCAAGCATGTGGATTCTTCATGATCTAGTTTATCGCAGTAAGTACAATGCTTTCCCTTCTTCTTCTTCTTGGGACCTGAAGAGTCTCTGGAACTTGAATAATTGTTGAAGCGTTTGGAATATCCCTCCTTCCCATTCTGTTTGGATGTCCCTTTTCCATCATGCACGGTGAGTGCATGTGCTTTGGGATATTTCATGAGGCTCATTTATATGAGTTTTGTCTGCTCTTGTGTAAGAGACTCAATGAACCAAGCCAACGTAGGCATTTTCCAATTTGTTCCAAAAAGACATCCACCATAATGCAAATTGGAGACATATACAACATATTCTGGTCCTAGCTTAGCCAAGATTCTTAGAATAAGTTGTTTCTCTTTTGTAGACTTATCAATACCACATTCACCTAAGCTTAATATCAAAGATTTAAATTTAGTAAAAAAATCTTGTATATTATCAAAACTTTTAGGTTCTAAGGTATTCAACTCTACCTCAAGCATATGACCTTGGATCTCATCCTGCTTTCCAAAGAGTCCTTCCAAGGTGGTCTATATCTCGTTTGGAGTTTTACATGTGGCAACATGAAACCAAAAATCAATGGAGATTAACTCAAGTAGTCATGTGGCCTCATCCTTATGATTCATCCATCTCATCTTCTCAACCATTGATGTAGGTTCTGTTTCTATCGCCATCGTCAAATTATATAGTCCTTTTCTTTTGAGTTGGAATGTCGCCTTGGGCTTCCAATCAAAATAATTGTATGGTGTGAGGATTAACACCAAGTTTGACTATATATTAGTTGTCATATATATCTCTCCCACTGTTTCTAATGACCCCTAAAAAATTACTCTCAATCTTCAAGTGAAAAATTAAGAAATCACGGCAGAAAGGGCACTTTAAGTGAAAATTAGTATCAGTTTCAAGAGATGATCTTGCAGCTTACGTTCTGAGCAAACAATGAGGAGTCTCACCAAATGGTTGAAAACCCACTTCCAAAATGGGCCGATTTACTTTCCAAATGGATCATTTCCTGCAAAACGTAATATTTTGGGAGCAATGAATGTAGAAAGTTACGACCACAGATTAGTATCAGTTTCAGGAGGCTATCTTGCGACTTACTTTCCAAGAAAACGGTGAGGAATCTCACCAAATGGTTGAAAACCCACTTCCAAAATGGGCCGATTTACTTTCCTAATGAGTCGTTTCCTCCAAAATGTAATATTTTTGGAGGAATAAATGCTGAAAAGTACGACCACGGATTCAGCTTGCCAAAACCCCAATTTTCCTTATTCTTTGGCTTGTCTGGCTTGCTCCAAGCAGCATAGCTCTAATACCATGTCAGTGTTTCATGGAAACCGACACAGGAGATCTAGCTAAAGAAAGTACAAACAAAACTTATCAAGAAAGGAAGAGAGATTCAATATGGAAGAATGAGAAAATATATTCACACTACTCCAATGAGCTGATAATTGATGCATAGATCATGATTAATATGATACAATGAATGAGTGGAATACACTCATATATAGGGAAAAACATTCCATAATTAAGAAAAACAATCAAGTAGTTATCTTTCCTTAGGAATGCATGCATGCATAATAGTGATGGTAAAAATAGAAAGTCTAAAATAGAACTAGTTAGTTAACTCCCACTGAACTAGTGTGTCAAAAATAGAAATTTCTCCAACAAGTATAAGTATCAATGGGTATGTATGTTAGTATCAATATTTGCAGTGTCAAATTGTGGCCTCAAAAGGCACTACTGGAAGTTCCATACCCCGATAAAAAAATTCACTAAAGTAGCACCACAACTATTATATTCTGCTCCATATGCTTGCCTATTTTATTATGTGACTCCTGTCACTTCTTTGAAACATCCATTTCTAATGCCAAATCTCATTTAGTATAATTTTATTTTTAATATAAAATCATTATGTTAGTTTTGATTTTATATTTTAAATAAAATTAAAAATAAACAAAACTCCACTCATTATCTCACCTCACCCCACTCATTCTCCCACGTTACCTACCCATCCACCTCACCATTCCACTCTACGTTTATTCCATTTATCATAATTACTTTATATTTTAACTACCACTCCATTTATAAATGACATAGAAATTCCTGTGAGTTATTGGCATAATAAAGATAACATGTCATTGAATCAAAAGTGCTACAGGAACAACTATAACGACTGGTATTGAATTTAAAAAAAAACAAAGAGCACAATCACCAAATGTAAATGGAAAAATCTCCAAAGATATGCAGGTGTTGAGGAAACACATGGAATCAAGGATTAGAAATTGGTTGATTACTACTGTCAAAACTATAACTTTGATAGTTGCCATCAAATTCCATCAAATAACTTTAAACACCAAGTAATTGACAACAAGATTTCCAAGAGTACAACCTAAGACTATGATAAGATGCTCAACAAAGGCATTTCTTAAGTATTTCTCAGGGTTTTGTATTTTGGTGTTGGACGAATCAGGTAAATAGTATCCATCAACAAGCAAGAAAATTCTAGTAACTAATCCTGAGAGGAATAGGTATAAGAAGGGAGGTATGACAACAAACAAAAAGACTCCTATAGGAAAAGACAGAGCTTCTGCAAAAAAAACACAGTAAAAAGAATAAGAAAGGCCCAAACCCTATGATCATATCTGAAGGGAATAATCTCATGAGAACACAAACTCATTCTCAAACCAAGTAGACAAGAAGGAATAGTTTGGATTTGCTGGCAGAAGTAGCTACATCACTTTTTCAAGAAGAATTTGCAGTTTGAGAATTTCACCTTCAATGAAAATCCTAAAATTTGACTGAAAGATGATTGATAATGGAAGAACCTTTTTATTTCCTTGTATTTAAGGTACCATCCCTCTTTTTGTTATGATGGCCTATAACTTGGGCAAGGAAAGGCGTTAAAAATGTTAAAAACTGGTTTTTTGTATGGCGCTACAGGAAGTTCTCGCAGTCTCATACACTTGAAAATATTGGCGCTACAAGAACACCTGTAGCATCCGATTTTGCAGAAAATATGACACAGATTAATATTTTCATAATGGAGAAAGGCTGTAAACAAGGTAAATACTTCATAGATCATTATATGGAGTAAGTTACCATTTTTGTGGATCTACAATCTATCTTGGGATACGATGATTTTGTAGATCAGTCATCATTGTTGATTTGTCAAAGTCTTGATTAGAGTAGATCATTGAAGATCAAGAAGATCTTGGAAGGATAAAGAGGAAGATGCAGAGTAATCATCCAAGTGGAAATCAAATCAACCAAGGAGATTTTCTATGCAAGGTTGTTGTCTTAATTATAGGATCTTTTTTGTAAAGTTGTTTATTGTTTTGTATATCAATACATAGAGGCAGAGATTCTCCCTGAGCACTTGTAGGGATTAGTTTCGATGTTTCCCTGACTATCAGGTTGATCATGAATGCATGTAACCAATGTAAAACACTATATATTGGATGAAGTAGAAAATTAAGAGGGGGATCCCTGTTTTGGATTAAAGGTTCTAATTATAAGACTATTTTGATCCATCCTACCTATGTAAAGATTTCAGTTGTTAATAAATTCGATGCTTGGTGTGTATCTATCATCTTTGTTTATCACTTCTATTTCCTCATCTTGAACATATCATTATTGTTATATGCTCATATGATTGTAGGTATGTGCTAAAAAGGTTTCTTTGTTCTGTATAGTGCAATATTTTCCACATGTGTGTTTGAGTCTTGTAAATCTTGTTCAAAAAGGATTTCTGAGTGTAGGTTTATTCTTCAACTGGTCAAGTATATTAAAGAACAAATGCTTTTTGATGATTGTCAGTTTTGTTCCATTAATTCTCCTTAATCATATCTCATACTCTCTTTTTACTCAAACTGAGGTTTTATTTACCTGATCTATTGCACATAGGGAAGTGGTTTTAATATCTCATTCATCAAGCTCCATTGAGATCAAGAGTGTGATTCCCCCACCTCTCTAAAACTATTTTCTTTAAACATTTTGAAACAAGGTGTGCTAGGCTTGACTCAATAGCAGTCTTGAGTCAAGTTCTAGCACTAACAATGTCGACATGTCACCCCCTACACTACATATGTCAACAAATTACAAAATGGCAAGGCTAAGGAAAGGAATTTGACACCGGCCTGCCACATGGTATTTGATTCAAATTCAGTCAATGAATTATAAGGTATGAATAATTTTGAAATTCAATTTTCTTAAACATATTCAGATTTGGATGAGAGTACACTTGGTAAGGAACATGGGTGCATGCTTTCATAAAGTGAATTAATTATTGCATTTGAAAAATATTGTGGCATTGATCTTAAAATTAAGTTATAAAATGACCTAAAGTATTTGTCCTAAAAGTCCTAAAGGGTATAAAGTATAATCAATGTAATTCTTATAAGCCTTTTTTAAGTATGTCCAAATCAATGTAATATAAAGGGAGATGGATTCTTGAAAAGGAAAATATGTTACATGAAGGATAATCTAGTCCAAACTGTGTCAACTTGAGTCTATAATCTATTTGGAAAAAAGGAAAAAAAATATGTTGTTTATTGATTCGATTGAGACATAATTGTAAATTTAAGTTAAAAGCATAGTCTAAAGAAAGGAGGGGGTTAAAAATGTTTCTTCAAAGGTATTTTATCCCATCCACCTATGTAATGTAAGTCGGTCTTTAGATAACAACATTAGTTCCTCACCAACATAAGTCGATATCCAATCGACAACATTTAGTTGATTTTGTAAAAGTTTGGTTCCAATGAAAAGGTGTCCTTCTTTGAGTTGTAAAGTCAAATCATGATCATGCAAAATTGTAGTCAATTCCTCTTTCATGTAATATCAAATGTAGACTCCATATATTCTCAAAGCACATCCAAAACATAAATAAGCATATCCATGATCAAGAAGAACAGAGCAGTAGAGAAACAAGTTTGATGAGCAACATAGAAGTAAAGAAGTGAAAGATTGATCATTGATGATAAACATTTTGGCAACAGTTAAAGGAATTCAAGAAAGAGACACATGCATAAGAGCTTAAAATAAAAGACAATGATACGAAAACATTTGAACTGATTGAATCCCTTGATAGAAGAGATGTAGAAGAGTTACATGGGTCGTGACAAAGAAAGGAGAGGAATGGTAGGATTGAATGATGTAGCAGACCCTTGAAGATTCCATAAAATGATCCCCAAGGAGTGGAAGTTTATTGGATATTCAATAGACTGTGCCTCGACTATTCTTCTAAGGAGTAGACTTTGCAGTTGGTATCAGGAAACAATGGGTTCCCTTCAACTAACAGATAATGTTGAAAGCATGGAGATCAAGAAGTGGGATATATGATATGTATTCATTCAGGTGCATTGGAATCCATTCAAAGTAAACTTTGTACTTGTGTATCTATTGATTAATTAGGTTGGTTGTCATTGATGTCAACCCTTGAAGAAAGTCCAGTAGAAAATTTTGGTAACACAAAGGTTTGGGTAATGGACCCAAGTTTGTTTGATGGATAATGGTATGATTTTTGATATATTTGGAGGAAAGAGTATTCTATATGGATAGTACATGTCATGACATTTTTGGTGGTATGTGGAATGTCATATAACTCCTCACGGTTAGAGATTTATGGCCATGTGAAGTTGGAGAACCCTCACGAATCATCTAGAAGCCCCAAAAGGTCAAAGTAGTCAAAGTGTTTGCAAAAGAAATTATTTAAATGATAAAGTTAATGGAGAACTCCCTAAAATAAGGAAAGTGGGATGCTACATGAAAGTATAAATAAGAGGCAAGGCTCTCTCATTTAATCACACTTGAACATATTGAATATATTTTGTTGTGTAAGGATTATTCCAAGTACTCATTGATACATATGAAGTTGTGAAAGTTTGAGGTATCACAGAGGGTTGATAATGAAAGTTTCAGAATTACAGGGAATACTAAAAAACCCTAATTTATGAGGTGTACGTGGGATGACAGTGTATTAGGGTGCGTACATACACGGGCTAACAATGTATTAGGGTGCATACATACACGTGTTTGCAGTGTATTAGGGTGCGTACATGTGGGTAAATCCATGGAAACTTGAGAAGATGAAGATGCAGAGGTTCTAGATTCTAAGATCAAACTCCCAGGAAGGTCTACAGTGCTCAGATACATGATATCTATCCATTGGTTCAAAAGGTATGTCCTATTTCTATGAATAATTGGATTTTGATGTATGCATGAGAAATGGTTACAGAGATTTGAGGATTCTCCCTAGAGAGACTAGTGGTTGCATGGGATATTCTATATAAGTGAGATCTATAGAAATACAGTGTTGGTATATTTATCATTGATACTTCTTGTTAGAGTTGAGGCAAATCTTGTATTTCTTGGCATATGGCTAAGGTGTTTTGTGGTACATGGTTGAGAGCTTGTATTTGTAAAGTGGTTGATGTATTGAGAGGTTAAATATCAGAAAGGGTTTGATGACTAGATCATGTGAGGTTTATTATACTTGTTCATGATTACACACACTTATATGGCACATGACTAGAGAGATATATATATGATTTGGGTAAAGTTTATGTATGAGGATGCATGCACAAGGTATAGTTACAGTCTGAATACAATGACATGTTGCAGATCTATGTGAAATAAGTTACCGAGGGTCAGAAGTTTTCAAAAGAAAGAAAAAACTAGTTTTCAGAAGAAATATGTAGGCTGCATAACATTTTGGTCGTGTACATACGCGGTTTGCATAAAAGATAGGGCACGTACACACGTGAGCTGTAGAACTACAGGTCGCCTATTTGTTGTATTTGGTCGATACATGTTTAGTTCAGGTACAGATTGATTGCAGGGTAATTGTACAGGTTGGTTGCAGGTCAGTGGTACAGGTTGGTGCAGTTGTATAGTGGTACATCTCACAGTCATAATGTGACAGTGGTTCCATCATTCTACTTCTACGTCAGGGTGGTTGGACGGGGCAAGGAAAATTGGTTTTAGCCATCTTTCGGTTGTATCCGGAGAACATAGGGGGTTGTATCCTCCTTCTGGTTATAGCTAGAGAATTGGGGAGTTGGATCTTCCCTTAGGTTGTAGCATGAGAAACTAGGGGGTTGTAGCCTCCTTTTGGTTGTAGCCAGAAATTGGGGAGTTGGAGCTTCCTTCAGGTTGTTTCCTGAGAAACTAGGGGGTTGGAGCCTCCTTCTATTTGTAGCTAGAAAACAAAGGAAGTTGGTGCTTCCAATGAATGTAATTCTTCAAGACATATAATAAAAATCATTTTGTGGTTTTCTCCCACTTTGTGTTTCCACATAAAAACATGGTTGTACTGTGTATGTGTATGATTGCTCATTTGTTCATTGTTTATTTACTCTGCAATTATTGGATGATAATGTTACAATGATATAACACTTTCATTATATGGTTAAAAAAGATTAAATTTCTCTATTACCGATTCACCCTCCCCCCCCCTCTCAATAATCCAACAATTGGTATCAGAGAAGGTTCCAGGGATTTGAAATTTGGCAATCAGTTGTAGATGGATATAAATAACCAACAATTTCGTCAACAAATGAAAGAGCAATAAAACTCGGTCAAAATAATTCCAAAGCCACAAATGCACTTCTAAATGGTCTTTGTGAATTGGTATTCACCAAAATTATACATTGTAAATACGCTAAAGAGATTTGGGACAAACTTCAAAATATTTGTGAAGGAGATTCAAAAGTCAAAGCAGCAAAGCTTCAAACTTACAGAGGTCAGTTTGAACAACTAAAGATGAAATAAGATGAGAATATTGCAGCTTATTTCTTACGAGTCGATGAAACAGTAAATGAAATCAGAGGATTGGGAGAAGAAATAAAAGAATCTATAATTTTTCAAAAGGTACTAAGATATCTTCCTATGAGATTTGACCCTAAGATATCAGCACTAGAAGAAAGAGCAAATCTAGACTCAATAAGAATGGAAGAACTACATGTAATCTTCACAACATATGAAATGAGAACTAAACAGGAAAACCCAGATATAAAAGAAGCAACTTTCAAGGAATCCAAAAGGTCAAAGAAAAAGGAAAAATAACATAGCAACATCAGTGACATATCGGAAGATGATGAAGAAGTGTCAAACTTCGTCAAAAGATTGAACAAGGGAACCAACGACAGATATAGAGGTCAGTTTCCTTTGATTTGTTTTAATTGTGATGGTATTGGTCATTTTTCTAACAAATGTACTCATAAGAAAAATAAGAGGAATGATGAAGATTACTCAAATAGAAAACAAACATTTAAAGGAAAAATAATCACAAAGAAAGTTTTCAAGAAAAGCTTATGCACCAAATAAGACATCTCATCATTAGATGAAGATGAAGTCAGTGACAGTGAGACAGAAAGATTTCTATTCATGGCAGTAGAAGACTTTGACAAAGAAGACATCGAAGAAGAATATGAAGAGGCCGAATTTGACTACCGAGAGTAATTATTGTGTTCCATAGAAGTTATAAGAAGAGAAGAGAATAAAAACAAGAAGCTACAAATGGAACTAGACAAGAAAGAAGACACTCACAAACTAGAACAAATGATCACAAATTTGAAGGTTCAAATAGAAGAAGATAAAATAATTGAAGAAGCACTCAAAGAACAACTAGAAGAAAGAGACGGGATCATTGGAAATATGGAAGCAAAGATTGTCACATTAATAAAGGATCTTCAAAAGAAAAATATGTAGAACAACTCAAAAGTTTTGGATGACATTATCAACAGTCAAAAGCCCCATCATGACAAGTATGTACTTGGATACAATCAGACAGAAAATGGATCAAGCTCCAAAACAAAAGAACAAGAAACATATTCAAAAATTTATGCAAAAACAATCAAAGGGGATATGAAGACCTACAAAGAAGATTACATGGACACTCCTCCACTGAGAAGATTCAGATTTCAGAATCAACGACCGACAGATAGGCCTCAGGAAGAAGAAGGATTTAGAAGAGAAAATCCTTTAAGAAGATCTTCAACTCCCACGTATCAAACTATATTTTTTGGTTTATGTTATGCATGTAATAATTTTGGACATAAAGCTATGAATTGTAGAGCTAACAAAAGGAACATAAGAAACTTTGAAATTCATACACAAAAGGGTTATCCAAGAAGGCCCAGTGAAACACAAAGAAGAAGTTACAACATGTTTAAATTATTGAGCACTAAAGTGGAATGTTGCAAGTGTAACAGCTTTGGACACATGGAGAAATATTGTAGAATGACAATTGTTCCTAGAGAGACACAACAGAACAACAAAAATCACAGACAGGAACCTCAGAAGAGAAATGGATAAGAAAGCATAATCAATATAGCAATGAAGAATGCACACTCACTCTATAAGCTAAGTAGAAGAAAAGTGTATGGTATGTTGACAGTGGTTGTTCAAATAACATGACAGGTAATAAAGATAGGTTTCTTACATTAAGAAAGGAAAGAGATGTATCCGTCTCCTTCATAAATGATGATTCAGCTAAAATCATTGGAAAATGCATAGTCATAATTGGAAACAAGAATACCAAGGAAGAAAATGTTATACTAGTAGAAGATATGAAACACAATCTTATTAGTGTGATTGAAATGTGTGACCAAGGTCATAAAGTTACTTTCGATTGACAAAAGTGTGAGATAAGAAAAGAAGGTTCAAGAAAATTGATTGCAACAACTGCAAGAACTTCAAGAAACATATACATACTAAGTGAAATTGGAAATGAAAAGTGTTGTCTAGGAAAGGAATATGAAAGTTGGCTATGGAATAGAAGAATGGGTCACATACACTTTGATAACCTTGTCAAAATAAGCAAAAAGGAAGAAGTTAGAGAAATTCCCCAGATTACAAAACCAACCAACATTTTATGAAAGCATTGTCAACAAGGAAAGCAAACAAAGACCAGCTTTAAATCAAAAGAATATTCAACAACAAGAGCACTGAAAATTGTGCATACTGATCTAGTTGGACCAACTACAACAAAGGGTTTAAAAGGTGATAAATAATATATGTTATTAGTTGATGATTATATAAGAATGACTGTAGTTTTATTTCTCGTGAATAAGTCAGAAGCTTTTGAAAACTTCAAGGTCTACAAGGAAATGGTTGAAAATGAAATGGATTCAAAAGTCAAATGTTTGAGATCTGATAATGGAGGATATTTCACTTCAAAGGAATTTATGGACTACTGCAGTAGGCATGGAATAAAATGGAAATTCTTCGTTGCTAGGACACCTCAAGAGAATGGAGTTGTTGAAAGAAAGAACAGGACAGTACAAGAAATGGATTGAACAATGTTAATGGATTACATATTGACAGATACTTTTTGGACACGTGCAGTGCATACAACAATTCACATTCAAAACAGAGTAATGCTCAGAAACACCACTGACAAAACTCCCTACAAGATATGGAAAGAAAGACCAACAAATGTGAAGCACTTCAGAGTATTTGGAAGAAAATTTTACATCAAAAGAGAAGATAAGTTTGACTCTCGTGTGGACAAAGGAGTACTTGTTGGTCACTCAAGTACAAGGAAAGGATACAAGTGTTACAATTTGAGGTTGAACAAAGTTTTTTAAAGAATCAATGTAACAATTGATGAAACAGGTGGATGAGAATTAAAGGAAGAAGAAAATGAATCAATGGAACAGATTTATGAAGAAGAAGCAGAGGATGAAGAAGAAGTAGAAGGGGAAGATGAATAGGATCAAACAGAAGTAGAAGAGAAATTTCATCAAGTATCTCCAAAGACACCTAGCAAACAAGTACAGAAGAATCATCCTTCAGATCAGATTATCGGAAACAAACATGTAAGAGTTGAGACTAGAAGAAGAATCTATTCACCAGAACAAACGCACCTAGCACTCTCATCTATGATTGAACCAAACATTTTTGAAGAGGCCAGCAAGGATGAATTTTGGAATAAATCCATGGATGAAGAATTGGATCAAATAGAGAAGAATGACACTTGGGAATTGGTTCCAAGACCAAAGAATAAGAATGTGATTGGAACGATTTCAAGCAAAACCAAAGGAATCACATGTATTAGCAGTGAAGAGGATTTTCAAATATCTCAAAGGAACATAAGAGTTTGGATTATGGTATCTAAAAGGAAATGATCTATCACTTATTGCCTACACAGATGCAGATTGTGCAGGTTGCATTGATGATTGATGAAGCACCAGTGGAGCAACGTTCTACTTGGGTGAGTGTTTAGTATCATGGCTAAGAAAGAAACAATCATTGGTATCCTTATCTACAACTGAGGCAGAGTATATTGCAACAGTAGCATGTTGTACACAGGTTCTATGGATGAAACAAAATCTGACAGATATACAGGTTGAGTATGATGATCCCATTCCAATCTATTGTGATAATAAAAGCGCCATCAGTATCTCAAAGAACCCTGTGATGCATTCCAAGATGAAGCACATTCCAATCAAGTATTACTTTCTACAGGAACAAGTTGTAGAGAAGAACATCAAAGTTGAATATGTGGGCACAAAATAACAAGTGCCAGACATATTTACAAAACCACTTCCAAGGGAAGCATTTGAGTATCTTCGCCAGAGACTCAGAGTAATTTCTACTCCAAAATGAATGCTTTTGAATGCTTATATTATATGTATTATATTTACACAAGGAAACACCATAAAGAGGACAGTTCAGGTAGGGAGATCAGTTTCAAGAAAATTTCAGTCAGGGGGAGTATCCCCAAGTACATTTCAGTTAGGGGGAGCAGCCCCAGATGGAAAGATACCTTTGCCATTAATGAAAAAGGGGGAGAAATTTATCAGATGCAGAGCACAGAGGCATGGTTCTAGGGGGAGTGATGGTCACAGGGGGATCATGAGTGACATGACTTCATTATTGCATTAGAGTGTTTCCATAAATGCCAAAGGGGGATATTGTTGATTAATTGGGTTGGTTTTCATTGACGTCAAACCTTGAAGAAATTCTGGTAGAAACTTTTGGTAGCACAAATGTTTGGGTAATGGAACCAAGTTTGTTTGATGGATAATGGTATGAGTTTTGATATATTTGTAGGAAATACTATTCTAAATGGATAGTACATGTCATTCCATTTTTGGTGGTATGTGGAACGTCACATAATTCCTCACGGTTAGAGAGTTATGGCCATGTGAAGTTGGAGAACCCTCATGAGTCATCTAGAAGCCCCAAAAGATCAAAGTAGTCAAAGTGTTTGCAAAAGAAATTATTTAAATAATAAAGTTAATGGAGAACTCCCTAAAATAAGGAAAGTGGGATGCTACATGAAAGTATAAAAAAAAGGCAAGGATCTCTCATTTAATAACACTTGAACATATTGAATATCTTTTGTTGTGTAAGGCTTATTGCAAGTACTCATTGATACATCTGAAGTTGCAAAATTCTGAGGTAGCACGAAGGGTTGATGGTGAAAGTTTTGGAATTACAACAAATACTAAAAAACCCTAATTTATGATGTGTATGCAGGCTGACAGTGTATTAGGGTGCATACATACGCAGGTTGACAGTGTATTAGGGTGCATACATACGCGAGATGGCAGTGTATTAGGGTGCGTACATGTGGGTAAATCCATGGAAACTTGAGAAGATGAAGATGCAAAGGTTCTAGATTCCGATATTAAGCTCCCAGGAAAGTCTACAACGCTCATATACATCAGATCTATCCATTGGTTCAAAATTTATGTCTTATTTCTATGAATAGTTGGATTTTGATGTATGCATGAGAAATGATTATGGAGATTTGAGGATTCTCCCTAGAGAGACTAGTGGTTGCATGGGATCTTCTGTATAATTCAGATCTATAGAAATACAGTGTTGGTATATTTATCATTGATACTTCTTGTTAGAGTTGAGGAACATCTTGTATTTCTTGGAATATGGCTAAGGGTTTTTGTGGTACATGGTTGAGAACTTGTATTTGTGAAGTGGTTGATGTATTGAGAGGTTGAATATCATAAAGGGATTGATGACTAGATCATGTGAGGGTTATTATACTTGTTTATGATTACACACACTTATATGGCACATGACTAGAGACAGACATATATTCTTTGGGTAAAGGTTATGTATGAGGATGCATGCACAAGGTACAGTTATAGTCTGGATACAGTGACAAGTTGCAGATCTATGTGAAAGAAGTTACAGAGGGCCAAAAGTTTTTAGAAGAAAGAAAAACATAGTTTTCAGAAGGCATATGCAGGCTACATAACAGTTTGGTCACGTACATACGCTGGCTGCATAATAGATAGGGCACATACATACACATGCTATAGAACTACAAGTCGCGTATCTATTGTATTTGGTTGATACATGTTCAGTTCAGGTACAGATTGATTGAAGGGAAGTTGTACAGGTTGGATGCAGGTCAGTGGTATAGGTTGGTACAGTTGAACAGTGGTATATCTCACAGTGATAGTTTGACATTGGTTTGATCATTCTACTTCTACGTTAGGGAGATTGGACGGGGAAAGGATAGGTGGTTGTAGCCACCTTCTGGTTGTAGTTGGATAACATAGGGGGTTGTAGTCTCCTTCTGGTTGTAGCCAAAGAATTGGAGAGTTGGAGCTTCCCTGAGGTTGTAGCCTGAGAAAATAGGGGGTTGTAGATTCCTTCTGGTTGCAGCCAGAGAATTGGGGAGTTGGAGCTTCCTTTAGGTTGTAGCCTGAGAAACTAGGGGGTTGGAGCCTCCTTCTATTTGCAGCTAGAAAAAAAAGGAAGCTGGTGCTTCCAATTAATGTAATTCTTCAATACATATAAGAAAAATCATTCTGTGGTTTTTTCCTTCTTTGGGTTTCCACGTAAAAACATTGTTTTACTGTGTATGTGTGTGATTGCCCATTTGTTCATTGTTTAGTTACTCTGCAGTTATTGGATGATAATGCTACATTGATATAACACTTTCATTATATGATTAAAAAGGATTAAATTTATCTATTATTGATTCACCCCCCCTCTCAGTAATCCATTAGTATCCTCCTATACAGCTGACGACTTTGGATTGTTTGGTGGCAGGATGTTGTTACGCAAATTATGTCCTTTATAATGGGGTAATGAAAGTAAATTTTCTCAATCCAATTGAAATGACACAAGATTGTGAAAAGGAACTAGAGCATGTTAGCCAATGGTTATAGTTCATCACCTTTCATGAGAAATCACAAACCAGTGTTCCTAAACCTTAAGCTTTACTAAAAGTTGATGAAGTTTGTCAACATTGGGATGCTTAATTGATATATTTCCTTTGCTAGCTTAAAACAAGAGAACGAACGATCAAGGACATTTTCAAGGCCCTATCCTAATAAGGAATATTTTGAAAATAAATCTAATGAAGATAATCAATGCATGGCTCATCAAGTAAGAGGATCTTGAGGAATAGTTCATCAATGATTATAGAATATTTTTTCATCTCAAGGTCCCATAGAAGAACATAGGGTGGCCTTGTAAACTTGTCTTGATGTGGTCTCTTGTTGAATTCCAAGGAACATAAAAGAATGCGTGAGAAACTACTAACTTTGGATGCTCTTGTAGTGGCACTGATGGAGATGATTGAGGATGAGTTGTTGATATTGGTTGAATTTTTCTACAGATTTAATAAATCACATAAAAAAAAAATCTGTCATACCTACTCTAGTTATATAAAAATGCCATCAAAAAGAAATTATTAAGGTATTGTGTTAAAAAGGAATAATTAGGACCATATGTAAGCGTAGGAACCTTAAAATAATTACAAATTGGAGATCAATTACATTGTTGAATATTTTTCCTTACAAATGTTGTCCAAAGCCTTGGACATGTGCATCAAGTAACTCTCACCTAAGATCATTTGTCCATAATAGAGGATTTTTATTAGAGGATGTTTCATTTTAAATAATGTGATAACACTGTCGGAGGGTCTTGAATGGAAAATATGTCTCGAATTCATCAATATTGACTTTGAAAACAATTATGATAAGTTTGAGTGTCTCTTCATTTTGGCATGCTCAAGACCCTAGGTTTTGCTAAATTCTCCCTCGATGCATATGATAGATGCCTATCCATAGACAAATGTAAATCCAAGGATGTTGGGATTGTTAGGTCCCTCTAGTAAAGTTTCCCATTGACCCTAAATATTTTTTATTTTTCTCACATAATAGAGATCAAGACAAATAGTGCATGACCAATTTGTATAACACTCATTCATCACTATTCTCTAGGACAAGTCTCCATGGAGAACATCATGCACCATGTCCAAATATTTTTGATACTTTGGGCTCCAAAATATGGTGGATAAGACTCAATGTCATAGACAAATCCTTCAAGACTTGCTTAATTGGTTAGTTGATTAGGGTTTTTATTGGATCCAACCATGTTATATCTTCAATTTCCTTGGCATCCCCTTCACCTTTTAGGGTTCATCAACAAACATTTGGGATATGGTTATTTAACATATGGAAAAGAACATTGAGAAGTAGGGAATGCAGATTGTAGCCTTGGTTTCCAAATTTTAGATATTTGTAAATTCAAAGTAGCTACCCAAGTAATATTATTCCTATTATGTACCATCTATTAATTCTTACCAATAGCTCAATAAATCTGTGTGTACCTTCCTCTAGGCCAATATAAAAGGGGGCAAAGTATTTCACAATTATTTTGCAACCATAGATACCAAGGAGGCATGGGTATTATTAAGACATGTATCCAAGACAAGGAACTTTGTCAAAACTCGGTTTTCAAAAGAAATAGGAAGGAAATGGAACTTGGAAAGTGTTTTCAAGGAATTACATGCACTGAGGATGCGCCTAAGAAAGAATTTTTGGACAAGTATCACTTTGAAAACTCATTGTTAGTGTTAGAAAATGTGAAGGTGAAACTTGAAATTTTGTTTCTTGTAGAGTACTTTGAAGGCTAGAAGGCGATTAAATCCCATGTTATTTGGTAAGACCGAGCTTTCAGGTCTAGTCTATCCTTGAATAGGAATTCCTTATGGTGGTCCATTATTCCATTTCATGAATGAAAATTTCTTATCAACTCAACATGGCTCTTAGCCTTGAGATATTTTAGAAGAGACATAACACATATTTGATGCCTTGAGGTGACATTGATTACCTTTCAAGGTGTTGAAATTCAAGGTGGTGAAAGATGAGTTTCCTCAAGTCGTAACTCTTTGTGCCTTAGATCTTTGATCTCGTGGACATTTTAAGAAAAATATATATCTATATATAAAGATTTTCTTTGCATTAATATTTAATTAAGTGATATACCCCATAACCTTTTCATGTTTTCTAATCGTTTAGACCAAAAGACACTCTCATTAGGTGAGATGCAAGATATTGTGATACTAAGGCTCAATATGTCCTAGAGAATTATTATTAGTCTTTACATATAAATGAGTCCTTTATTCCTTGTACTCTATCATTGTATTATGTCTTTTCATATATTATGATTAAGGTTGAACATAGAACAAGGAAATTATTTCATCTTAGGGTTCAAACCCATCTTTCCAACTAGAAAACCTAACTAGTTGGTTGATCTCAATAACATTGAGGTAACCATAATATTCTCCCTGTGTAATGAAAAACTGAAAGTGTACACACATCCCCATAAGAATGTATGGAGGGATCATATATGTTGTCGAATGATATTGGCTTCCCTATCATTGTAAAAATCTAAAACCTTCATTCTCCCAATTGAAATCACCCATTCAAAAGAGACCTAGATAGTAAAAAAATAGGGTTTTCAAGAGAACCCTTGAACAAACAAACACCTATGCCTTTAAATATGGGATCAAGCTATGTGATTTTATGAATGCATAGAACTAACCTACAACAAATTAAACTATATAAAATTAGAGATAAACCCTACATTGATATGTAGATTTTAACCTTGTACAATTATTTAATGCAAACAGATTTTTAGTAAAAGAACATAAAAGATACAAAAGAAAATACACACATTACATAGATATTTTTCCCCTGGAAACCCAAACTGGGAAAACCAACATATTCTATATTCATTCATATCATACATTGTTTACAATACAATATACATATAGGAGCCAACGACATCCAAAACCCTAACCCAGTGACCTAGATTAGTCAACAACCCTAATTCCTTAATCGTAAATAGAAAACCATCGGCAAAAAACCATGTGCCGAAAAACCTCCCAACAATGGACATAAAAATCGAGGTGACATGAAAAAAGAGGAAAATAGTATAACACATACCCAACATTCTCCCACTTGTTGTTTTCTTTGCATATAGGGGGTTATAGGGTTACATAGTCAACAATCCAGGCCAGCAATGCCCATAGATCCTCTACACCAAGCAAACTTCTCAGTGCTCACAGATTTTGTTAATGCATTTGCAACATTCTTCAAAGTTTCCACCTTCATCAACAACACTTTCTTTTCCTCAACCATGTCTCTCACAAAGTGATATTGAACATCAATATGCTTTGTCTTTGAATGATAAGTTGGGTTTTTCTCCAGAAAAATTGCACTCTGATTGTCACAATCTATCCTTACAACTTTTTGTACTAACCCAATACCTCAACACAATATTTCTAACCATATTGCTTCCTTTCTTGCATGATTGGCTTCCATGTATTCAACTTCTATAGTTGAAAGTTAAACACATACCCGCTTGTAGATCTCCTATGATCAAGATATTTAGCCCAGTCTACATCCACAAAGCCATGTATATCCAACACTATGTCCAATCCTGGTCTTCCTTGGTAGCACAATCCATAGCTAGTAGTGCCATGCAAATACCTAAAAACCCTCTTTATTGTTTTCCAATGCTTCTTCCCTGGTTTTGACATATACCTGCTCAAAAATCTCACTGCATGTGAAATGTATGGTCTAGTATATACCATTGCATACATCAAACTTCCAACCACACTCACATAAGGAACATTAGACATGTCCTCCTCCTCTTCTTGTGTCTTGGGACACCGATCTGCAGATAACTTTATACCTACAAGAATAGATTCCTTGACCGGTTTACATTCCTCCATATTAAACCTCTATAATATTGTGTCCACATATTTTCTCTGATTTAACTAGAGTTTCTTTTTTTTCCAATCTCTTTTAATTTCCATGCCCAAAATGAAATTTGCAGCACCAAGATCCTTAATTTCAAATTTAGAGGACAACTTATTTTTCACATTCT
This sequence comes from Picea glauca, assembly GCA_000966675.3. Taxonomy (NCBI): domain Eukaryota; kingdom Viridiplantae; phylum Streptophyta; class Pinopsida; order Pinales; family Pinaceae; genus Picea; species Picea glauca. The sequence continues at coordinate 525,848 of JZKD02S0292675.1, read as the reverse complement.
GGATAATATCCTTGTTGTTTCCTATCAACAACATTTCGTCCACATAGAAGACCAAATAAATCAAATGATCACCAATTGATTTAAAATACACACATATATCCTATTTGCTTCTTCTGAAGTCAAGTCCCAACATATGAGTATCAAAATTTTTATACCACATCCTTGGTGATTTTTTTTAACCGTATAGAGACTTTTTCAACTTGCATACTAGCTCCTTCTTTCCCTTCACATCAAAGCCTTCTAGTTACTTCATATAGATTTCTTCTTCCAAATCCCCATGTATGAATGTTTTCTTCACATCCATATGTTCTACTTAAAAATCAAATGCAGCAACAACATATAACATAGATATAATATAATTTAACTTGGCAACAAGAGAAAAAATATCACCAAAATCAATTCCCTCAACTTGGGAATAACCCTTTTCTACTAACTGAGCTTTGTATTTCTCCACTTTGCCTTCTGCATTCAACTTCTTTTTAAATACCCATTTTTTTCCAATGGGATTTATTCTAATCAACAACTCCTTTAGATCCCAAGCCTCATTCTTATCCAAGGATACCATTTCTTCAACCATGGCCTTTCTCCAGAGTTTTCATCCTCTCAATCCAGTGCTTCCCTAACAATTCTAGGATCATCATCAGTAATAGACAAAGAAAAATTTGAACGAAAATCAGGTGGAGTATACCTTTATGGTTTCCTTCTTTCTTGAATCAATCTCCCCAATACTGGAGTATGAGGATATTCTTATTCTGATTCTTGTTCTTCTGTAGAGTCGGATTCATCATCCTTTAAATCAAACTCTATTTTCTCTGGTTCTTTCTTACTTGGTAAGACATGTTGTTTGATAACATTTTTTATTTCTCTAAATGTCATATCTCGTCTATACACAACCTTCTTAGTTTCTAGGTTTCAAATCTTATAACCTTTAAGACCATCTTTATACCCAATAAAGATACACTTTTCAT
>JZKD02S0292675.1:488400-519811 GCA_000966675.3 Picea glauca | reverse complement strand
TATATACCTTGGAATGATCAGGTGTAGTGATATTATGAGTCTAAACACTAGTGATGAAGGGTATAAAAATGGCAAAAAGTATGGGCAAAAAGGGTACAATATGTGGTCCTAACACCTAAGAGACTAGACTAGGTGGCAGTTCACTCCCGTAAATATTGGTGTGTGTCCAGATCACTCTAGACCACCACTATGGTGCATTGTTTCACCTCCAGTGAAAACTCATTGAGTTATACAGAGTATATCATGTGTAAATTATTCATTATTCAAAATGGTTAAGGAGAATTCTTCCATTCTTTCTCTCCTTCTTGTTCTTTCTCAAATTGTCTCTACAAATGTGTGTATTATTATTTAGCTAGATCTATTAGGTGCAGTTTCAACACATTTACATGGTATCAGAGCTGACAGATTGCTAAGCAAAATCTACACCAAATTATTTTTTGCAGGTACTGAAGATTAAAGAACGCAAAAAAGATGGAATTTATGTTTTACTCACCAATAATACTTCTCACGCCTCATAACTATTTGGAGTGGAATCCAAAGATTCTACTTCTTCTCAGAAGTAGAGGCTTATACCAAATAACCATGGAAATGGAAGTACAGCCTGATTCCGTCGATGAGAAAAATGACTTTCTCAATAGACAAGATATGGCCATAGTATTTATCTTCTTGTCTATTTCTCCAAAAATTATTCACCAAGTATATGATGACTCACAAGAATCAAGTCCAGATGAATTATGGACCATATTGGAGGTTCTATTCGGGAATAAATAATATTGTGTAGATTTCATGCAGGAGGTTGAATAGATAGAGCTAGAAGAAGAGCCATTGGAAGATCAAGCCTCTTATTCTAAAGAGTCTTCTACACAAGTATTTGCACAAATTTGTATCCCATTAATTGAATATGATGCTACTCCATTTCAGTTTTGTTTTCTGAATTTCATGTGGAATATATATGGCATGCATCTTAGGGGTCACATGAAAACACTTTTCCATGCACAATGCATGCCTCTCAAGAGACAAAAAGGGAGACGCACACATTCAACTCAATTATGATATTTTATAATAATAATTCACAGAAACAAATTGGATATTTTAATTCCTCTCGATAAAATATCCAATTTAAAAAAAAAAATCATCTGAAATGGAGTCCGGAAAGTGAATTTATGATCTTTTTAAAATCAACAAAATTTCAGCGTTTTTTCATAAACAGCCGCACCGTTTTCAAAATTTCATCCAAACTTTATTTGGATTTTACTCATTATAAGAAGATAAGATGGATATGTGTGGAAATATCAATGATTCATTGACTTCATCAGATCCATGTAGACATCTACATATTCAACAAAATCTTCAACGAGCACAAACTTGCACAGTTGCGAGGTCTTCTTGGAGTGAAGAACGCAGTTTCTTAACAACTGCTTTTTGTTCCTTCTCATTTTTATTTTTTTTATGCATTGTAATTTGAGGGAGGGTTTTTCCGATGAGGTTTTCCCTCTTTCCTAATTTATTTCAATGTATCTTTTGTATTTGGGTACCTAACATGGCCTCGTTGTCGGGACCCATTCTTTATTTTCACCATAGTGATGTTCAGGGGGGGTGTTGGAGTTACTTCACACACACCTAGGATTTATTTTTCCTAAGGTTTTTCCTTGTTTATTAGTCATAATTAGTCATTATCTAGTATCCTATATTTTAGGGGAGAATATTCCACTTGGATAATATTCTCTTTCAGTTGACACTTCAGTTTGACTAGTTGAGTTGAGTTTAGATGTTGCATTGGTTTTGTCACCATGCAATGTTGGGATCATCACCATGCTAATGTGAACTTCCCTTGGGATCATCACCAGAATGGCGCATTACCCTTGATTTCATGAGTTAACTCTTTACTACTCTATGTTTAGTCAGTTAACTAAAGACTAGTTGACTAGTTAACTCAGCTAGGTGGCTACTCACTCCTGTAACTGCCTGAGAGACTAGACTAGGTGGCAGTTCACTCTCGTAACTATTGGTGTGTGTCCAGATCACTCTATACCACCACTATGGCTCATTAGTTACTCATGTATCCTATATCTATTGTAAAGTATTCACTCTTTGAGTGTGGAAACGGTTAATAAGAATTCTTCCATTCTTTCTCTCCTTCTTCTTCTTTCTCCAATTCTCTCTGCAAATGTGTGTATTATTGTTTAGCTAGATCTATTCTGTGTAGGTTCAACACATTTACATTCAGTAATACTGAATCTAAGAGACACAGTCGGATTGTGCTCTTCGCCTTCCGATCCAACTTTTTCTAGTCATCTGTTGAATTTCCTATAGGTACAGTACCTAGATCCACTGTGATCCATTGATCTCTATCCACCAACAGATCTTCCATATTGATCTTCCAAAACTCAAAAAATTTCCCATTAAACTTCTCGATCTCCATTTTCGAACTACTCGCCATTTCTCTTCACCTGAAGAATCAATACCATAAATCTCCCACTATAACAAGGCTTATCACAGTACCGAGCCAAACCCTTGACCAAAAAGCCATCCCCCTGAAGCCAATAATTGATCTGATACCAAATATAAATTTTAACCTTGTACAATTATTTTCTGCAAACATATTTTTAGTAAAAGAACAGAAAAAATAGAATGGAAAATACACACATGACACAGATATTTTTCCCCTGGAAACCTAAACCGATAAAACCAACATATTCTATATTCGTTCATATCATACATTATTTAAAATACAATATACATAGAGGATCTAGCGACATCCAAAAACCTAACCCAATGACCTGAATTAGTCAACAATGTTGGGTATGTGTTATATTCATTGCATGACTAGATCAAGTGTCTTCTACATTGCGTCAGGCGCGCAAGGGGGTTTAAGGGGGGTTGCAGGGGGGAGATATCCCCCCTATGTGAGGGTTTGGGGGAAACTCCCTCGAAAAAAAAAATTCCTCTGGAAACGTGTTGCATTTTTGCCTCGTTTTTTGTGTCAACTCAATTTTTTTGTCCATTGTTGGGTGGTTTTTAGGCACATGGTTTTTGGCGATGGTTTTCTATTTTTGGTTAAGGAATTAGGGTTGTTGAATAATCCAAGTCATTGGGTTAGGTTTTTGTATGCCACTGGCTCTTATATGTATATTGTATTGTAAACAATGTATCACTATGAATGAATATAGAATCCGTTGGCTTTCCCGGTTTGGGTTTCCAGGGGAAAAATCTTTGTGTAATGTGTGTAATTTCCATTGTATCTTTTATGTTCTTTTATTAAAAATATGTTTGCAATAAAATATTGTACAAGGTTAAAAACTACAAAAAACCCTAATTCTTTAATTGGAAATAGAAAACCATCAGAAAAAAAACCATGTGTCAAAAGGCGTCCCAACAATGGACACAAAAATCACGATGGCACAAAAAACGAGGCAAAATACGACATGTCTCCCAAAGAATTTTTATTTTTTCATGCAAAGAATATAACACATACCCAACAAGATAAATATAAATAAAATGTGGGGTTATGACAATTGATACATATAGAGATATGCAACATAGGGGATCTAGTTATCAATCTCATTTTCCATACAAAGGATTTGGACGATCTCAACAAGGGGTGAAGGTATGACCTCACTGCCAATTTCTACTTTCAAAATAGAGTTTCACCATTGTTGATTATGCATTGATTTCTTGCCCCAAAAGGCATTTTCTAATACCTATAACAAGTATGCAATACCTATGAATCCCCTTTCCCTATGCACCACACCCCCCTCCCCCACATTCCAATAACTATAAACCTACTTCAATTACCCCCCCAATATGAAACAATATATTGACTCGATTTTTCACAATTTTAAAACCCTCTTTATGAATGAATGTGATAGGATATTTCTCAACAAGTGAATCCCTTGTGCTTAGGAAACAAGATTCCCCGTGTCGTTGGGTTTTGCACAACCTACCAGCAAATAAGAATTGGAGTGCCTCATTTGGAAGAAATGAAATGATGACATGTTTAATAAGGAACAATATATTAACGACTTTTTTTTTCAAGATGATACTCTAATTTGTAGCATGCAGAATACAAATGTTGAGTTTAATATGGTGCACTTCTGCCAACTTATGGAGGATTGGGTGTAACGGGGGTGATCTCTAGTTTATTGGAAAAGAGTGACTTGATGAATCTCTAAGTCATTTTTTTTGTTCTAGGAAATCCTTGAGGTTGAAGGAAGGTAATGAATCATAGTTATCAAGTTCCCTGTGAGAGGAGAGAATGTTGCCACAACTAACCCCCTCTATCACAAAACCAAAATGATAACTTTCTATGACTTGTTTTTATCAATATTTAAACAAAAAATACTATAGAGAATTTTGAGTAGGGTAATGAAAGATAGACGTCTACAATCCTAGATCCAAACACAACCAATGCTGGTTGGAGACCACCCGCAAGGGAAATGATGACCCCCCACATGAAATGAGCCTCATTTCATTAGTTAAGTAAGTTATGCTTGTGTTCACGGGTGAAATTGACACACCGTCGACTGGAAGGTAAAATCTAGACCAGGGTTGTCTAAATAACCCAATCCATTTGGAATGAAATGACCCGATGGGTTTAATGGCTCCGTTGGCCAACTAAAGTCCTAAAAATAATAAAAGAAAATAAACTAATTTATAAAGCTATGATACTAATAATATAATTTTAATAATTTACAAGTGTCGAAATAGAAACATGAATATGTGCATATGATTATAAACAATATATGTACAATTTACAAGATTTATTGGATATCTTGCGAAATGGATGTTTTTGAAAGTGTTTATAAAAGAGATAAAGAAAGCACATACATTTTTATTTTTTTTTATTGAATATTTAAAAGTCTAAAACTAATTAATTCTAAACAAATATAATTGAAATATAGATAAACGGTCAAAGCTAATTCAGGCTATTCTTATTTCATTAATAAATAACTTAACTAAATAACAAGTAAACTAACCTGTAACTAATCGACTAAACTGAATTTATCTCCCTGTGCAATTCAAGCTCCTAATTGTCCTATGTATGAGGGAAACTTGTAATAGAATACAGCTAATACTACCAGAACAAACTCAAGGATGCATTGGAGCGAGAATATAACAACAGAATGATAAATATACATTTCCAGTGATCTTATAATAATGAACACTTATAAATAGAGGAAACTCAATACAAAGCATTCATGTAATCCATCATTCAATATCTAGCATAAATCAACAATAATTAAATGGTAGATTGATCATAGATGTAATAAGGAACAACAAATTACAGACATAATTAAATTACTTAATAATATGAAATACCATACGATAACCAGACTAAAGTTGCATCAAATGTAATAACATTTAATAATATGGAGGCAAAAAACATAATGGGGTAAGCGTCACACAGGTCTAAAGTCAAATGATGAAAAACTTCTCCATATCAATTTTAAAAATCATATGTCCATAATGCATCCCATCCAAAGATGTCCTCACTACTAAGAGTGACCAATATTTAAACTAGCTTAGGATTCACATACTCTTATCTTGCAAGATAGAGTGCAATCACCAAAAAATAGATAGTATTACAAAAATAGTGAAACTAGAAACCACTCTTGTATGAGTTGGTTTGTAAAAATAATAACAAAGTTTTTTCAACATAAAAGAAAGAAACTACTGATTAATAGAACATATGATACCGTATTTTTTCTCCATGTAATCAACATCATAATCATCAATTTCTTGTAGATAACAAAACAAATTTGATACTCAGAAAATAATGCTAACTAATATTCAGAAACAGACTGGCCACATAATCATAGATTCTGTAGCTAGTCTTATTATTAACAAACAAAATCAAAATTAAATATCCCTATTTTAATTTTTATAACAAAATGAAAACAAAATCAAACAAAATCATTTTTACCATTAGAAATTAGCAAATGAAGGATCAAACAGTTTCAAATTTATGATGGCTTTGAAGTTGGTTTTATTTTTTATGATTATATTACCAGATCTCTTGGGTCTTTTATTTGCTCGCTCTGCACATGCTTTCAACTCTTGGTTTTCTTGTTCAAGTAAAGAATTGCGAGCTGCCAAACATTTTACTTTTTCCTGCAACAATGGAATGTCCCTGTAATAGTGTTCTATCCAATCTAAGCATGTGTCACAATGCAATGGTGCTATAGCAGACTGATGTGGAATGTATTTAGCAACAGGTTTTTCTTGTTTTCCCGTGGCTTGTTTCAAGTCGCGGATAATTCCAGCAAAACCTTATTTGCCTTTGAGACACTGAGCTAATCTAGAGACAAAGTCATACTATTCATCTTGACCAATATTTTTGTTCCCAAGATATTCTTTTTCTATATCTTTCTAAGCAAGGAAATCATTTATCTCTTGATCTGAACAGTGATCATTGACCTCGATTGTAAATATCAATCTCAAATGATCCTTTTTTTTATTCCTTAAACTTATAGATATCAATCGACCAAACTTCTTATTCATGAAATTCAAATCTGAGCTTTGTTTTTTCTTACCCTTGCGAAATTTCCTTACATTCGGTTGATCATTATGATTCTGATTAGGTTCATTTGCAAGCATAGAGGAAACTTTTCCTTTTAATTCGTCTACTACCTATTCCAACGATTTCCTGGACGAGAACATACATCGTGATTTCTTAACCAGGGGGGTTTTCAAAACAATAGACACGGATTCATTAATTTAACAACCATCAAGTGAATTAAAACAATTTCAGTCACGGGAATATCAAAACTGGGGTTTACATCTAAAGGCAAGTTCACTGTATTGTCGGTCTCAAAAAAACCATTTCGTCTCAGGAAACTCTCCCAATTGTCCCTGATTTGTGATAGGTGTGATAGCAATACGATTTTAACGAGCCTGTGATGAAAAATACTCAACAGAGAGTCCATGCTCTATCGATTATAGCGTTTTGACATTTTATATAGGCTCATTAACAAGTAGAACATCATGTTCAACTCAAACCCTATGAATAATATGAGCAGTCAGATATGGTATAGAAAGACCAAACCATATCGTCCTTCACATGTTATAAATTGCTTCAAAATAAGAATAGGGTCGTGCCATCTAGTTTTAAGGAGGTTAATAGGAATACCTTTAGGGCAGTAGATAGACTCACGAGAGACCATGAACGGGTTCCATGGAACATCCTCCATTTTGGCATTTTTAAACCACTTTTCACCTACCTGTGGGAGTTTTGTTGATTGGGTGAAATATTCTTCCGTGACCTCCAATTTCACATCCCCGACCTTGGCCCTAAACCCATCAAATGTTTGTGCAAATGCCTGTGTGACCGCAAGGTTGTAACCATCGAATTTCCTGAGGAAGATATCCCAACTATGAGCCTTCAAATCATCAATGGAATCATCGTGGGAAAGAAGAGCTTGATATCCATTTGGTTTGATTCGAACCATAGGGGCCACGGCCACAGTGAAAAGGACACAAAAGATATCACAGGGGGGAGATTTGGGCTTCCAATAAACGAGTAGCAGAGAGAGATCTGTGCAAACTAAAATGGCCCGAAAACTACGAAGTTTGGATACTGTCATATCTTGATAAAATGAGTCTGAGAAAATGAAAAAACCATAGGGCATGAAGAACTATGAACCACTACCCATAATGAATATCAAACCCTCCACCAGTATCAAATGCCAATTCAAATAATGAACGGTTTCATTAATGCATAGGACAACAGGGTGAGGTAAATTCATGGGTACATCAAACCTGTACCAAGCGACATGAATGTTGATATGATTGTTCAGAGCATGAAACCCATATCGAATGTTAATCCAATGTTTGCGCATTCATACATTTCACAAATTAAAACCAACGATCAACCATAGAACCAATTAAGTCATGATACCCATAATACATAAAAATTGTGTAGTGAATTAATCAATGAGTTTATAAAACTTGAAGTTTAGCAACATATGCATGCCTTCAAAGTGAAATTTCTTAGGTAGAAATATAACTACAGAACCCAAACCAATTTTTTATTTAAATTCATGCTTACAATCATGAATTTTAAAACAAAACAAACGAAAAACTCAATAAGATAAGTTTAACCCAATCATCACCTTGAAACGCAAAAACATGAATGTTTATAAATTTAAGGAGGTGGTAGCTACAGAAAGATATAATCTCTTTGTGGTGATTTTAATTGTGATAAAAATCGACAGAATGGTTGGCTAGCAAAAATGGTGACATACTGCGCGAAGCAATTATCTCTATATCACCAGAAAATTTATGTTAGGGGGTTAGATGAAATAAATTTTTAGAAACGGTCAACAACAGATCAAGCACTCCAATCATAACTTAGAAAATAAAGCAGTTCAATATCAGATGTATTTCTGTTCAAAAATGTAATATGGTATCTAATTTAGATTACGAGTGTAGCGATGTTTATATAGATCACTTCGATACCGTTGACAGGGCCACTACTGCTAGTAGGCGTCCATTGTCTCAGCAGGGATGTCATTTAACCCACTCTAGTACCTCTATCCTATCCAAGAGTCATCCATTCATGATAAAAACATATTCATTCTTGATAATACCAAAAGACATACCTTAGAATCTTCTTAAACCCGACATTGCTTCGCTTCCAGTTGGCCTGTTCAGTACCCTGATGAAGTTGCCCTGGTATCATGAGTGCATTTACCTGCTGCCAGCAGACCTGTTCAGTGTTCTGGTGGGTTTACACACACTTCCCACACATTGTAGTGCTTCCAACTCTATAAAATTAATTTATAAATTTCCCGAAACTTCAAGATATTTAAGAGAGCGGGGTGATACTGAAAATCTCACAGATTGGTAATGAAAAGTTTGATCATTTACAAATTATTTTTTTGTTTTGATGACTTTCATCATGATTTGGAAATTTAGATTTCTGTTAAGAAATCCTCTCTAGGATGGGGAAGCACACTGAGTTTTTCTCATTAAAACAGGGGCGACGTTAGAAGGTTGTTAAGGATAATTGTGTCTTCCTGTTATTTTAATGAGAAACCAGGAACATTGTTTGAACAGAAACTTACTTCCGTTGATTTGAGTTTTAGCATTTACTGCTCACATGCTTGAGATGTTATCAACTGTTGCTAATGAATAAAAATTATGATTCTCTTCAACAGATGAAATGGTGATTTAGACATAATTATTTAGAAAACAAATCAAAATCAAGCAAAATTGATGCAGGAGCATCGTCAGCGAGCACACGTGGTGGGACAAATCAGTGCCTGGGGATCATTTTGGAATCTAAAACGTTGGGAGTTACTGCAAATCTTTTGGAGCTAATTGGAAAAATGGAAGAACATCAAGTTCTTGGAAGCTGATGATCACGAGAGATCTAGGAGTTTCACTCCTAGCCTTGAATGTAACCGAACTTAGGTAGCAATTAGGTTTTCATTTTCGAGTAGACGAGTAGTAAGGGGGAACCCTAAGATCCCTCTGAGATAAATAGAGGTTTTGTACACCCAAATGAGGTTGTTGTGAGTTAGTAGTAGATTTCTAAGTTTTTAGTTGTTGTTTGATTAAAGTTGTACCCATTTTTATTTTGAATGAATATAATAGAGGAAAATTGATCCAAAGTGTGGATGTTGTTATTGCTTGCAAATTTCCTATTATTGATGTTTCCATAAATGAATGTATGAAACTATGATATGTTAGTATAAGTTTCAATTGTTTCTCTCAGGAGATTTTTGAGTGCAAGGAGTGCACATAGTTCACAAGGAGTGCGTTGATAGAGGTGAGTTAGCCTCTGAGAAGCTCAGGAGAGATACCATTGAATCTTCACCAACGGAAGTGCAAGGAGTGCACAGGAAGAACTTTGTGTTGGGTTAAGAGAGAGAGAGAGAGAGAGAGAGAGAGAGAGAGAGAGTTACTGAACACTCTGTAAGGAGGAGCTCTGCAAGGTTTGCATCAAGCAAAAGGAGAACGCCAGAAGGGTGAGACAAATTTATTTTTAAGAAATCCTTCGGATCTGAGTTTATCGAAATCCCTAAAATGCAAGGAATGCACGAGAAGTTGAAATCTTCACGAAGACCAAACTTAGGAGAGATAACACTTTTTAGAAGTATAGTCGAGGTCCAAGAGACAGAATCGCAGGAGGTGCAAAGGTTGATACCATTGGATACTTAGAAAATATTCTAAGTCAGAGGAAGTCAGAAGCTCAGGAGAGATAGCACTTTTCAGAAGTGTAGTCGAGGTCCAAGAGATAAACATGCAGGAGGCGCAAAGGTTGAGACCTTTGGATACTTAAAAAATATTCTAAGTTAGAGGAATTTAGAAGCTCCTGAGGGAGAGCGATAGTGGTCTTTGGATCTCCGATTTAGAGGGCCAACAATATTCCAATCAATTCAAGGTACACGAGCCTTAGCATTTTTTACACGCAAGAGAGGGAACTTTCCAAAGTTCTAAAGTCCCAAAGTAATTTGGGACCATCCGATCGTTTGATGTAAATCTCAATCGTTCAAAGTAAACCTCAAGCATCGAATTGTCCAAAGTAGATATGAACTGTCAAATCTGAATAACAGGTGGTGCAAAACTGTGGATCTTGGGTAAATACCCGAAGTAAAGATCAATTGTCCGATCCAAAGGGAAAGTTGCATAAATCCATGGACTTCGGGTAAAGACCTGGAGTAAATATCAACCATCCGATTTGGGATAAATAGATCTGAATCGTTGTTTTGGAAGAGGTAGATCTTAGCCATCAGTCTAGAAGCACCATCAATATCATAATATCGATGGTCATGCTCGATTGCAGGGCCAGAAAGTGCCCAGACGTTAAAATTTTGAGGGTCAACCGCAATCTAAACCACAGTATCGGTGAAGAGGTACGTGGAAACTAAAGGTAAATTGCGTGGAGAAAAGCGGTTGATCCCAAACCACTCTTGGGCATGCTCGCAATTGTGTGTTTATGCAAGGACCTAGATCGAGGTCACAAGCGACAAGGGGCTAACGAGAAAAGATATGGTACCTTAAAACCGAGAGTTCAACAACTATGGAAAGAGATTGTGGGTGCCATAGAACCTACACTAGAGGACTGAGAGGACCTGTGTTAATTCGCAAGTGAGACCATTAAGGTCTGAGAGAGCCAATTTGGCTGAGAGTTGAAGATACTTGACCGGGAGGTTGCATAGCCCTGAGGAGAGAAGGGGGGGGGTTGCATCAAAAATGAAAAGAACCAAAATCAAAAACAAAAAAAAAAAAAACAAATATTTACAAAGGGGCAAACCTGATTTACTCAAGTGAAGTGATTTTTAAGAGAGACTAAAAGAAAATAGAAAACTCCTTATTAAGTGAAGTCCTACTAGTGGCACCTTGGGTTGGGGTTGAATCGATAGTTCAAATTTACTTGTCTCTTTACTTTCCATTTAAAATTTTCATGATGATACAACGTTCTTGAAAAGAAATATTCAACGAAAAGAAGAGCGAAAAAGATTTAAAGTGGCAACATTCATATTATTGTTCCCTTGGTGTGCCCACTTGTGCTCATAAATGCATCATTACATAGAGAAACAGTGAGAAATAAAATGAAAGGAAACCTAATCCTAAACCTACTCTAAGTTCTAAATAGATCAAAATGCTAAGTAAAATCATATTTCCAGTGCAGCCACAAGAGCATATTCAATCCTACAAGGTATAGAAAGTCGAAAATCACAATAAAAGAATGTAGTATTTTCATATACAAAAGAAATATTTCATGCTTACCTCCTATATATTCATTTAAAAACAAGGCAAGCACAACGTTACCATTTTTTTGAAACTTCATTATACATGAATCCTCCAGTCATTCTGCAATCTTGTCATGATATGGGTCATAATGGCATGGAAGAGTGTAAGTAATTTTGGAAGACTTGTCAATATTGTGGGGACCTGACATAACCATTAGCCAAAGCCGAAGTGCCCCATCCTCTTGGCAATTCTCCAAGTGTTCATTTATTCCTTCATATGGAGGATATAAAGAAGTATGTCATGCTTACTTCCTAGATATTCATTTAAAAATAAAATGAGCATGACCTTACCATTCTTTTGTAACTTCTTGATATAAGAATCCTCCATCCATTCTAAGATCGTGTCATTAGGATGCAAACTATGACTTTGATGAAATGGATATATCAATGGGGGACACATCATAAGAGGATTCATGACATCAATTAGATCATTGGTTTGAGATGAGATAGATTGTTTCAAAATGTGAAGCATAAACATTAAAATTTGAACTAACCAAAGAAATAATATGCAATGTAGAATGCTTGATCTCCATAAGAAAGAGTGCATTGTATTTCAAAAATAAATCGTGTAAAATCATCTTGCAACATGTTTGATCCAAAAATGGAAGTAATAATAAACAATTGTCTTATTTATATGCTTAAAGTTGTTTAAAGAGTTCAACTATTAATTAATCATGCTACAAAAACAAAGATATGAACAGCAAAAAAAGAGACAAATACAATAAGAGCTTGATAACGGAGTTCACCAATGAGTGGCTACGTCTCCGGGCCCGCTTCCAAGTGAAAGACCTCTTTATTGATCTTCAAATGCTCAAGTTCTCTTACAATGGCTCCATGTTGTTACATAACATACTTCAGATATGTTGTGCAAGAGTTCCTTGCTCAGACACATGTATGCTTCCTCAAACTCCTCTCACAAACATGACAAAAAGGCCTCTCAAAACATGAGAAAAAGCCAAAATACATAAACTACTCCTCAAATTCCCTACATCAAAAAGTTACCCTCAAGCTCCAAAAGTCTTGGTTTATATAATTTTCATGCTCAACAAGAGAAGCCTAACTTCTCCTAAATATCTGCCCTCTTTCTGGGATCAAATCCCCCTCCAAATGGCCAAGATGTCGTAAAAAAAACACTTTCTGGTCATAATATCAGGAAAAATACCAATTCTGGGATAAATATAAGTAAAAAAACCCACTTTAATTAAAAATGTATAGAGTAGCACCCTAGAGGTGTTGCGCACCCCTTTTAAAAGGTCACATGCTATCATATGGACAAGTGCTAGCCTAAAGGGCTAAGCACTGGCGCATACTTGGCGCTATCTCCTAGTCATGGGGCACATTTCATGTGACCGGTGGGTTATGGATATACCCCCCACGTGCATTCATGGGGATAAGCTCTGAACTGTATGGTGGAGGGTGCCATAAGTTGCGCGTTGGTGGTTTTAATGTGCCCATGCCCTTTTTCTAATCGATGGTCACAATGCAGCATGAAACCATGGGCTGGGGCTTATCCCCAGCCCCTTTCACGCCAACCTTAAAACAATACAAAGCTTATATAATATATATTTGACTTATGTTAATAAGTCCTATGTATGGCACATTGGTGTTGGACCTTTTCCAAAGTCTTTGGCTTGCTGGGTGATCGTGGGTTCAAAACCCATGGACCCCCCAAACATTTTTTAAAACTTTCCAACATGTTCTGACTGGGTGCCATGTGGTTGCCCATGCCTGGGCCATGTGGCACCATCACATTTGCTTGAATATTGACAAGTGCCTCATGCCACATGTACAAATCTAATTTGATCCGTCATTTGCCCTATCAACTGCTGCCACATGTCTCTGCCACATCAACATCATGATATGTCTTTGGTGATGTCATGATGACGTCAGCATTGACTTTTTGCCAGTTTGACCTTTGAATTTTTTAGCTGTTTGAGAATCTAATCAGAGTACGATAACTCTCACATATAGAGCCCGATTGAGAAAGTAAATATACTTTTGGAATCAGTGCGACGATCCAGTCGTAATGGAACTGGTTTCATCCATTTTCGAGAACTTTTATTTTTGAGCATTTTTTGGACCTGGGGAGCCTCCTGGATCATTCCTCCCCACTTGGAAGCTTTTGGACCACCAAAAGTTTGGTATCAGTTGGTAAATAAGTGAGGATATTGTGTCCTCACCTTTCTGGTCTCCATCTACTTGTCCTAACTTCGATTTGTGCCCTTCAATCCCACTCGAAGATACTCCACATTGCCCCTACAAGAAGTTCATACTCTTTTGTCCAATATGGTGTCTTCCTACAACTCGTTCATATATTCAGGAGCAAAATCTTTGATGGTAGGAATTTGAACATTCTCTCCTTGATCCTTGATCATAGGAGGCTCATACAATCTCAAGTTTTCCACATTTTCAACTGAATAGATTTTCATATATGGAGGCAATTCTAACCGGAAAGCATTAGTACCAATCTTGTCTAAAATTTTGAAAGGACCATAATGAATTGGTTTAAGCTTTTTACCTTCACCTTGCATCCTTTCCTTGCTGATGTATAACTAAATTTGATCTCCTTCTTTGAACTGATGATCAACTCAATGAATATCATGCCTCGCCTTGTACTTGGCCTGGATTTTCTCCAACTATTCTTGTACTACCTGATGGATCAACTAGATCCATTCAATGAACTTTGTAGACCTGTCCACATCACTGTGTCCTCCCACTGCAATGTCTTTTCCAAAGACAAAATCCAAAGGATACTTTGGCAAGTATCCCAAACAAGTTTCAAATGGATATCTCTAAGTAGAAGAATGTTTGGCTCGATTATACGCATGTTGTGCATAATAGAAATGTTCATCCCAAAGCTTAGGATGTTTATTGCAATATGCCCGAAGTAGATGCACTACTGTCTTGTTCACCACCTCTGTCTGCCCATCCGTCTGTGAATGAAATTTTGTACTCTTCTTTAACCTGGTGTCCATAAGTTCCCATAAGCTTAACCAAAATTTCCCCAAGAATCTGGAGTCTCGATCAGATACACTAGAAGTAGGTAAACCAAAATGAACCCATACATTTTCAAAGAACATTTGAGTTGTTTGTTCAACCATGTCCTATTTTTTACAAGGAATCAAGACACACATTTTTCTGAACCTATCCACAACTACATACATGTAATCATGACCTTTTCTAGACATATGCAATCCCCCCACAAAATCCATAGATACACTTTCCCATGGTCTAGAAGGAATAGGAAGTGGAGTGTACAATCCTAGTTTTTTGTTACTTGGTTTTCTTATTGCACACATAGTACATCCTTTTACATATTTAGACACATTTTCATACATCTGAGGCCAATAACAAAATCTTTGTAACTGAGCAACTGTTTTATCTACCCCAAAATGCCCTGCTATAAGAGAAGTATATGCCTCTCTGATGACATGGACTCTTTCACTTTCTGGAATACATAACTTGCCCAAATGATACAAGTGTTTGTCTTTAATATAATAATTCAGTTCTTCTGCTCTTTTACCATTACTTAGAGTTGCATAGACTTCCTTAAAATCTTTATCCTCAACATATTGTTCAATATAACTTTCATGAGTGATTGAGTTGTGCTTAAGGATTGTAGCAATTGTACTAGGAGGCCTAGATAACATATCAACAACTTTATTATGAATGCCCTTTTTATATCTGATAACCAAGTGAAATTGTTGTAAAAACCCCATCCATCTAAAATGCCTTGATTGTTGTAGCTTAGTTTGTGATTGCAGATACTATAATGGTTGATGATCATTGTCTATTACTGTTTATTTACCCTTTAAGTAATGTTTCCACTTTTTAACACTTTGTACTAAAGCATACAATTCTTTATCATAGTTTGGATAGTTAATTATTGATGTAGTGAAGGTCTCTTAATGATAGCATATGGGTTTTATGTGCTGCATCAACACTGCCACCATGGCATAGTCACTTGCATCGGTTTCAATTTTAAAATACTGTTGGAGATCTGGCAATGCCAGAATAGGAGCTGTACTAATATTTGTTTTCAAAGTATCGAAATCCTTCTGTTGGCTTCCTCCCCACTGGAATCCCCTTTTCACACTTGTTAAAGCATGTAAAGGTATTGCAATCAGATAGAAGTTTGCAATAAACTTCCTCCAATACTGTGTTGCTCCCATGAAGCTTCTTACTTCGGTTACATTCGTAGGCATTGGCCAATTTACAATAACCTCAACTTTTGAGGGATCAATCTTAAGCTCTCCACCTCCTACAATGTAACCTAGATATACAAGAGATGTTTTGCCAAATTCACATTTTGACAATTTTACAAAATGCTTCTCTATTTGCAACACTAAAAGTATCAGCCTAACATGCTGGACATGCTCTTCCCTGGTCCTACTGAATATAATAATATCATCTAAGTAGACTATTACAAATTCATCAATGAAAGGCCTGAATACATCATTCATAACCCTCATAAAGGTATCAGGTGTGTTAGTAAGTCCAAATGGCATCACTAACCATTCAAACAATCCTTGTTTTGTTTTAAAAGTAGTCTTCCATATATCCTGTTCAATAACCCATCTACTGGTAACCACTTCTTAAGTCTAACTTAGTGAAATAAACCGCATGTTTCAGTTGATCTAATAAATCATCAATGTGAGGCAAAGGGTAACGATTTTTTACCGTGATTTTTTTCAAAGCTCGAAAATCCACGCACATGCCCCATGTGCCATATTTCTTTGGCACCAGGATGATAGGTGACCTACATGGAGAAGCACTAGGTCTGCTGATCGCTTGTTCAGCTAGCTATTGTACCTGTTTCTTTATCTCTTCATTTTCCAATACTGATAACCTATACATGCCAATGTTAGGAAGAGGAACATCCTGCTGCAATTGTATCTCATGTTCAACTTGTCATTTTGGAGGAAATCCTTTCAGGACTTGAAATAACTCATCATAGTCGGAAACAATTCTAACTAAATCATCTTTTAACTTTGCATCACAATCATTGAAAGTATCAATTCCGACAGTGTCTTTATCTTTTACCACCATTAAGAGATATCGCTTACTGACATTTACAATCCTCTTCATATGTCCTGAGTTGATTAGTGATAAATTCAATTTATTTTGATGAGCCCTTACTATATATTCTTTTCCATCTTTAGTTAATTGATACTTATTGTCTTCACAATAGAATATTCCTTTTCTATCATACAAATATGGACTTCCAAGTACGATACCACATATATCTAGTGGAACTACATCCAACTCAACCTCATCTATGAACTTTGAATTAATTGCAAACTTTAGGACACGTTGTCTTTCCACCTGCAATTGATTATCATTATGAATCCATCCTAAGGGATATGGTTTCTTATGAGGTTTAGTGATTAATCCCAACTTTTTAACTATTTCTTCTGATATCAAATTTACTTGTGAGACACTGTCAAATAGAGTATCAATTTTTGTATGTTTGGAAATTACCCTTATATGAAAAAGTTATGTTCGTTTGAGCTCATCAACTTCATTATTAACTTTTAAAGACTGAATTGAAGAACTTGTACTAGCTTCAGAATTTTTACCTTTGATTCTTGTGACTGTGACCTTTGTCTCATCTCCCGAATCTAACCCCAAATCGACTTGAGTTGTTGTAGTAGTCTTTGGTTTTCCTTTATTCCCGAACTTTGCTGGTTTCAACTCTGGGTGAAGGATCCAACAATGATCCTCACTATGGCCTTCCTTCTTACAATGAGTACATGTAGGTTTCTCCTTCTTCACTGTATTATTTTTCTTCCCTTTGAACTTCTCTTTGCCCTTGCCTTTAAACTTTCCTTCAGTAGATTTGAATGGTTTTAAAAAATCAACATTTACATTCTTTCCTCTAGATTCAAGATGAGTCGCTTGCACACACACCTCATCTAAACTAGTAGGATTAAACATAAAAACGGTATGTCATAAATAACTATGCAAACCACCTATATACTTAAGCAATGTATCTTGAGTATCCAATGATATTCCCAACAACAAATCTCTTTTGTGAAACTCCTGTGTATAACTTTGAACAGTTTGTCCTTTCAACTATCTCAAGTTCTGCCATGACATAATAGCTTGTTGCATGTAAGCTAGAGGATAAAATTTCTTTCGTAAAGTGGATGTAAAATCAAGCCATGAAGAGAGAGTCTTACCAAACTTCTTAAGATCCTATTTTGTCCTACTTTCCCACCAAACAAGGGTGGTTCCTCCCATCTTGATACTAGCAAGCTGGATCATAGTCTCTTCATCTATGATTCTCTATATCCTGCAATCCACTTCAATTTGTCTTATCTAATTATCTAACTTTTATGCATTTAGTTCTCCATCATACAAAGGAAACTCAAACTTAACATCAAGTTTTAACAAAGGCATATTAGACTTATGCTTATGTGTTTGTTTTTGTATGGTAGATGTTGTAGAATGAGAACTAGCATTTGATGTARAACTGGAAGAAGAAGGASAMGATGGCGRTGAAGGTGGCGTAGGAGGAGGCTTTGAAGWCTCTCCTTYCCCTTCACTTTTACCCTTSATTAAGATCTCTCCCAAGGCTRGTTTCTTTCTCTCCAAGAAATCCTCATACAACACTTTGACCATTTCAGACATGGAGAAAAGTGCATCTTCTAGTTTCTTGGTTCGTGGAGAAAGCTCTCCTTCTGAAGCCATTCTTTTCTTCCTCAAAAATCGTTCTATCTCAGGAATGAATTCATCCAATGATCCTTCTCCTTTCTGATATTTGGATCTTGTAAGCATCCACCCTACACTTGTTAAACCTACCAAAATAACTAAAGCTCTGATACCAAAATACTTGATCCAAAAATGAAAGGAATAATAAACAATAGTCTTATTTAGATACTTAAAGTTGTTTAAAGAGTTCATCTATTAATTAATCATGCTGTAAAAACAGAGATATGAACGGAAAAAAAAAGAGACAAAGACAATAAGATCTTGATAACTAAGTTCACTAATGAGTGGCTACGTCTTCGGGCCCGCTTCCAAGTGGAGGACCTCTTTACTGATCTTCAAATTCTCAAGTTCTCTTACAATGGATCCATGTTGTTACATAACATACTTCATATCTATTGTGCAAGACCTCTTTTCTCAAACACATGTATGATTCCTCAAACTCCTCTCACAAACATTTAAAAAAGGCCTCTCAAAACATGAGAAAAAGCCAAAATACATAAATTACTCCTCAAATTCCCTGCATCAAAAAGTTACCCTCAAGCTCTAAAAGGCCTGGTTTATATAAGTTTCAGGCTCAACAAGAGAAGCATAACTTCTCCTGAAGATCTGGCCTCTTTATGGGATCAAATCCCCCTCCAAATGGCCAAGATATCCTAAAAAAACCACTTTTTGGTCATAATATCAGGCAAAATACCAATTATGGGCTAAATATAAGTCAAAAAACCCACTTTAATTAAAAATGTACAGAGTAGCACCCTAGAGGTGCCATGCGCCCCTTTTAAAGTTCACATGCTATCATATGGCCAAGCGCTAACCCAAAGGGCTAAGCGTTGGCCCATACTCGGTGCTAGCTCCTGATCGTGGGGTGCATTTCATGTGACCGGTGGGTTATGGATATACCCCCTGCACGCTTTCATGGGGATAAGCTCTGAACTGTATGATGGAGGGTGCCATAAGTTGCATGCTGGTGGTTTTAATGTGCCCGTGCCTTTTTGCTAATTGGTGGTCACAATGCAGCATGAAACCATGGGTCGGGGCTTAGCCCCAGCCCCTTTCGCGCCAACCTTAAAACAATACAAAGATTATATAATATATATTTGACTTATGTTAATAAGTCCTATGTATGGCACATTGGTGTTGGACCTTTTCCAAAGTATTTGGCTTGTTGGGTGGTCATCGGTTCAAAACCCATGGACCCCCCAAACATTTTTTAAAACTTTCCAACGTGTTCTGACTGGGTGCCACGTGGCTGACCATGCCTGGGCCATGTGGCACCATCACATTTTCTCGAATACTGACAAGTGTCTCATGCCACATGTCCAAACCTGATTTGATCTGTCATCTGCCATGTCAACTGCTGCCACATGTCTCTGCCACATCAACATCATGAGATGTCTTTGGTGATGTCATGTTGACGTCATACTGACATCAACATTGACTTGTTTCCAGTTTGACCTTTGACTTTTTTAGTTGTTTGAGAATATGATCAAAGTACGATAACTCTCACATACGGAGCCCATTTGAGAAAGTAAATATACTATCAAAATAATCATGATGAGCCGGTCGGAATCAACATGACAAGACGGTCGCAATGTAATTGGTTTCATCCAATTCCGAGAACTTTTATTTTTGAGCATTTTCTGGACCTGGGGAGCCTCTTGGATCAATGTCTTTTTCCCATGAAAGTGAAAGAGCATCAAATCCAACTTCAAAAATGTTATGTATGGAATTAATTTCACCAAATCTTAGCATATCGAAAAGATTTGATTGTGATGGAAAAGAGTAATATACCGTAGGTAAAGTATCATGTCCATCAGAATCTAAGTAGATTCTACCTCCCTTGCTTGTTCAAAATTTTCGGATGGATTCCTCTCATCCTACGAAAAAAATTCTTCTCACAATTGAGTGATAGGATTTGTAACTAGTTCATCATTCACGATTGAATATGACTAGATGAAAGGGATGCAAGCATCATAGAGGAGATTTAGTACAAATGACATGTCATCAAGATTAAATTTACAGAGAACATGATGAATTCTTGTTGAAAATCCTTCTGGAGATGAATTGTCATTGATTAGAAAAGTCTGAAATTCTTCACACAATTGATTGTAATCATAGATTTCAAAAGCATCTAAAAATTTCTCTACAAATTGAAACCAATAAAAAATGTGATATGCTGGAAAAAACTCAAACCAATGTTTAATCTGACCCCTAAAAGTAAAAGCGAACAATCTACATAAAACCTTTAAGTCAGAAATATCATGCTTGATGCAACTACACCCAAACTTGTTAATGTGGTATTTAGCAGATACATCCCCACCGCCATCAAAGGTGAGTTTGGACAAGTGAGAGACTGTCTCGTTGGGAATATCAGGTAATCAGAAGTGGAAAGAATGTTCCAACACTGTGATTCAGGGAGCCATGGGGAATTAAATACATTCAAGATAAAGGCTCCTATAAGGCCATCTTGTCAGTTTGGCCTACCTTATAGTGCATTTCAAGATGACACAGAAGAAGAATTTACAAATATGGAATTATGACAGGCTGAGGGATAAGATATTTAATCATTACATTTACCTCAACCCTCCTTCTAGTGCCATTTGTTGACGGGCGAAATTGACACACCATCAACTGGAAGGTCAAATCTGGACCGGGGTTGTCTAAATAACCCAAGCCATTTGGAATGAAATGACCTGACGGGT
Source organism: Picea glauca (assembly GCA_000966675.3). Taxonomy (NCBI): domain Eukaryota; kingdom Viridiplantae; phylum Streptophyta; class Pinopsida; order Pinales; family Pinaceae; genus Picea; species Picea glauca. Next base: position 498,636 of record JZKD02S0292675.1, on the reverse strand, counting down.
TTAATGGCTTCATTGGCCAAATAAAGTCCTAAAAATAATAAAATAAAATAAACTAATCTATAAAGCTATGATGCTAAAAATATAATTTTAATACCTATAAAGCTATGTTATAACCCTAAATTGCACCAGACATGCATACCAAGCATTAGGCCATCTTACTTTCTATATTTGCCAAGCCATCACTGAACAACTAAAAAACCATTATTTTGAAGGTGTACGTGCCCTGCACCACTACTGCATGTGTACACATGCTTGTTGCACCACTACAGCCCGCGTACACTCACAAAAAGCACGAAAAATGAAAATTGAAAAGGGATACGGGTTGTTGGGCCATTACCTAACCCGTTGACCGCCCATAGCTAGTCACCCCAACCATTACTATCTTTTTTTCCTATAAAATAAGGTGTTGGGATTCCATTTCAAGAAAGAAGCCCGAGAGAAAATAAACTCTGCCCATTTTAGTATTCCCCCTTTGCCTCAATATTTTGCAACCACATTGTGAGTTTGAGTCAGAATTCCCTTTTCCTCTATTGCAAACCCTTTCCATTTCCCTAGAGAGAACTGAAGAGGAGAAGAATACGTGGAAGCAGTTGGTGCATTGTGAAGAGGAGCCCAGGACCGATTTCGAGGAGCAGTGTCGGTCTCATATTCTAAATGAATTTTGTGAGATTAATATACAAAAATACTTTTTCTGTCCCGCCAAATGATGTCTTAAATCTTTATGATTTGTTTACATTTCTTTTTTATGATGTCTAACCCACTAATCCATATATAGAATGCATGCTTGTGGTTTCTTGTTTGTATTTTGGTGAATGCAGGTCAGCCTTGGGAGGAGACTTGTAGTCAGGAAACAACCAAGCGCAAAGGGATTAACACCGGACACAGAGTTTAAGGTAGGCCTACCGGATCCCTATACTTTGTCTTTTATGTATGATTGTGGGGTAATGTCGGGATAGTTTATTAAAAGTAGGATACTTTAGACGGTTAGCTCTGCCTGCACTTTAGAACCCTAGTGTAGTCTGTAGGGGTTTTCTCACTTACATCAGAATTGGCGGTCGTACTAGTGAGACCTCTAGGGTTTTGGGGGATACTCTTTTTGGGTGATTTAATCAGTTTATTTACTATTTCTTGATTTTTTGTAATCTTTTGTGTCTTTAAGGGATTCTGGTCTTCCATACTAGTACTCCCTACTTGTGCTTGACTGTTGGTTTTCATTTTTTTTGAGAATTTACAGAGGCGTACACTGCTTGAAGTGGGCCTACATGCGTGCATATGCACCCTGCCTTTGGATAGCCAACGTACATACGCTGGCTGCTAAAGTGTCAGTAGCATGCCTGTGTTGATAAAATGTTTTTTTTTAAATAAGAGGCAGTCATCCTCTTCCCTGTCAAAAGTTACACTTCTCAGGGGTTTTCTTGATCTAGTCCCAGTCTCTATTATAGCAGTCTGTAGCATAGGTCAGACCTCATCATAGCTTTCTTTTTATCAAAGATTTCTTGTGTTTTCTTTATTAGGGTTTTTAGACAAGTTAGTGAGTCTGTTCTGATCTGCTTGTTTGGTATTGTCAGTGACTCCCTGCGATCTGCGATTGGGACACAAGTCATTTCTTGGTCTTGTCTTGTCATCATTTTTCCCTTTTTTTCTTTAGAAGAAAAGAAAATAATTCATTTTCAAATTTCTTGTTTTGAAGCATAAAAAAAAAAAAATCATTTCTTTGTTTGGTAAAAGTAGTTCAAGTTAGTTTCTTTTCTTATCAAGGAAAAAGAAAGTTTTATTAAGTTCTTTACTTGAATACTTAGGACATTAAGTCGCTCGTAGTTGAGCGAAATCTTGTTTTAAGTTTTTATTTTCAAAGATCTAAGAAAAGTAGTTATGAAAAGTTTGGTGAAAGATTTTAATTTGGCAAAATCTTTATTTGTGAAGAAGAAGTAGTTTGTTTTCAGTTTCATATTTTGCTCTTCTCTTTTGTCTCTTAAAGAAAATCACTAGTTTCACTTCCATTCCTTTTGACTTAAGAAAACCACTAAAATTAACATTTAATTAAAAATTTATTAGACTTTGTGTTTGTAGGGTCCATCAATTTAGTCTAGGCTAAAGCCTTGATTTAGGATTGGAGAGGAAACTCTTCAAGGTTACAAAAAAAAACATAAGATTCTGTGATAGGGAGTTCCTGAAAGTCCAGTAACCATGAAAGTTATCCAGGACCCCCCTCTAACACAGGGGCTAAACACAAGGTCGTGTGCATAAAGGTAGCGAAGATAACCCCTCCAAAGGCGGACCAAGCGTAGTGGGGAACGCATATAGAGGGATTAACTTGGGATTCCGTTGATCACATTTTCCATGGATCTTTGTGGGTCTCGAATCCATTTGAGGTCCTCAGTCATCTTATGGAACACTTGATTTCAATACCCTTGATAGGTTTCAGGCTTGATACCTTGCTCATTGCGGTCCACCCGACTGTCAACTGTACCCGCCTGGTGATTGTTTGCACGCTAGCAACCTAGTTGCCTTTATCTTAGTGACTTACACAGGTGACTGCGGGGGTATATCATAGTACCTAGGGCATATATCAGGCCATGCTTTGCAGAGTATACTCGGAGGGTGATTCCTTATTCGATTTTCACTTGTACTGGTAAGTTGTTCTACTGTTGGCTATTGTAACTATTCTTCCAACTAACTAGTGATCTGCTTATCTTATCTCATAGGAGTTTTTTCTAGTGTGTGTTGGTTTTTAACAATTATAGAAAGCCCTAGTGTGTCATCGATATTCTCACACAGTGGAGGATCAGGAGCTCCACCGATCACAAAGGCTTCTTGGCCTGTCGTCAGTTGATCTCGAGCCACCCCCACCACCGCTAAGGCAAAGACTAGACCAGCAAGGGTCTTTTGAGGCAACAGGGTTACAAGAAACTATGCCCAACTCATATCTGAGAGGAGAACATTTGATTCTGGAGGAACCAACCATTTCTGACCTTGAAGCAAAAGATCTTGGTCTGCATAACCCTTCGATCCCTAATCTATCGGCACCCATCATCATACAGGTTCAAACTTACGAGCGTCACATAGTGTCACAAGCAAGGATGGAAACAAATGCTACTACTTCTTCAAGGAATCCTCACATTCCCTCTACGACTGTCACTACAGGGGGTTTTCCACCTCCTAACTAACCGTCATCAGTCTGGACCACTATGGTATCGACTACCTCTACCTCAGGCAATGGTCTGATTCTGTCTATGGTGGCGATCACTACTCCTTTCATCCTGAGTGCGACAGGCCCTCCGTTCTCATACGGGATGCCTGGCTTCAATACGAGATCTGTCCTTTCCTACTCCACTCTACAGACTTTAGGCCTGGAGGCAGGCAACTCCAATGCTCTTCTGCAAGGATCCAGGGGGGGCACTTTATCTCCCTACATCGCTTTCCCTTATGGAGGGGGTCATATACCCACTTCGTCCCCTTTGCTCGACGGTGCTCACCAACACTCCGTCAGGTCGAACGTAAACTATAGTTTGTTTGGAGAAGGTAGTCAAGGACTTCCTCATTATATCATGCCGGTAGGTTTGACACCATTCTCTTTGTTCGATGTGTTTGGTAACAATGCTTTCTCGTCGGCTGTCATCTTGACTGGGGGCAACCCCGGTTATGGACAACAAAATATTGTACAGGGTACTATACCTCCGCAGGGGGCAAACAAAGGAATTCCTTCCTCACAAGGACCTTGGAATCCATGGCAAGGATTAGTTCACTTGTCATGGATGTCAACTGGGGGCAACCCCTTCCATAGCCAATGGAACCCCGGGCAAGGCTTGGGACCTATGCCCATTGGATCGGCAGGGGGCAACCCTTCCCAAAATCCTTACAATGCGACACAAGCCCAACCTTTTACATCCTATCATGGGAGTCAGTTGATGACGTCTCAACAAGTGCAGAATCTGTACGCTGGTCACGACCATGGTTATTACCAAAACCTTAGCCAACAAACTAACTTTTCCTGGCAACCTGGTGCCAACAAAACTTTAGGCTCCTTTTTCCCTGGTTATAACCATCAAACCAAATTATTTTTTTTGGAAACTCTACACTTGCCAGAATTGACAAGGTTATTAAATGACCCAATCTGTCATGATCCGCGTTGACCTCCTATGCTGACCAAGTTGCCTTCGCACATTACAAAGTTCGAAGCTAAGCCTAACGAAGATCTAGATGATCATGTGACTACTTTTCATTTATGGTGCTCATCCAACTCATTGAGGGATGACTCCATCCAGTTGCATTTGTTTCAACACACTCTCATCGGGAGTGCCACAAAATGGTACATCGTGCTTGAATTCTCAAGATACTCTACCTTTGGCGAATTAGAAATGGATTTCTTAAACCATTTTCAATTACCTATGAGATACGATGTCGACACCGAATTGCTAGCCAATTTTGAGCAGACAAAGGCAGACCATATCTTTGATCACATCTGAGAATGAAGACACTGAAAGAGTTTGATAAAAGTGTCAGTCCCACCAGCATTCTTGCTTGAGTGGTTCCTTAAGTCTTTGGTACCTCGGTTGTCTAAATATGTCGCAAAATCAGGGATCTTTTCAGAGGAAGACGCGATAATGAGATCTCAACAGCTAGAACTGATTTACTCTCAGTCTGGTTTACTTTACAAATTTTTTCCAAATGCACCGAGGTCAATACTTGACAAGACCAGACAAATGTTTGGACCACATGCCGATGGTATTGTTGGTTCAGCAAAAATGAAGCCCACTGATCAGCTATCAAATCAATTGCAACAATTGTCAATACAAAAGACAGCTGCCAGGCAGACCACAGGTTCGGCTATTCCCCCTACTCAAAATTTGGGCATACAGAGTGTGCAATCGACAAACCCAAAGGCCACCCAACAGCTTGACGGAAAGAAGAAACAAAGAAAGAAGGGTAAGGGGGATAAGAAACCTACCAATAATGTTGGTGGGGGAAACACAGAAAATAAGAAGTCGAAGTATCTATGTAATCTTTGCACGGAAGACCATCCACATCACTCGTTCCCTTGACTTGCGGAGGCCTAGAAGTTGTTGGCACAAAAACAGCCTATCGTGTTAACAAACCCATTTCCACATAGGAAAAATTTAACTCAAGCCTCTTTGAGCATAGAAGGGGGTAGTCAGGGACCCCCTCTGTCTTCGAGTAATCCTTCGTCCGCGAATGTGTACATGATGAAAGGTAGCATTGACATAACAACTAGGACATGCGACTACAGAATGCCAAACACCTTTGAGAAGGGTAAAGAACCCAAAAACCCACCTCTTCCTCTCCATATTGAGAAGATGTTGGGTGAAACAATGACATGCATCCCAAAAGGTGTGTTCAAGAAATCTTCCCACAATCCAAATGCAAGGGCCACCCAGAACTACTCTATAGTGGAGGATTTGTCTCAAACCCCTTATGTGATGTCTACTTTGGAAGTCCTCTAGAGCTGCCCTTCCCAGAGAAAGGCTATGTTAGCTGCCTTAGGATCTGCTAAGACTTGTAATCTAGGAAGGATCATGCTTGATACGACCAAATTAAAACCTCGTCTTCCTTACCACATGGTGTTTCAGATAGTAGTGGCTTACACCACAAAAAATTTTACTCGGAACATTTTCCACACAGTGGTTGATGAGGGTGCCTCGACATGCGTGATGTCCTTGGCGTGTTGGAAGGCCATTGGCCAACCCGTTTTGTCTTCGTCACCTACTATTCTTACCACTTTCGACGGTCATTCATTCCAACCACATGGAATCATCCCCTCTTTCCACGTGCAGTTAGGGAGGAAGCATGGATGATTTTAGGGGCTAAATTTCACCCATGGGATAAGTTTCTATGGTTTTTCCCAAAAAAAGATTCTCTATTCTAAAAATGATTCGCCCAAATTCTATAAAATAAAATTATTTTACCTCAAAAATCACCAAAATTTTATACAAACTATATAAAATCCTTATAAATTTGAATATTTTTACAAAAATATCGCCAAAACTTTATAGTTGGTATATGAAGGATTGGTAAGATTCACCAAGGATTCTACATTTTAAAATAAATTTCCATCCTTAAAATCATCCCTGGGGGGAAGACCTTATGCATTGAGGTTGAAGTGGTCGATGTGTCTCTCGACTACAATCTCTTGTTAGGAAGGAGTTGGACCTATGCTATGCAAGCAGTGGTCGCAATAGTTTTTCAGGTCTTGTTTTTTCCACATGAGGGTCGAATCATGTCCATTGATCAGTTATCCTTGTCCCATCCTAACCCTTTATCGGGGTTATCCACAGTCCCAATGATTGATAAACCTCAGGCCGAAATTGTCAACGTAGGGGTTGGTTTGTTCCCACCTTTGATGGGTACTTTCGATTACCCACCTATGACCAGCAATGTCCATTACATATCGGCTATCCCCGACTAGCCTATGGCTGAGATCTTTCAAATCTTGTCGTTTCACATGACTTACTTTAACGATCCATGGAATCTTCCTTCCCCATTAGCCACAATGGAAGGGACAGGGCACCATGGCATGGTCATGCCTTTATCCATGGTAGAAGTTGTGTACTCTATAGTCCAACAAGCTTTTGTCGGCCCCGATCCAACTCCTGCACAAGAGTTAGATCCAGTTCTTGAGCCTATTTGGGCTCAAGGTTCCCTTACCGATACTGATTCTTTAGACTTAGTCTTACTCTCATATGAGGCGATTATTGAGGCAATGACTAGCCTGAACAAACCCTGGGATGATCTCCATCACAGATCTTATTTCCTCCCAGAGTTAAGAAGAATTGAAGCAGGTGAATTCACTCTGACTATGACTGGAGATAGGGCTTGTCCTATCAATCCTTTAGCTACGCACGTAGTTTATGTTGAGGGTAATATGGAAACCATTGCTAAAACGATACCTATCGATATCTCCATAACCTCTGGCATTGTGGATAATGTTTTCATTGGAGCGGACTTCTCCCCTGAGGAGATGTCAGGCATCGACCCACAGAGTGTCGAGCATGAGAAATCTTTGTTGTCTTTCGAGATCACTTTGAAATTCAAAAGCAACATCCAACAAGACTGTATTTATTCTTTTTGATCTCATCTAGATTAACTGAGAAAAGTAACTTCAATGGGTCTTCTTTTAAGCCCTTTTCAGACACTCTAAACATGACAATATTGTCGAGCAATCTTGTTTCCCTTCACACTCACCAAACTAAAATTCGAAGGCATGTCTATCCAGTGGTATTTTACCCCTTTTTCAGTCTGGATGGTCAAAAGTATGAACAAAGGTATACTCTAGTAGCCTCAGTTCTCTAGAAGAGTATTCTCAGGTATAAATTTAACCCTTTTTCGGGCCTGGGGGACTAAATTTACGAAAAAGGAACCCCCATGAAGTCCATAGTTAAGCTCTTTTCATAATCCCTAAAAGTGAAAAGATCATCGAGTGAGCTTGTTTCTTCACACTCGTTAATTGGTCAAGAAGAACATCCCTCACGGAGTCCATAGTTAAGCTCTTTTCAGACTCCCTAAAAATGAAAAGATTGTTGAGTGATATTGTCTTTGTCACACTCATTAAAATGGTTTTGAATAGATGTTTGTTCAGTGCTAGTTTACCCCTTTTTCGAACTGACTAGACTACCTTCAAAAAAGGTACCCCAATGGAGTCTCCTTTTACGCTTTTTCAGACTCTCTAAAAATGAAAAACTGTCGATCTTACCTTCTCTGGGCTCGTTAAAATCACATCGAAGGACATTATCATTATGTCTTATTAATCACATTTTCATTCCTGCATCTTCGGCCTAATGCCGGCTCCACGTTGCTCTCAATTGAACCATTTGAAGCATGCCTTATACGCAAGCCTTGTAGCACTTTGCCTCTGCATCTTGACACCTTGACCCATGGAGGATTTTTTTCGAGTGTCCTTTTCCTGCATATGTCCCCTTGATCTGAGCATTAGTGTGTCCCTTGTGCTTGGAACTAGTATGTCTGCAACACTCATTCCTCCTTTGTAACATAGCATTCTTTTATTCTTCTTCACACTTTCCAAAATTATTGAAAAAGACAAAAAAATCAAATATACCCCAAAAAGAGGAAGGAAAAAGTATTTTCTTCTTGTTGATAGCACAATGAGTCACCCTTGGAAAAAGCACATCCTTTCGTTCATTCGTCAATCTCTAGGATTCAATATGACCTTAGGAAGTTGTTCTCGCTACATAGAGTTGTGTCCTCCTCTGTTTGGTTATCCTTCCAAACATTTGGAGAGTTCGCATTGCCTCCTGCATCGTGAACTTATGTCAATGCCATGCTGTCAGAGTCTCATCATTTGTTGTGCTTTTGTCCAAGGGAATTTTTACTAAACTTGAGTCGGCCCTTCTGCAGTTTGTCTCTTGTCCTCATGCTCAGCCACCTTGAAAGACCAATCAAGTCCTTGTTCAAAATCAATGAAGTTCTCTGCCTGATCTCCAAGATCCTCTTGTTTGTTCTCGATGAGTCGTCGAAGACCTCTGGGTAGTGAAGTCGTACACTGGTATTACACTCATACCCGAGTTTTGAAGATTTTGAAGTTGTTTCTCGAGCTCTAAAGACCTCATCACCAGCCATCAGGCATCATTTCCTTCTTGAATATGGATACAATACATGTATATATTTTGATTTTGAGATGTAGATTTGTTGTGTACTTCTCGCGGGTACACTTTATATAGTTATATGACATGGGTCTGCAGTGTATTTGATTGGAAGCAATAATTTTGTTTCATCCTAAGCATGGGTATTCCCTCCTCAGTGAGACAAATTGTTATTTTACAGATGGCACCTCCTGAACTCTAGTCTCTAGGCTCACTCGCTTCGTAGATTGGTGAATATTTGTAGTGTATTTTGGCCATCAAATTCTCTTCTGAACTCACACATTAGGGGGCATCTGTTATAACCCTAAATTGCACTAAACATGCATACCTAGCATCAGGCCATCTTACTTGCTATCTTTGCCAAGCCATCATTGAACAACTCTTCTAAAAAACCATTGTTTTGAAGGTGTACGTGCCCTACCCTGCTACTGCCCACATACACATGCTTGCTGCACCACTACATCCCATGTACACTCACAAAAAGTGCGAAAAATGAAAATTGAAAAGGGATACGGATTGTCGGGTCGTTACCTAACCAGTTGACCATCCATAGCCAGTCACCCCAACTGTTACTATCTTTTTTTCCTATAAAAGAAGGTGTTGGGGTCCCATTTCAAGAAAGAAGCACAAGAGCAAAGAAACTCTACCCATTTTAGTATTCCCCCTTTGCCCCAATATTTTTCAACCACATTGTGAGTTTGAGCCAGAATTCCCTTTTCCTCCATTGCAATCCCTTGCCATTTCCCTAGAGAGAACTGAAGAGGAGGAGAATACGTCGAAGTAGTTGGTGCATTGTGAAGAGGAGCCCAAGATTGAGTTTGAGAAGCAGTGTCGGTCTCATATTGTAAATGACTTTTGTGAGATTAATATAAAGAAATATTTTTTCCATCCCGCCAAATGATGTCTTAAATCTTTATGATTTGTTTACATTTCTTGCTTATGATGTCTAACCCACTAATCCATATACAGAATGCATGTTTGTAGTTTCTTTTTTTTCTTTTGGTGAATGCAGGTTAGCCTTGGGAGGAGAATTGCAGTCAGGAAACAACCAAGTGCAAAGGGATCGACATTGGATGCGAAATTTTAAGGTAGGCCTATCGGATCCCTCTACTTTGTCTTTTATGTTTGATTGTGTGATAATGTCAGGATAGTTGAGTAAAAGTAAGAGACTTTAGATGGTTAGCTATGCCTGCACTTTAGAACCCTAGTGTAGTCCGTAGGGGGTTTTCCCACTTACATCACACACCGTCAATTGGAAGGTTAAATCCAAACCGGGGTTGTCAAAATAACCCAAGTCATTTGGAATGAAATGACCTGACGAGTTTAATGGCTTCGTTGGCCAACTAAAGTCCTAAAAATAATAAAATAAAAGAAACTAATCTATAAAGCTATGATACTAATAATATAATTTTAATAATTTACAAGTGTCGAAATAGAAACATGAATATGTGCATATGATTATAAATAGTATATGTACAATTTACAAGATTTATTGGATATCTTGCAAAATGGATGTTTTTGAAAGTGTTTATAAAAGAGATAAAGAAAGCACATACATTTTTCTGTTTTCTGTTGAATATTTAAAAGTCTAAAACTAATGAATGCTAAACAAATATAATTG
>JZKD02S0292675.1:424879-460004 GCA_000966675.3 Picea glauca | reverse complement strand
GTTTATGTTGTTTATCTATTAGTGTATTGATCTTTATATATGTTGGATGGATGTATGGATGCTTAGTGCTATATTGATGGTAAATGAATGTTAGATCTGATCTGATGCTATGTGCTAAAGGATTAGATATGCTTTCCTATTGCATTGATCTGTATTAAGGGTTAAGCTGCGATGTGAATAAGGTTCAAGAACTAATGCAAAATGTTGTTTAAGTGCTCTGTTAAGTGTTGTAATCATAGATCTATGTCCCATCCTGGTTGTAGACACTTGAGTCCTGCAACCCCCCCTGCCTCTACCTCGGGTTAGACTTCATCTGCTTCACAGGTGTTGCCGAAAGGGTCATTAGTTAGGGTTTTTTTGGTGTGTTGTTGAAGCATTGAACCCTGGGTCTTCCCCTGTGCCAACAGGTGGCCATGTAGACTTATCCTTGTGTGGTATCTTATTGACATCTATGGAACATGAAAGAATGCATGAGAAATTGCTAGCTTTGGATTCTCTAGTAGTGGAAATAATGGAGATGGTTGAGGACGAGTTTTTGAGATTGGTTGAATTTCACTACAAATTTAATAAAGCACATAAGATTTTGTTGGGTCATACCTACTCTAGGTATATAAAAATTCCATTGGAAAACAATTATTAGAGTATCGTTGATTCAAATTTTAGGGGGTATATGGTCTAAATTCATATGCAAAAGTCATAAAGTTATAAAGCTAATAGATTACCCATGTAGATGCCCACCTCCTCATTAATTAATTGGGTTAATAGGTTGCCCATATGGGTCAAAGAGAGTCCCACCTCTCCATTATTGTATTTGGTTTTATTTCTGACTACTTAGTTAGTTGGGCAGTTATATCTATTATTATAATAATAAAGACTCATTTAATGAGCTCTTTACATTATTGTATTGGATTGTATTTTCCACTACTTGGTTAGCTGGGTAGTTAGATCTATTATACTAATAATAGAGACTAATTTAATGATATATTTTTTACTTTTTCCAATGGACCATTTTGTAATGCTATATAAAGGCCTAACAAGCCTTCTCATAATATCAAGTTACTCATTTTGGCTTCTCTCATATTTTATATTGTTCCTTGTGAGATTAATTAGCTCTAAGTGATTTACTAGTAATCAGTTTTAGATGTGAGGCTCCTCTTTGAGCATCACCTCCCAAGTACTTCATTTACATGTTTTTTTTTGTCCATGCTTATTTTCATGCAAGATTGACATGTCTAAGCTCCTCCTCTCTCAACATTCAAGACATGCAGATCTCATCCCTTGAGATATGGATCAGTGGTATCAGAGCGAGTACGCTCTCCATCGAAACAAGGGTTTGAAGCATGTTTTAGGTTCAAACATTTGCAGAAATCACCAACTTCCTTTTGGTACTATCGAAATCCATTTGTCGATCCATACACTATAAACATCACAGTTGGTCCATAGGCACTACAGATATTTTTTTTCCCTCAGATCTTTGTTCACCATTACAAGGAGAACCATACATGGAATCACTACATATATACATGGATCCACTACATCCATTGGTATTCAACCTTTTGAACAAATTTTCATGGTTTCCATCCTACCCACGGAGGTTCCACAACCTCTACAACAACCCATGTTGCTCTACAAACCCTTAGCATCCTTTGTGGCCCTCTACACTTATCCAATTTCAAAGAGGTGTTTCGACCTCTACACAACATTTCAGAGGCTCTATCATAGGTCATTAGAAATATCTCTTCAATATATCGAATGGGTATTTCATAGAATCTCATTTGGCTTCTTGGTTTGAGAGATATCATCGATTGAAACTCAACATGTATTTGACCCAAGGAGGTGACACGTACCACCATATTCAAAAAAAAAATTATCCATGATTAGGAAACTACAAAAGTATTTCCACATATGGATGGAAATATCTCTTCAATATCTCAAATGGGTATTTTGCAGAATCTCATTTTTCTTCCTGGTTTGAGAGATATCATCGATTAAATATCAACATGTATTTGACCTAAGGAGGCTGCACATACCACCATATTCAATGGTATTTTTATCCCTTATCAAGAAACTAAAGAAGGATTTACACATATGGCTGGAAATATATATTCAATATCTCAAATGGGTATTTCACGAAATTTCATTTCATTTCTGGTTTATGATATATCTTTGTTTGAAGCAACACATATCTGTAACCAGCATGGCCACATGCCCTTCAACTTAGGCATATTATTTCTCACTCCATGGGACACCTCAGAACAATTTCCATATACCTATGAAAATATATCTTTACTGACTCAAATGGGTCTTCGATGGAATTGGATTTCATTACTTGTAGCAGAAGTTATGAATAAATTTGTAGAAAGAGATTCAAAGCCTACAAAGTCATGATTTTTCCATTTTTTATTAATGTAAAGGGTTATGGCTCAACCATACAAAAACCTTCCCTTCATTGGGAATTAGAACATTGTGCTCATGGGTCTCTTTGTATCTTGGATGAAATGATGGGTACCATCATTTTCTAAGGGGGGAGGAATGATATGAATTTTAGGGGGTATATGGTCTAAATTAAGATGCAAAATTCTTAAAGTTATAAAGCTAATAGATTTTCCATGTAGATGCCAACCTCCTCATTAATTAATTGGGCTAAGTGGTTTCCCATATGGGTCAAAGAGAGTCCCACCTCCCCATTATTGTATTTGGTTTTATTTTTCACTACTTAGTTAGTTGGGTAGTTAAATCTATTATTATAATAATAAAGATTCATTTAATGGGCTCTTTACATTATTGTATTGGGTTTTATTTTCCACTACTTAGTTAGTTGGGTAGTTAGATCTATTATACTAATAATAGAGACTCATTTAATGAGCTCTTTTTTACTTTTTCCAATGGACCATTTTGTAATGCTATATAAAGGCCTAGCAAACCTTCTCATAATATCAAGTTATTCATTTTGGCTTCTCTCATATTTTCTATTGTTCAATGTGAGATTAATTAGCTCTAAGTGATTTACTAGTAATTAGTTTTAGAGGTGAGGCTCATCTTTGAGCCTCACCTCCAAGGTACTTCATTTGCATGTCTTTTTTTTGTCCATGCTTCTTTTCATGCAAGATTGACACGTCTAAGCTCCTCCTCTCTCGACATTATTGTATTTGGTTTTATTTTCCACTACTTAGTTAGTTGGGTAGTTAGATCTATTATTATAATAATAAAGACTCATTTAATGAGCTCTTTACATTATTGTATTGGTTTTTATTTTCCACTACTTAGTTAACTAGGTAGTTAGATATATTATACTAATAATAGAGACTCATTTAATGAGCTCTTTTTGACTTTGTTCAATGGACCATTTTGTAATGCTATATAAATGCCTAGAAAGCCTTCTCATAATATCAAGTTACTCATTTTGGATTCTCTCATATTTTCTATTGTTCACTGTCATATTAATTAGCTCCAAGTGATTTAATAGCAATTAGTTTTAGAGGTGAGGCTCCTCTTTGAGCCTCACCTCCCAAGTACTTCATTTACATGGGTTTTTTTTTTTTGTACATGCTTTGTTTCATGCAAGATTGGAATGTCTAAGCTCATCCATTTCCCTATGTAGACTTGAAGTCCCTTTTTTCAATTCCTAAATCTAAAAAACATATTTTTCCACATATACGCGCCCTAACAACTATACAACATGCGTATACATAGGTTGCACCATTATAGCCCACGTACATCGGGTTTTTTGCCCAAAATTAAAAATGGTGTCAGGTTTCGATGTCACGTCACGTGATCCATGATCCTTGACCTTTCATATGTTGGAAACGTTCTGAATCAACCCTTCAGTTCCATTTGAAGGCTATAAATGGGCCATATCCAAGTTGTGGAAGAGAGGAGAAGAATTTAACTTTGAGATAAAAGTTACTTTGGAGAAATTATTCACTTCATATTGAGTCTGCATCCCTTTGTCCTTTTAAGTCTGAGCACATTGTTCAACCCCCAAGATCTTCCCTATTTGATGGAGAACCTCATTGTCTCTCTTATATGAACTTGCCTTTGGTGGAGGATTGAAGTGGTGGAGGCCCAACTGGAAGGGACTTGGTTTCTCAGTTTTGAGATGTGCCGACATGGAAATTTGTTATTTATACACTTTTGTTGATCATATTTTAATGGAAATACTATTTTCTCGTGCAATTAATATCTTGCAAATATTTGAATTGTTATTCCATGGGCATATTTGTTATGAATATTGATGGATTATGTTATTATATGTGCTAACTTTGTATATTATTACCATATGCTTTCGTATATTGGTTGTTGAGGACAATTTGTAGGTATATAGCTTTGAGTCGAGTGCTCAATGGTGGTGTTTTTCGAACATCCAAACGAGGTAGGCTCTTTATCTTGTCTTGTTAAAATTCTTGTTTATATAGCATACTTGAGACTAGATTTGATTTATGAAGTCATTCCGTTTGTTGTGGTTTACCCAATGCCATAGAGTGATTTTCCTCGTAACAGAATTGGTGACTCCACTAGGGAGGGAATCTTGTTTTCGGGGTTTGGAGAGTTTTTCTCCTTTGATTGCTATCAGTTAGCTTGTTTTTTCTTGTCGTCTGATTTCTTGACAACCTATTTTCATTTTGAGTCTGAGTTTCTTGGCCTTGTCCTTAAACTGACAATGTTTTAATACATATACGTGGGTTTTCCCTTGATAGACTCGTACATACGTGAGTTGTCGTTCTATAGGGTGCGCACATATGCGGTTTTTTCTTAAACAATCACGTACAACATCCTCGTTTTCTTGACTGTTGAGTTTGGTGTTTTTTGGGTAAGGTTTGATGGTTTTTGAGTCTTCTTGGGTCTCTCTTATAACTGTTCAATGCCTATAGAGTGATAGAAAACCTTTCTTTGGTTGAATTTTCAGGCGATTTTTCTTTCTCATCATATTTTTCATTGGTTGTCCTTGCATCTTGGGCTGGGTGTTTTCTTCTTGATATCCTACTTGGTTTGTCTCTTTTTTCTTATAGTAGGGTTTATATATCAAGTTGTTGTTCAGTCCTTGCATTTTCAATTCTTTATATTGAAAATACAAAAAAAAATACATTTTTCATTACGGCATTTGATCTTTTGGGTTCTTATTATTGATATTGATACATGTATGGAGAGATTGCATCTTATTTGAAATTGCAGAGGTGAATTGAAAGTTGCATTTTTTAAAAGATTACCAGTTATTGAGAATTGAAGTTAGGACTTTGCATTATATTCATATTCATTTCTTTTACTTGCTGAGTCATAACATCATCAGTTTCAAAAACACATCTTTTGAGTAAAAAAACCCACTAAAAGCAACCTTGATAAATTTAAAATTGATTAGAAATGATTTGTTTTTCAGGGTGGACAAACTAGCTTCAGATTTAGAGACTTGGAATATGATTTTGTGAGTAAACTTCTCCAAGGCTATTAAAATCAACATATGTGTCTGAATAAGGGAGTGGTGAAATCCATTGTATAATTGGTGACGTCGGGAGGCTCCGCTCACACCAGAGTTAAGCATGAGGTCATGCAAAGTTGGTTGAGAAGATATCCCTCCAATACCTTCTTAGTGTCAAAGATATTTCTAGGGATCTATTCATATATGGTGGTCTTTCTATTACCTTTACCTCTGTGAGATGCGGTGATTTTGAGATTTCAGGATTTGTTACCCTTCCCATCTTGTGGACCTGACTTATGACTATTCACCTACGCATTGGTTATATCGTGGTGGATTAGTTGCTTGACATAGGTATCCACACAGGTTACTTGTAGGGGTTATTATGCAGGTACCCTGAGTCAGATAAGTGTTGGACAACACAAATCCTTTATGGAGGATTGCCTCTCTGGGGGGATCTGACCGACTGTGTTGTTAATCCCACGAGGTCCCTTATAACTGATTATGATACCTCCGATTTTTTGAAGGGAGTATTAGGCCCTTCTTGAGAGAGACATACCTACTTTAGGGAGGGAGGTCCCTTTCAACCACTTTATCTTGTTTTTGTGCACATTGGCCTTTTTGTTTATTTTGGTGTGCTCTTTGATTGTTAGTTGGCCTTAGGATTTGTTTTTATATCTCAATTATTGAGTCATCGTGGAGCCACACTAGTTTCCTCGCAGTTACTTCCATTTGTTGAAGTTACCACCACATCTTGAGTCTTTTCCTTCTAAAAGGTGTAAAGTTATCAACCATGGTACACACACCTCCACCTACCATACTTGTGGTCATACAAGTATGAATACTGAGTTGAGTCATAAAGATACTAGGAGTCCTTTGACTCCCATACCTGCCATAGTTAATGGAACTCCCTCTATGCCTTCAACCACTACGATTGTAGTTCCTGAGGTTCCCATCATCACTCCTTTCCATCCTATAGTTAATACTCAACCTATAGTAACAAACCCTTTTTGGTCTATTTTTAGTTCGTCGGGCTACAATACTCAGTCCATCCCTTAGGCATCTACCCCTTTCTCTTATGATATGTTGAATTTCACATCGGATGTTCATCCTCCACTCTAGCATCTAATCTGAATCCTAGTATTGGAATTGGGGGCATGGATCCTCCTCATATTCAACTCTCATTTGGTAGAGCTCATATTCCCTAAATGAATCCTACTGTTGGAATCCTACCTCCTTTTCACCCTGGGTGCAATCCTAGTCTTAATGTTCCTGGATGGAGTAATCAACCAGGTATACAAGATGTTTCTTAGGTTCCTTCCTTTACACCTACCTCCTCCACATGGATTCCGACCAACACATTTGGCATGACAAATCCATCTCTATCCTCTGAATTTCCACCCAAAGGAGGTCAGTTTCATACTTTGGGAAAACCCCAACCTAGAGCTACTCCAGTTGGGGGGAATATTTACAAACCTCATCATAACATTCCTACTGGAATGATGCCCAACCAACCTCTTATGAATTAATTTGGAGGGGGTTTTACAATCCCAGAAAAGGCCATGGTGCATACCCGAACCCTGGATGGGATGTGATTCCCCAACATCAATCTTTCCTAGGAGCTTGGGGCCAGATGCTGCAACCCCATCTCCCTTTTCTTTCCATGCTCAATTTTCCAGACTTATCAATATTAATGAATGACCCAGTGTGTCATGACCCAACATGGCCCCCCATACCCACGAAGCTTCCTTCAGATATTCTTAAATTCGAGTGCAAGACTGGTGAGGATCTTGGTAATCACCTCAATAATTTTCATCTTTGGTTCTCTTCCAATTCCATTGATGACGATTCTATCATTTAAGATTGTTTCAACGCACCCTCATGGGGGTTTCAACAAAATGGTACATAGAGCTACCAGGGGGGACATACGAGAATTTTAATCATATGGTTTTAGTTTCCCTCAACCACTTCCAATTGTCGATTTTTTATGATGTCATCATAGAAATTTTTTCTTCCCTCCTCCACGACAAATCCACCCATATCTTGGATCACATCCAAGAGTGGCGTAGACAGAAGAGGTTGATCAAAGCCTACATTCCTCCAGAGTTCCTGTTGGAATGGTTTCTTAAGTCTTTACTGCCTTATATTTCGAAGGGTGTCTCTACATCTGGGGTAACATCTGAAGAGGAACTGATTTTTAAATCCCAATAGTTAGATCTCATATATGCTCAATCTAGGATGTTATACAAAATTCGTCCCAACACACCAAGGTCAAACTATGACCCCAGGAAAAATCCTGGGCCTCATGTCGATGGCATTATACGCTCCACAAATGTTAAATCTATAGACTTGGTGACAAGCCAGTTGAAATATTTGTCTCTAAGATAGTATTTAGGATGACAAGCTTCATCATTGTCCTCCACTCTCACTCAGTCAGCAGATGTACATTTTGTGTAGTCGTCGACCAACCCAAATAGTAACTAGAAACCAAGAGGGAATAAAAGGAAAGGACATGGTAATAATCGTAAGGGTGGGAGGAATAATGATAATAAACCCAAGGACAATGCTAACAATGATAGATTGAAGGTTAATGTTGGTGAGGGAAAGAAAGAGAAGCAGAAGGTGAAATTCTCTTGTAATATTTGTATTGATGATCACCTTAACCAAGTGTGCCCAAAAATCGAGGAAGTTGTGAGCTCCTCTAATGGTGAAAATGCGGTGAGTGGGAGTCAAAACCCACTGGCACAGGACGGTGATCGTCTATGCATAAATATGGTCAAGTCTCAGATTAATGTAGCCACTCAGTCTTATGATTACAGTTCTTCATAGGCTATTACAGGTCTAGAGAGTCCCCCTCCTCTAGAGACACCGTTATAGATAAAAAATCCAGAGCCTCCGCCTCATATTCTGAAAGGAGTGCTCAAATGCTCTACTCACACCCCTAATGCTAGAGTTTCCCAGAATTACTCTATAGTTGAGGATTTGGGTCAAACCCCTTGTGCAATCTTGTATTTGGAGGTACTCTAGATGTGTCCTTCACAAAGGAATTCCTTGTTATCTGTGTTAGGAGCTATAGACCCCTATGGCTCTAAGATTATCAAGTTTGACGTCACAGATGTGAAGCCTCGCTTTCCTTACCATGTGTACTTTCAAATCCATGTGGATTACTCAAAGTATACCATCAAACATATTGTTAATAGTGAAGGCGTTTCCATGTGTATGATGTCCCTAAGCTATGGAAAGACATTGGCTCTCCAACCATCTCTCAATATCCAACCATGTGGACTACATTTGATTGTCGTTCTTTTCGTACCCATGGTATTCTTCCTACCTTTCTGGTCTAGTTAGGTGGGAAGACAGTGGAGGGGGACATTGAGGTGGTTGATGCGCACCTTGAATATAACTTATTACTAGGGTGTAACTAGACTTATGCTATGATTGCAGTCGTATCATCTATTTTTCGTACTTTATGTTTTCCTCATGATGAGAAAATCATGACGATTGATCAGTTTTCCTTTGTGCACGCTATATCCAATGCATCAGTTAGACCTTCGATCCTAGTGATCAATAATTATCAGTTGAAAACTGAGGATATTGGTGTCGGAATGTATTCCTCCCTTATGGGTACCTTTGATTTCGTGGCACCCATTCATCATATCTATGCCATGTCCAGTAGGTCTGCTTCATCAATGAGGTCCATTCCTTTCCACACTTTGTATTTTAATGATCCTTGGACCCTACCTTCCCTGAACTTGTCTTATGAAGGTCAGTCACATATTAGAATGGTGATGCCACTATCGGCGGCAGAGCTAGCATACCAAGTTGTTCTCGACTCTACTGTCGACCCAAATCCTATCCCCTTGCAGACGGACGAGGAGGATCCTATTCTCCGACCCATATGGGCCACTTCATATTATTTCTCACATGATTTCCATGATGATACTTTACCTTCGGATGAAGTGATCTTAGAGGCCATGAATGGTTCTGATAGGCCATGGGATGATATGAATCATCACTCTTACTTCCTTCCAGATCTTGTTAGGATCGAACAAGACAATTTTAGATCTACCTTGAGTGAGATATTCGGTCACGTCATAGTTGCACTTGATACGCACAACATTTATGTTGAAGGAAACATGGAGAGTATTTATCCTAACGTCACGATCAATATCTCTTCTATTCCTGGTAAAGTTGAAAATGTATATATCAGTGTGGATTGTTTGCCTAAAGAAATTCAGATCTACACTGAGCTCTTCAGGGAATTTCATGATGTATTCACTTGGTCATATGAAGAGATGCCAGGAATCGACCCTCACATTGTCGAACATGAGATTAAAACCTATCTGGATGCTAAACCTATTCGACAATGACTTAGAGTTGTTAATCCTAGGAAGGCCTCTGCTATTAAGGAAGAGGTGGAGAAATTGCTTAATGCAGGTTTTATCTACTCGGTTTCCTTGACTGAATGGGTATCCAATCCCATTCACGTGAATAAGAAGCAGGGAACCATCTGTGTGTGTATGAAATTTTGAGACCTGAGTAAGGCCTGTCCTAAAGAAAACTTATCGACACCTTCATTGATTATATTCTTGATGATTGTGTGGGAAGTGAGGTTTTTTCTTTTATGGACGAATTTTTAGGCTACAACCAAATTCAGATTAAACCCAAGGATCAACATAAGATGACATTTATTTGTCCTTGGGGTACTTTTGCATACCAAAAACTGATTTTCGGCCTTAAAAACGTCAAAGCTAACTTCCAACGACCCATGACCTTCTCTTTTCACGATCTCAAGCATATAGTCAAATCTTACCTTGATGATCTAGCTACTCACTCTCACAAGAGCGTGGATCACTCTACCCACCTTCGACTAGTTTTTGAGAGATGACACTATTATCGCATCCGTTTGAACCCTCATGAGTGCATATTTTGTGTTAGGTAAGGTTGTATTTTAGGATTCTTAGTCTCTAATAGTGGGATCATGGTGGATCCTTTAAAGGTTGAAGAAATACTTTGATTGCCTTGCCCATGCACTATTCGTCAGCTTCAAGGTTTACAAGGGAAAGATAAATTCTTGCGTCAGTTTATAGTAAACTATGCCAATATTACTAAGGGTTTCATGCATCTTTTGAAGAAGGACACTCCATTTATATGGGATGAGCGAGCCCAGGAATCCTTCGATGCTCTTAAAAAATCCTTGGTATCAATGCCTATGTTGAAGCCTCGAGACTACAATAGATATTACTTGCTTTATATTACCGTGTCTGAAGGGACGGTTGGTATGGTTTTAGTTCAGGAGGATGATGAGATCCATGAGCATGCCGTTTACTATCTTATTCGTAACTTAGTCGGCCTTGAACTCAAGTACTCTCATGTTGAGAAGCTAGTTTGGTTGTCGTGCACATGGTTGAAAGATTATAAAACTATATATTGCTTTGCAAAACTATTGTAGTTGTTGATGTTAACTCATTCCAATACGTCCTTACTAGGAGTATCATAGGGGGAAAATATAATAAATGAATTGTCATCTTGCAAGACTTTGATCTTGATTTTTCTTCGGCAAAATCCAAGGAATCGCTAGTTTTTTCCAAGTTAATATCGGACTTCCCTCGGTTAGATGAGGATGTTATTCATGTCGATTCATTTACGGATGAAAACATTTTCCTTGTCTCGTCTTTGGACCCCTAGTATGGAGACATTTTTATCTATCTTCAAACCTTGAAGTTCTCTCAGCATCTTTTGAGAGACGATCGATGGCACATACAATATCAAGCTAAAAACTACATTATCATCGATGACACTTTGTATTGCTTAGGCATAGATAATTTCCTACATCATTGTCTGAATCATGAAGAGGTTGAGCCCGTTCTTAATGATTGTCACAGTGGGGCTTGTGGTGGTCATCTATCTAGGCTTGCAACAACCCAAAAGATTTTGTGAGCCGGTTATTTTTGGCCGTCTATTTTTAAATATTGTGTCAAAGCGATCAAGAAGTGTCACCCTTGCCAGGTGTTCACTCAAAATATGCTCTCACATCCAAGTCCTCTTCACCCAGTCATCACCGTCAGTCCCTTCACCAAGTGGGGGGTGGATTTTGTGGATTGAAACCCAACTTCGGTTGGGGGGAATCAACATATTATCGTGTCCATATACTACTTTACTAAGTGGGTCGAGGCCATGCCTACAATTAAATTCAATGGTAAGACTGCTGCATTTTTCGTGTTCAATCAAATTATAGCCCAGTTCGGAATCCCGAGTGAGATTGTCACTGTTCATGGAAGTCAATTTCAGAACAAAATGATGAAAGAATTAACATCGAAACTAGGGTTTAAACATGGTCATTCTTCCCCTTATTGTCCCTAGGAAAATGGACTAGTAGAGGCCATGAAGAAGTCTCTCCAGACCATTTTGCAGAAAACTGTCATCCATAACAAATATGACTGGCATCTCATGCTTTACCCTACGCTTTGGGAACACTGAACCTCGATTAAGACTTCCAATGGTTTTTCTCCTTTTCAGTTAGTACACAGTGTGGAGTTGATTCTTCCTATTGATTGAAAAATCCCTTCTCTTAGATTGGTAGTTAATCTCCTACCTAACACTTCCAATCTCAAAGAACGCCTCGTACACCTAGAGAGTCTAGATGAGCAATGTCGAGATGACTCTATGGCTATCAAAGTGAATAAATGATGTGTCAAGGTCCAATATGATAAATTTGTATTTCCTCGATAGCACACTGAGGGTAACTTGGTCCTTTTGTATGACCAAGCAAAAGAACTACTGGGGGCAGGCAAGTTCAACCCCATGTGGCATGGTCCTTATATCATGCGATGGGTCTTAGAAAAAGGAGCCTACAAATTAGAATTTTATGAAGGGAATATGTTGGCTGAGGCCAGAAATTGGCTCTACTTGAAAATATATTATGCTTGAGCCTCAAGCTTGGATGTAAATTTTGTATACTAGTGTCTTAGTGTATATATCTTTTCCCCTTTTGTCATCGGCTTGCTTATTGAGTTTTCCCTTGGTTGGAAGATGTCAACAGAGTCTTCGGTTTACTTAGGATTCGAAGACGGTCCCAGTCATCATACATAGAACTTGGATTCCACCGCTTTGGTTGTCTACTCATCCGAGGTTCATCTGGTGTCTTCAGGTGGCATTTTTCTAGGGCCGTCAACGAATAATGTGGTTGAATATAGCGAAGTTATAGATATTTTAAGCAATGTCGTTTCACATCGTATTCGTTATTTAGAAGTTCACCTAGATTCCCAATTAGTAGTATGTCAGTTGAATGACAGTTACCATGTGCGAGACCCTTCTCTACTCCGACGATTCCTACGGGTACGACTTTTGGAACAACATTTTGATTTTATTACTTATAATCAAATACCTAGAATTTCTAATTATGCATCTGATGCATATGCTAATTATGTTTTAGATTGGAAATTTTCACATAAATAATGTAAAATAAAACACATTCACCAATGTACACATTGTAATATAAGTAAAGTGGAAGACCAATGTTTTTATATTTCATTTCTCCAAAAAATATCGTGTTATAGTACAAAATTGGGGCTCACACCCTTAAAATACATATACAGTTGCTCGATAAAATAAACATGACATCTACGCTTGTGGCACTGTATGTGTGTCATGATAGCATACTACAAAATTTGCGAGATGTCGGAAGATTCACACACATGCACAGGGCACACCCACCACCTGTCGTTGCATCATCTCTGGCAGATCCTCTACCTGTACCATGGGAATCCTGTGCATCAAATGAGACAGGTTGCCCTGCACATTTTTAAGAACTCTCTTTGCATATCCTCTCGTTGGCTCATCCCCCCAGTGCCTTCGTCAATGTCATGGTAGTTCATATGGTCATCGTGGACCCACATCTGATAAACAAAGATTTTTGTTAAATACTTGACACCATCCATAAACATTTGCATTTTTATTTTCTTAAAAAAAACGCAAAAAATGAAATATATTTGAAAATTGTTTCATACCTATGTCCCCGTAGGAGAAAATTGGTGGCAATGGCATGTCTAGGTCTCCTATGAAGTCAATCCCTACTTAAGGATAGTCCTCCAAGGCTATCACTGGTCGGCGCCACCAGAAGAAGAACTCATCGTTGTAGGGGGTCGGTACCCTACCACCTCCCAACCGCCTCATCACATCGGTCCACCATGACATGGATGGATTGAGAAGCCTATGAGGAATGATATCGACACTAGGGCTCAATCCTAGAACCCGCTTGGAGAAAAAACTACACAAAATAGATGTGAACCTGAAGTTCCTCTTCCTACAATGTTTGCAGTCTATCAATTGGCTCTTCATGGTAGATAGTAGTGAGGTGCACCAATCATATTATGAGTGTCATAAGCACTCCATGGACTAGAACATCAGTGGCCTTGACGCCTAATGCAATGAGGTTGACCCCACGATCCTTGTCATCATGAGAACGATGATCTTTAAACTCAGGTTGTTGATCGCCCGAATAGGGAGTTGGCTCCCTACCTTTTATGTGCCTGCAACTCAGTGAGTGGCGATGTAGTCCTGTATGTTCATTCCACTCCTAGATCCCCTGGATTTGAGGTTCACCACCTCACCCTGAAGAGAAAACCCTGTAATAAAGTATATATCCTCGACTTGATTTCTCAATGGTTTCCCATGGAGGTTGAAGGCCTCCCTATCCAGATCCCAAAAGTTCACCAGCATTTGGAGCAACCTCACTTGAGCCCTCATCCCCTTGAGAGTCGAAAAATTATGAATCCCATATATTTTTAATGCTAATTGGGCCCCTGGATCTCTTTCCACTGCATCATCAACTTTCTCATGCTCTCTTTCTCTCCATTCCACTACCATCCTGCAAGAAAAATTCAAATTTTGAGTCAAATTCCTTTAAAAAACACCAAGTTATAGATTTGTACGTGAGCTAGAATTTACACAGTCATGTATAGGGCTACATATACATGGTTTTTTTTTTTATAACAATCATGTATATGGATACGTATACGTGACCCGATGATCTACAACGCGCGTATACCCTAATTCCTAATTTGCACATTAAAATACTCAAAAAGTGAGACCTAATTTCAAATTCTAATCCACAGGAAATGAAGAGGAGGGAAAGAATACTTGCTTGGTCCATACAGTTGTCCTTTCAGTCACCCGTAGCTCCTACAATCGACACTTGAATATCGTGGGAAAATTGGTCCAAAATGCACTATTTGGGTAAAAATGTGAAATGGTATGGTAAATTTGGTTATTTTTACTATTTATAGAAAAAATTTACCCACTTTACATAGTTTTTGCTAATATTTTGTCCTAGTGGACTAATAGTGTTGTGGAAGGAGTTGATTTTGGTGGTTTTATCCAAGGATTCTTGCAGTTTATAGCTTCATTTCGCATGTTCATAACTTTAGCAAGTATAATTTCTTTGACCTGCACGTACGATAGGTCATCACTCCATTTTGCACACTTGCATTATCCTATGACTGCGATTCATATGCCTTAGGTATGATCCCATTTTTTTAGTGACAAAAAACCCCCTTACTACTACTAGAAGTGTTGTTAGTGAATGGTAGAGGCTTACCAAACATGGGTGCCCTAGTTAGAACCTTTGTGCCATATGGTGCCCATGCAGAGATTATTCCATAAAGTTCGGGAGCCCTTTATAGTGCCAATATGACTTTGCATTTGAGCCTCATATTCTTACTCATGAGCATGCTGACATATACCTTCGTGACTCCCACGAGTCTTCTTTAATCTCTTTTTCAACTCTCTTCAAAAGAGAAAATATTGTCGAGTGAAATTGTCTCTTTCACACTTGTAAATTTGATTTGAAAGGACGTCTATTTGGTGTAAGTATAGCCCTTTTCCAGACCTAGACTAAATTTATGAAAAAATAAATTCTTTGGAGTTAAGTTATAATTGCATATCATTCTCTTGCTTGCAATATTGAACCTATTTTTGGTTCCCACTTTCGCATTATAAGCCTATTACCCCAGCAATTTGCATCATCAGCCAAGAAAATCCTAGTTTATATCCTTTACATCTTGACACCTTATACCCTAAGAGGAAACATTCCCCCGAGTGTCCATATCCTGCATGCACCTCCTTGCATTGAGCATAGTTATGTTCCACTGTTGGAAGAAGTTGCTTACTCATGACACTCATTTCCTCCTCTTTATCATAGTATTCATTTTTCTATGAAAAAACAAAAAAAGACAGGCTGGAAAATAATATTATCTCATGTTGGCAGTAGTTGTGTCACCTTTGAAGAGAGCACAACCTTTTGAGTCCACTTTTCATCCAAATTTTGGGTTTAGCATGACCTTAGGAAGTTGAGCTTGTTAGTTAGAGTTTACTCCTCTGACAGGTTACTATTCCAGTCCTTATGGAGAGTTTTATTGGTGCCTCCTGCATCACAAAATTTCATCATTCATTCTATGCTTCTAGAGTCCTCCATATGTCTCATTCTCTTGTTCAAAGGATGTTTATAAGATTGTGTCATCCATTTCTCAGAACTCTTGAATTTTCATGTTGTCCATACCCTCAGTGTGTCTCAAAGTTACATGAAGTTGTTGTCCTACGGTGCACCCTAGTCCTACTTTCCTTATGAGTAGGTAACCTTGAAACCAACAACCAACATCTCCTCATTGGTCGCTAACTGGCGGGTTTTCCTTATGTTCGATGGAAAGAAATCTATTCACAGATTTTGATTTATGCAATGTCTTGGATTCCATTAGCCTTATTGATGGTTTCCTCACCTTTGTCAAAAATTTTCCTTATTGGTTGTTATTCATAGGGTCTTTTTCATGCAATGCTTGCATATAGTACGTGCGAAAGACGCATAGGGTCCTTGGTTCATGAACATTTTCTTCATCTGAGTTCCTCCAAATCATCAATCTATTTCTTTGTACCTCATGCTGACTAATGATATATGCTTTAATTCTCTCCTTTTAGTGGGTCTCCTTCCATATACTTCAACTCATCTATTATGGAAACAAGGCTTAGCGTCCTATGAGTACCCAAAGGCTTGTAGTCATCAGTGGTAGGTTCTCTCGCCATCAATAGTTGGGAATACATCAATGTCTCCTGATCGATGGATTCTTCAAGTGTTTGACCTCAACTCCTTTATTCACACTTATAAGAATGTAATCGATGCCTTGATACCTACTTTCATCATTGATAGGTTGTCTCGTGTTTGTTAACGATATACCTTAATGATCGATAATCAAATGAAGTCTCAGTGTGTTCGACCTCAACTCCTTTATTCACATAATGTAGACTTGCACCTTTAGAAGATCGTGTAGAAGAATTGAAGACATCAGTTCATAGTCACATATTTCCTAAGATGTTTCTATCATTCATTGGACTAGTACCTATATGAATTCAGTGATCATGGGAGATCAAATTGTACTCCATTGTATAAAGATATCTTCAGATTGATTTTGAGAGTGGTTTTCATTGGGCCTTGTTTGTGACTATGACAACCTATGGCATGTATCTATTGTTGTATTGCCTATTCATGGCCATGAACAACTGTTTAGTATATTTCCACATGGATCTACAGTGTAATTCAAATTGGTTGCCATGTGCATAAAGTCATTATGGATTGTAATACTCTTATGATCAACTAGTTCATCTAGCTGGGTCTCCATTAATCCTCTTCTGGGAATTATAATGTATTTCGACCATCGCAGATACTCCTCTAACCTCACACATTAGGGGGCATCTGTTATAGCAAGATTTTTCTCACCCCATGCAACTTGCTCAGAATGCATTTTCCATTTCCTTATGCAGACTTGAAGTCCCATTTTGCAATTCCCAGAGATAAAAAACATATTTTTCCACATATACATTCCCTAACAACTCTACAACATGTGTATACGCAGGTTACACCATTATAGCCCATGTACATTGGGTTTTGTTCCCAAAATTAAAAATGGTGTTGGGTTTCCATGTCACATCACAAGATCCATGATCCTTGAAGAATTCAACTTTGAGAGAAAAGTTACTCTGGAGAAATTATTCACTTTATATTGAGTCTGCATCCCTTTGTCCTTTTAATTCTGAACACATTCTTCAACCCCCAAGCTCTTCCCTATTTGGAGAACCTCATTGTCTCTCTTTTATGATCTTGCCTTTGGTGGAGGATTTAAGTGGTGGAGGCCCAGTTGGAAGGGACTTAGTTTCTCAAATCTGAGACATGTCGAAACGGAAGTTTGTTATTCATACACTTCTGTTGATCATATTTTAATAGAAATACTCTTTTCTCGTCCAATTAATGTCTTGCAAATATTTGAATTGTTATTCCATGGACATATTTTTTATGAATATTGATGGATTATGCTATTATATGTGATAAATTTATATACTATCACCATATTCTTGCGTATCTTGGTTGTTGAGGACAATTTACAGGTATATAGCTTTGAGTCGAGTGCTCAACGATGGTATTCTTTGAACATCCAAATGAGGTAGGCTCTTTAACTTGTCGTGTTAGAGTTATTGTTTATATAACATACTTGAGACTTGAGTTGATTTCTGCAGTAGTTCCATTTTTTTTTGTTTGCCCCATCCCATAGAGTGTTTTTCCTTGTAACACCCCCGAGATCCGGATCAATCGTGTTAAAAAAAGAATAATTAGGGCTATATGTAAGCCTAGGGACCTTAAAATCATTACAAATTGGAGATCAATTACCTTATTGAATGTGTTCCCCTACAAATGTTGTCCAAGGCATTGGACATATGCATCAATGGACCTTGTCCTTCTTGGTTTGTAGAAACAAGTCCAACAAATTTATAATTTTCAGAAGTTTCTCATCTGACACTGACAAGTTGAAAAATAAGAACCACTCATCATTTAAATGGAAACTTGCATGCTGATTGTAGAGTATGAATCCATCCAATATTTCTTCCAAAGTCATGACATCGCTCATTCTCACTCCTTCCCAAAATTCTCTTTGACCTTGAGGCTGAGAATATGTTGCCAAATTGCCTCCTTTCTAATGGGGTATTAAAAGTAAATTCCATCAATCCAATGGAAATGACACAAGGTTGTGAAAAAGGAATTATAGCATGTCAAACAATGGTTGTATTCCATCACCTTTGATGAGAAAATACAAACTAGTATTGATAAACCTCATGACTTACTAAAAGTTGACAACGTTTGTCAACACTAGGATGCTTAATTGAGAGATTTCCTTCACTAGATTCAAACAAGAGAACAACTGATGGAGGACATTTTCAAGGCCCTATCCTAGAAAGGAATCTTTTGAAAATAACTCTATGATGAAGATAACCAATGAGTGGCTCATCAAGTCAGAGGATATTGAGGAATAGTCCATCAATGATTATAGACTAGTTTTTAGTCTCAAGGCCCCATAGAAGAACATAGGGTGGTCATGTATACTTGTCTTGATGTGGTCTCTTGTTTACTTCTAAGGAACATGAAATAATTCATGAAAAATTGCTAAGTTTGGATGCTCTGGCAGTGGCACTGATGGAGATGTTGAGGACGAGTCGTTGATATTGGTTGAATTTCACTACAAATTTAATAAAGCACATAAGATGTTTTGGGGTCATACCTACTCTAGGTATATAAAAATATCATTGAACTACAATTACTAGGGTGTTGTGTTAAAAAAATAATAATTAGGGCCATACGTAAGCCTAAGGGCCTTAAAATCATTACAAATTGGAGATCAATTAACTTGTTGAATATTTTCCCCTACAAACGTTTTCCAAGGCCTTGGACATATGCATTAAGTAACTCTTACCTAAGATCGTTTTCCCATAATAGAGGAGTTTCATTAGAGGGTGTTTCATTCTAGATAATGTAATAACATTTTTGTAGGGTATTGAAAGGACAATATGTCTCGAATTCATTATTCTTGAATTTGAAAAAAATCATAATAAGTTTGAGTGTCTCTTCATTTGGGCATGCTCAAGACCCTAGGTTTTGGTAAATTATCTCTTACTGCATATGAGACACACATATCCATAGACAAATGTAAATCCAAGGATGTGGGGATTATCAGGTCCCTCTAAAAACGTTACCCATTAAACTTAGATATTTATGTCATTTTTCTCCCATAATAAGGACCTAGAAAAAAAGTGCACGATCAATTTGTATAAGACTTGTTCATCATGACCATATATTTTTTATGCTTCGAGATTCAAAATATGGTGGATAGAACCCAATTTCATAGACAAATCCTTTAGGACTTTCTTACTTGGCTAGTTTATTAGGGTTTATCCTAGATCCAACCATGCCATATCTTTAATTTCCTTGACACCCCCTTCATTTTTCAGGGTTCACCAAAGGACATTTGGGATATGGTTATTAAATGTGTGGAAAAGAACATTGAGAAGTAGGGCATGAATATTGTAGCTTTGGTTGCTAAATTTTAGATATGTATAAAGTCAAAGTAGCCACCCAAGTGTAATATTCTTTCTATTACGTCCCATCTATTAATGCTTACCAATAGCTCAATAAATATTTGTGTACCTTTCTCTATGCTAATATAAATGGGAGCAAAGGTTTTTGCAGTGTATTTTGCAACCATAGAGACCAAGGAGGAATGGGGATTATTAAGACACGTATCCAAGCCAAGTAACTTTGTCCAAAATGGGTTTTCAAAGGAAATATGAAGGAAATGGAACTTGGAAAGTGATTTTGAGGAAGTACATTCACTTGGAATCCCCCTAGGAAAGAAATCTTGTACAATTATCACTTTGAAAACTCTCATTGTCAGTGTTAGACAATGTGAAGGTGAAATTTTAAATTTTGTTTCGTATAGAGTACTTTGAAGGCTAGAAGGTGATTAAATACCATCTTAGTTGGTAAGACCAAACTCTCAAGTCCAGTCTATCTTTGAATGGAAATTCCTTATGGTGGTCCCTTATTCCATTGCATGAATGAAAACTTCCAACCAACTCACTATGGTTCTTAGCCTTGAGATATTTTAGAAGAGACATCGACACTATCAAGGACATATGTGATGCCTAGATTTGAAATTAAATACCTTTCATGGAGTTGAAAGTCAAATTTTTTCTAGCTAATATTCTAGAAATGTTGGCATTTGATTGAATCAAATAAATTATTATTCTCTCTTCTCATAAAGCTAGGCTTGCAATCTTCTAAACCCTCATGGAAGGGTTGAAAATGAAACAAGGCTAAGGAATTTAATAAGTACAAATCCATTGATGGTTATACATGGTTCTATCATAATCATATCTTGGATGGTTAGTTGAATGAACTTTGGTAGCTCAAGTCTAAGCAAATGACTAGGGTTGATTGGTTGTAGTGTTTAGAAACCCTGTTGAGCCCAAAAATGAATTTATTGTGTTCCCCCTCATTATTGGGGGTTTGAAACTTAGGAATACATTGATTCAACTTGGAATCCTTTAGCATTGCCACTTTATGGTAGACCCAAAAATCCCACACACCTTTTTTGGTACTATGTATATGCTAAGTATACTTGGGGTCGTATTATTAAATTACGTGGCCAACTACTCACTATTTCCATATCCTAAAAAATTTCTCTCTTAGGAGCACTAGGGATTCAATAAATGAACATATGACATAAGCATGTTCATTCATGGGATATTAAAGAATACCCCTAATTTCACTAGATATTTAAAAATACCCCCCTAAATTCTTTTGGTGAACCCCCCTCCCAATACATCTATCCAATTTATAAACTCCCTATTTTTACTATATATCTAGGTATCCATTTTTTTGTGGAATTTTTAATAACCCTTTTTATTTTTACCCTTAGTACATAAACATGACAAAACTCTTATAAGCTTGTAATCACAAAAACAAAAAACAAAAAAACAAACAAGTGCACCAACATCTGAACACAGGGATATGCCACTATAGTAAGATAGCCTTGGGTTAAAGGGTTTGGTGTTATACTACTTTCACCCCTCTCTTCAGTGTAATACATGTTGATGCATTCACTGAGGAAAGGGTTTATGTATCTGGATATCTATTTGTAGAAATAGAAAGATGACTTTCTTCGAGTTGTAACTCTCCATGCCTTAGATATTTGATCTCACGTACATATTAAGAAATATATATCAAGCTTATCTTTGTAGTAACATTTAAGCAAGTGATCTACCCCATAACCCATTCTTATTTTCTTGTCGTTCAGAGCAAAATACACTCTCATTAGGTGAGATGAAAGAGATTGTGATGCTAAGGCTCAATATGTTCTAGGGGAATTACTACTATCCTTTAGGTAGAAATGAATCATTTCTTCCTTGTACTCTATCATTGTATTATGTATTTTCATATATTATGTTTTAGTTTGAACATAACACAAGGAGACTATTTTATATGAGGGGTCAGACCCATCTTTCCAAATACAAAACCTAATTGGTTGGATGAGCTTAATAACATTGAGGTAATCATAAGCTTCTCCGTGTGTAGTGAAAAAAGGAAAGTGTACACATCCCCATAAGCATGTTTTGAGGGATCAATGTTGTGCAGTGATATTGACTTCCTTGTCATTATAAAAACCTAAAAATACTTATTCTCCCAACTAAAACCACCCACTCAAAAAGAGCCCCAAATAGTGAAAAATTAGGGTTTGCAGTAGATCCCTTGAACTAGCACACAACTCTACCCTTAAATATAAGATCAAGTTATGGCATTTTGTGAATGCATAGAACTAACCTGCAATAAGGTAAATTATACAATATTAGAGATAAAACCCTACATAGATAAAAACAAATAAAAGGTGGGGTTAGGATAATTGATAAATATAAAAATATGCAACATAGATTGGTCTTTAGCTAATGTAAGTTGGTGTTTAGATAAGAAGACGGGTTCCTCACCTACATAATTATCCAATTGACAACATTTAGTTGATTTTTTAAAAGTTTGGTTCCAACAAAAAGGTGTCTTTCTTTGAGTCATCGAGTCAAATCATGATCATGCAAACTTGTATTCAAGTCCTCCTTCATGTAATATCAAATGTAGACTCCATATATTCTCAAAGCACATCCAAAGCATAAATAAGAACATCCATGATTAATAATAAACATACCAGTAGAGAAACAAGTTTGATGAGTAGTAGAGCAGTAAAGCAATGAAAGATTGAGCATTGGTGATAAACATTTTGTCGACGGTTAAAGGCATTCAAGAAAGCGACATTAGATGATACAAACACACATAAGAGCTTAAAAGACAATACAATGATACCAAAACATTTGAATTGATTGAACCCCTTGATAGAAGAGTTGTAGAATAGTTCCATGGGTTCTGATAAAGAAGGGAGAGGAATGGTAGGATTGAATGATGTCACAAACCCTTGCCGATTCCATAAAAATATCCCCTAGGAGTGGCATTTCGTTGGAGCTGCAATAGAGTGTGCCTTGACGATTTCTCCAAGGATTAGACTTTTCAGTTGGTATCAAGAAATAATGGGTTCCCTTCAACTAGCATATAATGTTGAAATCATGGAGATTGAGGAGTGAGATATGTGATATGTATTCATTCAGATGCATTGGAATCTAGTCACATAAAACCTTGTACATGTGTATCCTCCTATACAACTGGAAACTATTGGATTATTTCATGGGAGGATGTCATTACACAAATTGTGTCCTTTATAATGGGGTAATGAAAGTAAATTTCCTCAATCCAATGGAAATGACACAAGGTTGTGAAAAGGAACTATATTATAGACTAGTTTTTCATATCAAGGCCCCATAGAAGAACATATGGTGGCCATGTAAACTTGTCTTGATATGGTCTTTTGTTGAAATCTAAGGAACATGAAAGAATGCATGAGAAACTACTAACTTTGGATTCTCTTGTAGGGGCACTGATGGAGATGATTGAGGACATGTTTTTGAGATTGGTTGAATTTTCCTACAAATTTAATAAAGCACATAAGATTTTGTTGGGTCATACCTACTGTAGGTATACAAAAATGCCATAAAAAACAATTATTAGGGTATTGTGTTAAAAAAAGAATAATTAGGGCCATATGTAAGCCTAAGGACCTTAAAACCTTTACAAATTGGAGATCAATTACATTGTTCAATATTTCCCCTTACAAATGTTTTCCAAAGCCTTGTACATGTGCATCAAATAACTGTTACCTAAGATCATTTTTCCATAATAGAGGAGTTTCATTAGAGGATGTTTCATTATAGATAATGTGATAACACTGTTAGAGGGTATTGAATGGACAATATGTCTCAAATTCATTAATATTGACTTTGAAAACAATTATGATAAGTTTGAGTGTCTCTTCATTTTGGCATGCTCAAAACCCTAGGTCTTGGTAAATTCTCCCTCAATGGATATGACATGCCTATCCATAGACAAATGTAAATATAAGGATGTGGGGATTGTTAGGTCCCTCTAACAAAGTTGCCCATTGACCTTAGATATTTATGTCATTTTTCTCCCATAATAGGGAGATAGACAAATAGTGCATGGACAATATGTATAAGAATCATTCATCTCTATTCTCTAGGACAAGTCTCCATGGAGAACATCGTGCACTACGTCAAAATATTTTTGATGCTTCGGGCTCCAAAATATGGTGGCTAATACTTACTTTTTACATAAGAAAATAGAGACTCTCTAAATCCGTAAACAAAGACTTTATTATTAGGCCCACAAGATTTGAGTGACCCACAACCATTCTTTTCCATGCATGAAACAAATGTAATTATATTCCTAAATTGATCTATACTCTCACATTCCACGTAAACCATACTAATCGTGGGAGTCCAAATGTCGCATCTATTGGAACCTACATAATAACTACACATCATGTCTATGTGGATGGAATTACTAGGAAATTGCTTGTGAATGACTCTGAGGTTGTCTTCTTCATCGACCACGTTTAACCAAGGCATCAATGTTGCATTTTATTTGTCGACTTTTGCACTTGCAACAATGATTGCACATCTATTTCCCCTTTCAATATTTAGTTGTATTCCATTAGAAGGTTCTAAATTGTCCACCCACTTTCCCAAAG
The DNA here is from genome assembly GCA_000966675.3 of Picea glauca. NCBI lineage: Eukaryota > Viridiplantae > Streptophyta > Pinopsida > Pinales > Pinaceae > Picea > Picea glauca. The sequence goes on along the minus strand of JZKD02S0292675.1, from coordinate 435,575 downwards.
AGTATACTTGTCACCTCCATGAGAGACGTAGTGGGTCACATATTAAATGCATAATATAGCAAAACAACATATTGATTTTGTTGTAAAGCCACACCCTCAATGTTGTGTTGAACTCCATCATAGTTTATATAATGCTCAGTGTTGTGTTGAACTCCATCATAGTTTATATAACGCTCAATGTTTCCGGAATGAACCAATGTACCTTGTCCTTCTTCGTTTGTAGAAACAAGCCCACCAAAATTATAATTTTCAGAAGTTTATCCTTCGACATTGACAATTTGACAGGTAAGAGCGTGTGATCATTTAAAAGGACGCTCACATGCTGATTGTAGAGGATGAATCCATCCAATTCTTCCACCAAATTCATGACACTTCTTGTGCTGATCCATTCCAAAAATTCTCTCCGACCTTTCAAAAACACAACACTTAAGTTGAGATCAAAGTAGGGAATGCAGAATGTAGCTTTGGTTGCCAAATTTTAGATATGTATAAATTCAAAGTAGCCACTCAAGTGTAATATTCTTCCTATTACATCGCATCTATTAATGCTTACCAATAGCTCAATAAATCTTTGTGTATCTTTTCTAGGACAATATAAATGGGAGCAAAGGATTTCACAATTACTTTTCAACCATAGATACCAAGGAGGCATGGGGATTATTAAGACACATATCCAAGCTAATGACCTTTGTCCAAAATGGGTTTTCAAAGGAAATAAAAAGGAAATGGAACTTGGAAAGTGATTTAAAGGAATTACATGCACTTAGGATGCCCCTAAAAAAGAATTATTGGACAAGTATCACTTTGAAAACTCATTTTTACTGTTAGACAATGTGAAGGTGAAATTTTAAATTTTGTTTCTTATAGAGTACTTCGAAGGCTAGAAGGTGATTAAATCCCATGTTATTTGGTAAGACCAAGCTCTCATTTCCAGGCTATCTTTGAATGGGAATTCCTTATGGTGGTCCCTTATTTCATTTCATGAATGAAAATTTCTAACCAACTCAACATGGTTCTTAGCCTTGAGATATTTTAGAAGAGTCATAGCACATATTTGATGCCTTGAGTTGACATTGACTACCTTTCAAGGAGTTGAAAGTCAAATTTTAGCGAACCAATATTCTAGAAATTTTGGCATTTGTTTGAACAAAATAAATTACTATTGTCTCTTTTCATAAAGATAGGCTTGCAATCTTCTAAACCCTCATGGAAGGGTTGAAAATGAAACAAGGCTAAGGAAATTAAGAAGTAAAAATCCAATGATGGTTATAGATGGTTATATCATAATCCTATCTTAGATGGCTAATTGAATAAACTTTGGTGGCTCAAATCTAAGCAAATGACTGGGGTTGATTGGTTGTAGTGTTTAGAAGTCTTTTGTTGAGCCCAAAAAGGTATTTATTGTGTTGTCCCTCATTCTTGTGGGTTTGAAACTTAGGAATAAGTTGATTCACCTTGGCATCCTTTAGTGTTTCCATTTTATGGTAGACCCAAAAATACCAAACACCATTTTTGGTACTATGTATATGCTAAGTCCACTTAGGGTTGTATTATTAAATTACATGGAAAACTACTATGTATTTCCATATCCTAAAAGATTACTCTCTTAGGAGCACTAGGGCTTCAATAAATGAACATATGACATAGCACGTTCATTTCTGGGATAATAAAGAATACTCTTAATTTCACTAGATATTGAAAAATACCCCTAACATTGTTTTGGTAAACACCCCTCCCAATACATCTATCCAATTTAGAAAGCCCCTATTTTTACTAGTTATCTAGGCATGCATTTTTTTGTGGAATTTTAAATACCCCTTTTTATTTCTACCCTTAGTACATAGACATGCCAAAACTCTTGTACTCTCATAATCACAAAAATAATAAAAAATTCAAGCACGTTCATCGACATCCTAACATAGGGATATGCCACTATAGTAATATATCCTTGGGTTAAAGGGCTTGGTGTTATACTATGTTCACCCCTCTAGTCTAATATATGTTCATGGATTTGTTGAGGAAGGCATTTATGTATGTGGATATCTATTTTTAGACCTAGAAAGATGAGTTTACTCAAGTCGTAACCCTATGTGCCTTAGATATTTGATCTCATGGATATATTAAGAAAAATATATATCTATATATAAAGTTTGTCTTTGTAGTAATATTTAATAAAGTGATATACCCCATAACCCATTCATGTTTTCTAGTTGTTCATATCAAAATACACTCTCATTAGGTGAGATGCAAGAGATTGTGATACTAAGTCTCAATATGTCCAAGGGGAATTATTATTATCCTTTACATAGAAATGAGTCATTTCTTCCTTTTACTCTATCATTTTATTATGTATTTTCATATGTTATGATTAAGGTGGAACATAATGCAAGGAGTTTATTTTATCCAAGGGATCAAACCCATCTTTCCAAATAGAAAACCTAACTGGTTCATTGAGCTCAATAACATTGAGATAACCATGGAATTCCCCCTATGTAATGAAAAAAGGAAAGTGTGCACACATCGGCATAAGCATGTATGGAGGGATCATACATGTTTTCTAATGATATTGATTTCCCTGTCATTGTGAAAATCTAAAATCTTTCATTCTCACAACTGAAATCGTCCATTCAAAAAGAGCCGTAAATAATGAAAAATTAGGGTTTAAAGGAGAACCCTTGAACTAGAAAACACCTCTGCCCTTAAATATGGGATAAAGCTATGTGATTTTGAGTCATCGGGTCAAATCGTGATCATGTACAATTGTATTCAAGTCTTCCTTCATGTAATATTAAATGTAGATTCCATATGTTCTCAAGGCACATCCAAAGCATAAATAAGCCCATCCATGATAAAGAAGAAAGAAATAAGTAGAGAAACAAGTTTGATGAGCAATAGAGGAGTAAAGCAGAGAAATATTGAGCATTGATGATAAGCATTTTGGAAGTGGTTAAAGGAATTCAAGAAATATATATTATATGTTAGACACACACATAAGCGCTTAAAAGACAAGACAATGATACAAAAAAAATTGAATTGATTGAACCCCTTGATAAAATAATTGTAGAATATTTCCCTGGGTCATGAAAAAGAAAGGAGAGGAATGGTAGGATTGTCTGATGCCACATACCCTTGTTGATTCCATAAAAATATACCCTAAGAGTGGCAGTTCATTGGAGCTACAATAGAGTGTTCCTCGATGATTCCTATGAGGAGTAGACTTTGCAGTTGGTAGCAGGCAACAATGGGTTCCCTTCAACTAGTAGACAATGTTGAAAGAATGGAGATAGAGGAGTGAGACATTTGATATGTATTTATTCAGATGCATTGGAATACATTCACAATAAACCATGTACACATGTATCCTTGTTAGAAAAAAGGATTGTGGAGCAATAAAATAAAAACAAATGCGGAAATAAAATATAGAAGATACACAATAAAATAGAGAAACCAATATACGTGGTTCATCGAGTGTGGGCTACGTCCACCAGGGAAATTGTGAGGTCCTTCCTTTATTATTATCCATCAAATGAAGGGATACAACCTACAACAAACCCATTATAACTTCCTCTTCTTTCTATTGTAGTCTACTATCTCCAAATACAATATTTGCAATGATACATAGCTGCAATACATTTCCCTCATAAAAGAGGGTTTCCTTCTAAGGAAAAAAACCCTAACATAACTTCTATCGTAAGATCTGCAACCTTATAATCAATTGTCTAGATTTACTATGAAATTACAATATATATATTTACAAGGCAATTTTTCCTTCAAGGGATTCACCCCCGAACCCCCATTTGTACTCCCCCACATGGAGGAGTGTACATTTGTCCAAGGTGTAAAGCCTTCATGGGGTATAAACACGACTGGAAAAAAAAGACCTATAAATCAAGAAGATAATCAAGCTCCACAACCGACAATCCTCCTATACAATTGACAACTATTGGATTGTTTGGTGGGAGGATGTCTTTACACAAATTGCATCCTTTATAATGGGGTAATGAAAGTGAATTTCCTCAATCCAATGGAAATGACACAAGGTTGTGAAAAGGAACTAGAGCATGTCGACCAATGGTTGTAGTCCATAACCTTTGATGAGAAAGCACAAACTAGTGTTGCTAAACCCTGGGCCTTACTAAACGTTGATGAAGTTTTTCAACACTCAGATGCTCAATTGGGATATTTCCTTCACTAGCTTCAAACAGGAGAACAATCAATCAAGGAAATTTTCAAGGCCCTATCCTAAAAATGAATATTTTGAAAATAACTCTATGATGAAGATAATCAATGAATGGCTCATCAAGTAAGAGGATATTGAGGAATAGTTTATCAATGATTATAGACTAGTTTTTCATCTCAAGGCCCCAAAGCAGAACATATGGTGGACATGTATACTTGTATTGATGTGGTCTCTTGTTGAATTCTAAGGAATATGAAATAATGCATGAAAAACTACTAACTTTGGATGCTCTTGTAGTGGCATTGATGGAGATGATTGAGGATGAGTTGTTGGTATTGAATGAATTTTCCTGCAAATTTAATAAAGAACATAAGATTTTGTTGGGTCATACCTACTCTAGGTATACAAAAATTACATCAAAAAACAATTGTTAGGGTATTGTGTTAAAATAATAATAATTAGGGCCATATGTAAGCGTAGAGACCTTAAAATCGTTACAAATTGGAGATCAATTTCATTCTTGAGTATTTCCCTTACAAATGTTTTCCAAAGCCTTGGACATGTGCATCAAGTAACAATTACATAATATCATTTTTCCATAATAGAGGAGTTTCATTAGAGGGTGTTTCATTCTAGATAATGTGATAACATCGTTGGAGGGTATTGGATGGACAATATTTCTTGAATTCATTAATATTGACTTTGAAAACAATTATGATAAGTTTGAGCGTCTCTTCATTTTGGCATGCTCAAGACCCTAGGTTTTGGTAAATTCTCTCTCAATGCATATGAGACATGCCTATCCATAGAAAAAAGTAAATCCAAGGATGTGGGGATTGTTAGGTCCCTGTAACAAAGTTACCCATTGACCCTAGATATTTATGTCATTTTTCTCCCATAATAGAGAGCTAGACAAATAGTGCATGACCAATTTGTATAAGACTCGTTAATCACTATTCTCTAGGACAAGTCTCCATGGAGAACATCATGCACTACGACTAGATCTTTTTGATGCACCAAGATCCAAAATGTGGTGGCTAAAACTCAATGTCATAGACAAAGAATTTAGGACTTTATTACTTGGTTAGTTGATGAGGTTTTTTATTGGATCCAACCATGCTAGGTATTTAATTTCCTTGGCCTCTCCTTCACCTTTCGGGATTCACCAACGGACCTTTTGGATATGGTTATTTAACATATGGAAAATAATATTGAGAAGTAGGGAATGCAGACTGTATCTTTGGTTGCCAAATTTTAGATATGTATAAATTCAAAGTAGCCACCCAAGTGTAATATTCTTCCTATTATGTCCCATCTATTAATGCTTACCAATAGCTCAATAATTATTTGTGTACCTTTCTCTAGGAAAATATAAATGGGAGCAAAGGATTTCACAATTACTTTGCAACCATAGATACCAAGGAGGCATGGGGATTATTAAGACACATATCCAAGTGAAGGCACTTTGTCCAAAATGGGTTTCCAAAGTAAATAGGAAGGAAATGGAACTTGGAAAGTCCTTTCAAGGAATTACATGCACTTAGGATGCCCCTAAGAAAGAATTATTGGAAAAGTATCACTTTGAAAAATCATTGTTAGTGTTAGACAATGTGAAGGTGAAAGTTGAAATTTTGTTTCTTATAGAGTACATTGAAGGCTAGAAGGTTACTAAATCCCATGTTATTTGGTAAGACCAAGCTCTCAGGTCTAGTCTATCCTTGAATGAGCATTCCTTATGGTGGTCCCTTATTCCATTTCATGAATTGAAAATTCCGACCAACTCAACCTGGTTCTTAGCCTTGAGATATTTTAGAAGAGACATGACACATATTTGATGCCTAGAGTTGACATTTACTACCTTTCAAGGAGTTGAAAGTCAAATTTCAGCTAACCAATATTCTATCAATGTTGGCATTTGATTGAATCAAAGAAATTATTATTCTCTCTTTTCATAAAGATAGGCTTGCGATCTTCTAAACCCTCATGGAAGGGTTGGAAATGAAACAAGGCTAAGGACTTTAAAAGGTACAAATCCATTGATGGTTATATTATAATCATGTCTTGGATGGCTAATTGAATTAACTTTGGTGGATCAAATCTAAGGAAATGATTAGGGTTGATTGGTTGTAGTATTTAGAAACCTTTGGTTGAGCCCAAAAATGTATTTATTGTGTTGTCCCTCATTCATGGGGGTTTGACACTTAGGAATACGTTGATTCACCTTGGCATCCTTTAGTGTTTCCATTTTATGGTAGACCCAAAAATACCAAACACCATTTTTGGTACTATGTATATGCTAAGTCAACTTAGGGTTGTATTATTAAATCATTTGGCCAACTACTCCCTGCTTTTGTATCCTAAAAAATTGCTCTCTTAGGAGCACTAGGGATTTGAAAATAATTGAACATATGACATATCACGTTCATTTGTGGCATATTAAAGAATACCCCTAATTTCACTAGATCTTGAAAAATACTCCCAAAATTATTTTGGTGAACCCCCCTCCCAATACATCTATCCAATTTAGAAACCCCCTATTTTTACTAGATATCTAGGTATTCATTTTTTTTTTTTAATTTTAAATACCCCTTTTTATTTCTACCCCTAGTTCATAGACATGAAAAAACTCTTATAAGCTCGTAATCACAAAAATAATAAAAAATGAAAACAAGTTCATCGACATCCTAACATAGGGATATGTCACTATAGTAAGATAGCCTTGGGTTGAAGGGCTTGGTGTTATACTATGTTCACCCCTCTATTCTAATATATGTTCATGCATTTGCTGAGGAAGGGGTTTATGTATTGGATATCTATTTCTAGATCTAGAAAGATGAGTTTCCTCAGGTTGTAACTCTTTGTGCCTTAGATATTTGATCTCATGGACATATTAAGAAAAATTTATATCTATATATAAAGCTTGTCTTTGCAGTAATATTTAAGCAAGTGATCTACCCCATAACCCATTCATGTTTTCTAATCGTTCAGACCAAAAGATACTCGTATTAGGTGAGATGCAAGAGATTGTTATACTAAGGCTCAATATTTATGCATTGGGTGTTTGGTTCTTTCCAACAAGGAAGTTCAAAAAACATTTAAGAGAATTTTTAAGTAATTATTTTACATTTCGATTTTTAAAGAGAACTCTTAATCAATCATATCACATTTTTAAAATTTACATAAATGTGTGTTCGACCCTTGGATGGTCTAATATGGATTGGCACAAGAGATATTACTTGATGGATTTGCATAGTTGATATATCTTTCTAAGTGGATGCTTGACCACAAATGGTTGTTAGTTTAGTGTTCTTCCCCATGTGCCTTTTTTTGACAATTTGTCACTCACATGAACTACCACAAAGATCATACTAAAACTCTGGTTCTTTCCCCAATATCTACAGAGAAAGAGAGCACAATTTTGATCCCTACATTGTAGCATGTTTAGTTGTTTATACTTTACTCTTTCCACCACTGTTGTTGCTTCTTTCTAGGACCAAACTATGTTGAACCTATTAATCATAGGTAATTCTTTAGGGTCATTTGTAGTGTTTGGTATTGTATTTTTGCAACATCCTAAGAGGAGATACATTGCCACTATCGTGTGTTATTAACCATCCTTGCAATGCCAAATGATGATGGCACCAACATGTTATAGTTCCTTGTAGTCTAAATTGTCATTGGTGTGATATACAAAGATCTAGTGTCATTGGTGTGGGGTATACAAATCTCTAGATGTCAATAGTGGGGTATTCCAAGCCTTTTGAGGGAACTCTATCAATTTTTGTATCATAGAAATTATTTTAATGGAAGTTGGGGAACCCATTAGTTGCAAATAGAAGCACAGGCCTCAAGGGGACTGGAATCCTGGTGGCCACTGAACTCACCACCCTCTTGGAAAATAATATTTGTTTTAGAAGTGAATAGGTGAACCTTGACAAACATAATAAGAAATTTGGCAAACACAACCCCTGATGCTTGCAACAATTTTTGGAGGAGGGACAAACTATGTTTCTTTTCCAAACATGTAAAATGAATATATTATAGTTTAATGAATATATTTTCCTATTATTATATATGGTTTTATAATTTATCAAAAAATACACCAAGACTACATAATGTTTTTTTTTATTTTAGTAAAAGATTCGCTAGGATTTTACAAGATTTTATAATTCAACGAAATTTTCGTTGAGATTTTACAAGATTTTATAATGTAGTGAAAGATTCACCAAGATTTTACAATATTATATAATTGACTAAAAGATTCACCAAAAAATTATATATACATATTATATTATTGATAAATTAGCCTTCAATTTTTCCAATGTATCATGGGGATTCACCCATTTATTATACATATAAATTTAGAGGGGGTTCTTAAAAGAACCCTTGTTGCTAGCTTCAAACACGAGAACAATCGATGGAGGACATTTTTAAGGCCCTAACCTAATAAGGAATATTTTGAAAATAACTCTATGATGAAGATAATCAATGAATGTCTCATCAAGTAAGAGGATCTTGAGGAGTAGTTCATCAATGATTATAGACTAGTTTTTCATCCAAGTCCCCATAGAAGAACATGCGATGGCCATGAAAACTTGTCTTGATGTGGTCTCTTATTGAATTCTAAGGAACATGAAAGAATTCATGAGAAACTACTAACTTTGGATTCTCTTGTAGTGGCACTGATGGAGATGATTGCGGATGAGTTTTTTTAGATTGGATGATTTTTCTTGCAAATTTAATAAAGCACATAAGATTATGTTGGGTCATACCTACTCTAGGTATACAAAAATGCCATCAAAAAATAATTATTAGGGTTGTGTGTTAAGAAAATAATAATTAGGGCCATATGTAAGAGGAGGGAACTTAAAATAATTACAAATTGGAGATCAATTACATTGATGATTATTTTCCCTTACAAATGTCAATTCCAAAGCCTTGGACATGTGCATAAAGTAACTCTTACCTAAGATGATTTGTCCATAATAGAGGAGTTTCATTAGAGGGTGTTTCATTCTAGATAATGTGATAACACCGTCGGAGGGTATTGAAAGGATGATATGTCTCAAATTCATTAATATTGACTTTGAAAACAATTATATTGAGTTTGAGTGTCTCTTCAATTTGGCATGCTCAAGATCCTAGGTTTTGGTAAATTCTCTCTCAATGCATATGAGACATGCCTATCCATAAACAAATGTAAATCCAAGGATGTGGGGATTTTTAGGTCCCTTTGAAAAAGTTACCCATTGACCCTACATATTTATGTCATTTTTCTCCCATAATAGGGAGATAGACAAATAGTGCATGACCAATTTGTATAAGAATCATTCATCACTATTCTCTAGGAAAAGTATCCATGGAGAACATAATGCAATACATCCAGATACTTTTTATGCTTCGGGCTCCAAAATATGGTGGCTAAAACTCAATGTCATAGAAAAGTCCTTTAGGAATTGATTACTTGGTTAGTTGATTAGGGTTTGTCATGTATCCAACCATGCTATATATTTAATTTCATTGGCATCCCCTTCACCTTTCAAGTTTCACCAATGAACCTTTGGGATATGGTTATTTAACATATGGAAAAGAACATTGAGAAGTAGGCAATGAAGACTGTAGATTTGGTTGCCAAATTTTATATATGTATAAAGTCAAAGTAGCCACCCAAGTGTAATATTCTTTCTATTATGTCTCATCTATTAATGGTTACCAATAGATCAATAAATCTGTGTGTACCTTTCTCCAGGTCAATATAAATGGGAGAAAACGGTTTCACAATTATTTTGCAACCGTAGATACCAAGGAGGCATGGGGATTATTAAGACACGTATCCAAGCCAAGGTACTTTGTACAAAATGGGTTTTCAAAGCAAATAGGAAATAAATGGAACTTAGAAAGTGCTTTCAAGGAATTACATGCACTTAGGATGCCCCTAATAAAGAATTCTTGGACAAGTATCATTTTGAAAACTCATTGTTAGTGTTCGACAATGTGAAGGTGAAATTTGAACTTTTGTTTCTTATAAAGTACTTTGAAGGATAGAAAGTGATTAAATCCCATGTTAGTTGGTAAGACCAATCTCTCAGGTCTAGTCTATCCTTGAATGGGAATTCCTTATGGTGATCCCTTATTCCATTTCATGAATGAAAAATTCCATCCAACTCAACATGGATCTTAGCATTGAGATATTTTAGAAGAGACATAACACATATCTGATGCCTAGAATTGACATTGACTACCTTTTAAGGAGTCAAAAGTCATATTTCAGCTAACCAAGACAAGCTTGCGATCTTCTAAACCCTCATGGAAGGGTTTAAAATGAAACAAGGCTAAGGAATTTAAGAAGTACAAATGCATTGATGGTTATATATGGTTATATCATAATCCTATCTTGGATGGCTAGTTGAATAAACTTTGGTGGCTCAACTCTAAGAAAATTACTAGGGTTGATTGGTTGTAGTGTTTAGAAACCTTTGGTTGATCCCCAAAAGGTATTTATTGTGTTGTCCCTCA
>JZKD02S0292675.1:373940-386085 GCA_000966675.3 Picea glauca | reverse complement strand
GCCACAAGACTTAAAATAGTCATAATTGAAGTCATTTTAAAAACATGAGAAAATATTTCATCAAAATCTATACCTTTTCCCGGTTTTGGGTTTCCAGGGTAAAATATCTGTGTATTTGTGTGATTGCAATTGTGTTCTTTTCTGTTTATTAAGAATCTGTGTGTGCATTACATTATTGTAAAAGGTTTAAAACTTACAGAGTGGATACCACACCAACCCCCATTACTTAAACGTGTGGATATATCCATGTAGTGGGTTTTATAGAAAATTCTAGAAGGTCCAAACCTGACAACTAATTGAGGGTTGAGGAAGTCAATACCCTAACCCTAGATGGCTATCAGGCTATTCTAAATATCGGTCCACTAGGAGAAGTGGTTCCATTCTTTAAAATTTCATTTTGTTCCATATTTTAGCAGAGCACCTAGGAGTGGTATTTTGAGAGAAAAATAGAGGATAGATTATGTAGAAACCATACAAACCACAATGTCAAAGAAAACTCCGTAGAGAGTGTCTCTTTCTTCATACTTGCATTTGAAGAAAAGAGAGCAGAGCGACCCCACCTTCTAGCTAGGTTTTCTCCTGTATTGGGTTTCCTGGGTTATATCTTATGTTTATTTGTGGATAGTGTGCATATTTATTTATGTTCTCTATTTTTTGCATTCATCTATTTCACACATTTTAAGAAGAAAAAAATTAATTAAAGAATTTGAGATCTAAAGGAAATAAACCTTGATAGTAAATATTTCAGTGTTTTATTAGGTATGTTGTGATGAACTGTCCAATGGAATATACATGTAACTTTACAAATCATATTGGTATCAGAGCAAGTTTTCTTGGGGTATTTATGGAATGTTGGAGGATCTAGGCATCAATTTAAGAATAAAGTTGCAGAACCCTAATTAGTTTAAGTAATCAAAGTTGCATTTTCTTTGTCGACTTTTGCACCTATAGTAGTAATTGCACATCTATTTACCCTTTGGATCTTTAGTTGAATGTCATTGGAAGGTTTTAAATTTTCCACCCACTTTCCCAAAGAGTATACTTATTTCCTCCATGAGAGAGGCAGTGGGTCACATATTGAATGCATGATATAACATAACAATGCATTGATGTTGTTGTAAAGCCTCACCCTCAATCTTGTGTTGAACTCCATCAGTGTTGATATAATGCTCAATGTTGTTAGAATGAGCCAATGGACCTTGTTCTTCTTGGTTTGTAGAAACAATCCCACCAAATTTACAATTTTCAGAAGTTTCTTCTCCGACATTGACAAGTTGACAGGTAAGATCCACTCATCGTTTAAATGGATGATCACATGATGATTGTAGAGTACGATTTCATCCAGAACTTCCACCAAAATCATGATACCACCCATGCTCACTCCTTTCCAAATTTCTCTTCGACCTTTCAAAAACACACCACGAGGAAAGGAGTAACCAAAGTCGGCAACGATGGCAGTGAGGTTGATGGAGGTGGTTGTGGGGTTGTTGTCATCAGTGATGGTGAAGAAGGAATTGGTGGTGATGACATTGAGGATATGTCCCAAGGTCTATAGTTCCTTCCAGATTGTGGGAGTGATGCAATAACACATTTTCCCATCGATGAACAACATGTTTCCCTTGCTTCCCATTCTCTCGAGGAGGAGTGTATGGCCCAAGTACCACATAAGGAGTGTATCAGGACTATCCACCTCGATGTCCCTCTTCTCAGATGGAATTTATGCTTTGAGCAGAAAATAATTCACTTGCTTGAAAACTTGACCATGAAAATATTGCTATTGAGAATAAGATGGGGAGAGTCCAAAGGTTCATAGCACCCAACCGACTACGCCTTGTATCAACACCCCAACTGGTGTGAGCTTTAGGAACTACCATAAATTAAGAAATAATTGTAACACCAATAGGATGTTATTCATAATAAACTCGAATTCTTTCATTGACATCCTTTCTCCACCATTGATGATCGAGAGCAGAGTCATTTCATCTTGTTAATCGTTCTCCTCCTCCTTCGAAAGCGCGGTCTGCTAATATTTCTTCTCCTCTACTTAATAATATTCATCCTCCTCCTTTTTTACAAAAACAAGGAACATTATTCTTTTTCTTCAGATCTTGATATACAAGCTATCCCTCACTGGTTACAAGCCATCCAAGTCATTAAGATGAATGCAATATCCATGTCATATTTTCTTCATCTGGTCAAAGGTTCGAGATGAGATTTATTTTGCATGTAAATTATGGTTTGATGTTCAAACTTCATAACTTACTTAAATGTTTATCTTCTTCTTTCACTTTAAGTGGAAATGAAAAAGATAAATTTATTGAAACATGACAACTAATTTTCCATGTGGATGCATGCACACTGTTTCGGCTAAAAATAGAATCTGCATGCATGCACACTACAATGATTAGTTTGTGTAATTGGTGGATCAGGATGTAATCAGTTTGTCTAGAACTGTCTAATAGATACTACATATTTGTGCATACCCATAGAGGTGTAATGGAATGTAGTGTGGCGCAATGTGGGATGAGTGTGAGGAAGGTTGCAAGCCTGATTTTGGCTATTGTAATTCTCCCTTGAATAATAAGAATATTGATTATCATTGCCCCGTGGTTTTTCCCCTTAGGAGGGTTTTTCCACATAAATATTGTGTTCATTGTGGGATTGCTTTGATTGTCTATTTTGTGTTATATCTTGTTGTTGGTTTTATTTATTTTTAATTGAATATTACTGTGTTTATGCTTCCACTGTGCAACAAGTGGTATCAAAGCGCAGAGTTGAAGGATCTTAGCACAGGAGGAAGATACGATAAGACTGATTTTTTCGTTGAAGATGTTGAAGATGAAGGAAAGAAGGAGAATTAAGAGAAGTGGATGTCATTTTATGCCCTAATACTCCATGAGCTCAGTTACAAGAGTGTTAGTTTGTCCCAAACTTACGACATCAAAAATTTCAGGGACTAATTCTCCCTAGGCCATACATAGGGCACGTTAGTTGTAGAAACATTGAAGTGACTAATGCCCCCCAAGACATATAGAGGGCGTGTTAGTAGCATAAAACTTGAAGGGACTAATGCTCCCCAGGACATACAGAGGGCACGTTAGTCGCAAAAAGTTGAAAGTCTTTCCCATGGAAAGTCGGGTTTTGTGCTGATGGAAAAAGTGCAGAGTTAAAAATTTGAGGTGGAGAAATTCAATGACAAGAATAATTTTGAGTTGGAGAAATTCAATGACAAGAATAATTTTGAGTCGTGGAACAAAATAATCTGCTTGTGCAACAAGGACTACAAAAAGTGTTGGCGTGCAAGACAAAGAAACTGACAAGCATGACAAACGAGGATTGGAAATATTTGGATGCAAGAGATCTTAGTATCATCTGTTTGTGTTTGGAAGATGAAGTTTTGTTTAGCATCGTTGGAGAGGAGACAACAACAAGATTATGGAACATAATGGAAAGTATTTATATGAAAAAGTTCTTGATGAACATAATCTTCTTGAAGAGGCAGTTGTATAGCTTACGGATGAAAGAATGCACAAAAATTGTTGATCATTTAAATATTTTCAATACCCTGATTTGTCAATTAACTAGTATGGATGTAAAATATGAATATGAGGACAAAGAAGTCATGCTATTGTGTTCATTACCTGAATATTTGGATCATCTGGTCACATCTATGTGGTTTATCACAATAGACATCATTGAATATGATACTATTGTGGGAGCTCTGTTGACTGAGGAAATGAGGAGAAGATCCAATAAAGAAACCTCAACAACATAAGCAATGGTAGTAAGAGGTTGATCTACAGAAAGAGGGAAAGATCAGAGAGGTACATCATGATCTAAGTCAAGAGGTTTTGGTTGTATGGGCTAACCCGTGTTCTACCTTAGTTCTCCAACAAAACCCTAAAAACCATCGACCCCTCTAGTAAACTAGAAGGAAACATTGCACACAGAGTGCACAACACAGTCTCACCCAAGATGGCTTATAGGTGATTGCATGGCTCAGATGTTTGCAATCATGGAAGGGATGTTGCTTCTAGGGATGCCGAACTTACTACTATTTTTTTTCTACTTCAACATTCAACATTCATTAGATTTACCATTCATTTAACCCTTAACATTCATTTTGCATAACTTATCTAGTGAACGTTGTAAATGAACTCTAATTAATGCATTTAATTGTCATTCATTCATCATAGTAACCATTGCAACACATAAAAGAGACACATTCCACACAATGACACAACTCTTACCATGGTTCACCTTGTCTGGGCTACATCCACAACGATCTTTCTTCTTTATTCATCATCATCAAAGTTCAGTGTTGTGCACATTACATTAAAAGGTGCATTTAGAATGCACATACGTGAGGTAGACCAATGCCAGACAATATATAAAAATATTATTTTATTATATACAATATTAAATTTAAATTTAAATTATAATGTAATTTTATTTATTTTTAAAATTTGCTCAATTTTTTATTAAATTTATAAGTTGAAAATGATAATTTCAAATTAAATTAATTTACATTTTTCAAATAATTATAATTAAATTTAAATTTTAACAAATATAAATATATATAAATTATATTAGAATATAACATTTATATATAAATTATATTATAATATAACATTTATTTGTAAATTTATATCTTTTAAATAAAATTATCATATTCATTATACTCTATAATAAAATATATAAAATTCATAACGCTTAATTAAAGGACAATATTTACTATATCATCTAATAATCATATATATTTTATAAATATATAATGTATATTTGTTATAATGCAATTATCAAATTAAAAATATATGTTTTAAAGGATAATATTTACTATATCATTTAATAACCATATATATTTTATAAATATACAATGTATATAATTTTTATTTTTTTTAAAAAGGCGTTTCCTATTATGATGCTTTTATAGTACAAAATTGTCACATGTCCGCAGTTTGCCACCTGTTCCACCAAATTAGCAAAACCATAATATGTGAAAGACTGTGATAATTGTAAACAAAATAGCTATCCACCATCTGCCCTGCTAAATGGAAACCAGGGCAGGTGGCAGATTCGTGTTCTCACTAAATTTTTCTATGAATCTAAGAAAAAATACCAATTGAAAAAAGAGGACTAAACTGTAAAATTGCATGATCGCAGTACCAAGAGTTGGGCCAAGACTGTGCGAGGTATCCATAGCAAAGAAATTAAACATTAGCACCTGGGGGCATGTTGTTCGGAGTGCCTATGGAAGGGCCATCCCTGGGCTGGAGCACGGAGGGCCTTGCGCAGGTCAGGCAATGCTGAGATTCTGGTGCGTTTGAGAATGCTTCATACAACATGTCGATCCTCTAGTGCATGAGGGTGTCCTGGTGTATCTGGTCTGCCATCTAGCTCCTTAGCCCAAGTATGAGCTCGAGTTTCTCCAGATGGAAGAAAGGTGATGGAGCATGGAAAAAATCAGGTAGAGTAGTGAGTGGTGGAGGCGCCAAGGTGGGGTGGCCCTCCACCTCAGCTCCCGAGTCCTCCAACGCTTTGACCACGACCTCCACTACCTTGACCTCCTCCATCATTGTACCAGTGTCCACAGCCTCCACCACCTTGCCCTCCTCCGTTGCTATACCAACTAGGTCGTTCGTGTCTTGAATTGAGGCAACATAATCCATATGAAGGAATTATTGATATTATGGTAGCTGCGGGAGGTATTTACCTCCACGTGTAAACCTGAAAAGGATAGAATACTCTAGGAAGCAAGAAGAAACCCTAATGAGTTGGCTAATAACCCTAGAAGACTTGTCGGCTCAAGAAGATAATTTATATTAGGTTATTAGCCTCCAAGAGAAGAAGTCGGCCAGAAGAAATAATATATACTAAATAGACAGAATTACCCATAATGAGAAGTTGGCCCAGGCAGTTAGCCAAATTTACTATAAATACAGGAGGCCAGTCTTCATTCTGGCAGGCAGTCTCAGAATTGCAGAGAAACACTTGTGCGCACTGTAGTGCCCAGTTTTGTGCGCGAGTTTGGAGGAGAGCTTCCATTGCAGTTGCTGCAGCTAGCAGATCAAGTTTGGCTTGGACTATGTCTTGGTTAGGGTTTGGACTATCTGATCAACTCTTGTTGATGCACTATCCTTAGGGGAAAGGTGCACTACCCTTTGGTTGGCTATCTAGCCTAGGGTTTGCTTCCAGAGTGATTCTCTGTCAAGGTTAAGGTGCTCGGAGGGTGGCTTCGGCCTATGGTTGGGTGACAATAGTGATATTGTCAATGGTAAAACGAGCACATCCATTATATTCTAACAGGTTATGGGCCCACACCTCCTTCATTCATTCTAACCGTTGGAAGGAAACATAGCCATAAGTATATTAAGCTCGTTGAAGAACTTCTGCTAGGGTTTCTAGCAAGAGCAGTCACCATAGCACTGTCGCTAGGGTTACTAGTAGGTGCAGTTCTAGAAACCCTAATTCTCTCGTTGAGGCACCTTAAGTGAAGGAATTGACCTAATCTCCAGACAGATCAGTGTGCCCTAGCCTAGCACATCTCCTGGTACTCTTAGAAAGCCAATACATTAAGTTTGAGTTTTTGATCTAAGGTTGACCAAGTCAAAGAAGCCATGACTTACTCCATGAAGTCAGAAAACAAGTTAGATGGAGCTTCTAACTTCAGAGTGTGGAAGACAAGGATTGACCTCATCCTTGCCAAGAATAAGGTACTGGATATCGTGAAAGGAAAGATCATGAAACCAGATTTTGAAGAAGGAAAAGAGAAGGAACCGTAGAACGTTGCAGCTATGGAAAAGTTCAAAGACGGTGACATCAATGCCATGTGTATCATAGTGGATTCTATAAAAGACCACTTGATACCCTACATCTCCCATCTTGACTCATTGAAGAATATGTATGATGCCCTAACAAACCTCTTCTCAGTCAGAAACATTGGAAAAGTAATGAGTCTGAAGAATGAGCTTTGTGACATGAAGATGGATGATGACGACATCATAACATCATACTTTGTGAGAATCTCTCAGTTAAGAGATCAACTACAAGCTATTGAAGAGATCATTTCAGAGAAGGAATTGGTAAACATAGTACTCAATGGTATTCCCAAGATGTGGGATGCATTCGCCTCAAGCATGAACACAAGGAAGGAGTATCCGACATTTGAAGAACTTTGGACTTGCTGTGCTCAAGAAGAATCCAGGATCAGTGCAAAAGAGAAACCCCAAAAGAAGTATGATGATCAAGCCTTCACAACAAGATTCAAGAATTTCAGGAACAAAAGGAAGTTTGGTTCAAGGAGGAAGCCAAATCAAGAGAAAGATATTTCAGAAACACAATGCTTCAACTATCGAAAGTATGGTCACTACAAGAATTATTGTCCCGAGATAAAGAAAAGGAAGGGGACACACGAAGCATCAGTTGCCGAAGAAAAGGAACCTACAAAGAAGACTAAGCAGAATGAAAGAGACTTCTTCTTCTGAAGGTAATAATACTCTTCTTAATTCCTGTACATATCTTGTATATCTATCTCTTAGAAGATAATATCCAAGAAAAAAAAAAAAACTATACTTATGGAAGAAAGATAAGGATTTCTATCATTATACAAGTCAGATAATACACATGAAAGGATGAAAAATCATGTACAAGATAAAGCGAAATCATAATCAATCCTGAAGAGACTTAGAAGAAGCAAAGACAGAAAGAAGTCAACAATCAAGAGAAAGTTGGAGAAAGACTTATAACACTTTGCAAAAGGGAATAAGGATGCAGACGAAAGCATGGACTCTCCTAGATGGAGGGAGTCGATTATATATCACCAAAAAGAAGAGCATGCATTCATACATGAAGCAAGGATTAGGAGGGAGCTAATCCTACGATCCATTGGGGATGATGAAGTATATATCCATGGTAGCAAACATGAAAAGAAGTATGTGTTTAGTTCAACCTTAGAATAAGTCTTCTTCGAAGAGAAGCCTTAAAGTATCCCTGGTTGTCCATTCACATCTGTGATCCTATGATGAAAGAAATTAGTGGAATGTTTAGGGCATGGAATCTATAAGAAAATCCATGGAACCAAGAGCTAAAGAAAAACTTGAGGAAGAACATGAAGATTCCAAGAAAGAAAGAGAAGCCAGAACAACCAGTCATTGTATCAAGAATCACATGATTACCATTCTGATATGAACTCACTAAAAGAAATCAAGAAGAGGAACTGAAAGTTGTGATGAAGAACAATATATATATGCAAGCATTGAAAAATCCAGAAATAGAGGTTCTCCCAAATGGAGGGAGAAGACTACGACGATTACTTGTTCTAGTAAACCAGACATACCTCTACATGAGTCTTTATATCATCCGCAATATCCATGGGTTGGAGTTCTACATAAGATGAATGCAAAGAATGTTTTCTAGAACAATTAAACAAAGAGCATATGAAGAGAAACCTCAAGACTTTGAAGCATACTAGAAAGAGACCCTTGTATGCTGATGGAAGAAGATAACTTGGTGGAGAACCTCCAGTGCACAGCAGAAGCATGGTGAAGATTTTCTATAACAAAGATATTGTATCAAGATGATTATTCAGAAGATCAGATCTCATGATGATAGAAGAAGTGCCATATGGATATGTTCCAGTTTTCCAACAATGATATACTTTATTGATCAGAGCTACATGAAGCCTTCAGAGAAAAACCAGTGTTCCAGACCGAAGTACATTTGAGATCAAGCATTACATTATCTGTGATGAAATCCAGAAAGGAGAAAGTGGTTTATATCTCCACAGATGAGCAAATAAGAAGAAATTTTGGTAAAGCTTCTATCCAAGATGAAAGAGTTTGTGTACTCAAGCTAGAGCTCGTGGAGATGACTTCCTTATTGAAAAAGGAAGAGATGACTCCCAGTTTGGGAGGGAAAACTGATGTATTATCGATTGATGAGAAGTCCCTTTCCAGTTCAGAAAGTGGATTGAGATTTCTGGCGGACAGACATTTTCCAGTTCGGAAAATGGTCCAGATTGCTGATGTACCATAGACAACGACTTCCCATTGTGGTTAACATGGGGAGTGGTCTAGGATAGTCTATCCTCTTGAGGGTTACTCAAGAATACTGGCCCACCTCACCGGACAATGATTTCTCATTGTGGTTAACATGAGGAATGGTCTATTTTGGAGGTTGTTACAGGACAACCTTTTCCTCTTGTGGTTAACAAAGGAAATGGTCCGGACAATCATTCCTTAGGGTGTATTCATTCTCTTCAGGTTGCACTTTGTTTAGTGCCGGAGGAATGGCCCAGGGTGGGGAATGGTCCAGGTTCAACAATCAGGGACATACATTCCTTAGGGAAGATTCATTCTCTCTAGGTTACACTTTGTTTAGTGTTGGAGGAATGGCCCAGGGTGAGGAATGGTCCAGGCTCAGAAATCAGGATAGTCATTCTTCCTTGCTTGAGAAGAATGGTCCAGATAGCTCATCATTGATGTTCTACTCTAAAGGCATATACTCTTTCAGGTCTCACAAATGTGGGTGAAAGAATGGCCTAGATGATTCAATTTATATCATAACATTGTTTCTGTGCAGGTTGATATCAGATGATTGTTATGAAGACCGTATGTCTCTAGACAATAGATGTATACTATTGTGGTGGATGTGTTCCACTGTTTGATCAAGTATCTGTGTGGTACTTAGTGTGGTAGTGTACCACTAGATGGTAGTTGTGTACTACTATGGATAGACACGGTTGTGTTCTATTGAATGAAATTGTTCCGATTGCCTTGAAGACTATCAACAGAGATGAAAATAATTATCAGCCAGATGAATGATGAACAGAGATTTGCCAGACAGAAAATGGTTCAGAACATTTACTCTTCTAGATTAGAAGAATGGCTCTTGTATCACTCTGTGGAGTGAGCATCATGTCTGATTACTCAGATAGAGTATGGTTTCAAGAGATGATGCAATTGATGACACTGATGATGATGATGGTGCTCATGATCTAGTCATGATCTAGTCTATACAACTATGTTGATGCTATCGGTTGAATGGTATGTTTTGTGCTCAAGACCATTACCTCTAATACCTCCCTAGCTAGGAGGGAGTGTTAATATTATAGTAGCTGCGGGAGGTATTTACCTCCACGTGTAAACTTGAGGAGGATAGAATACTTCAGGAAGCAAGAAGAAACCCTAATGAGTTGGCTAATAACCCTAGAAGACTTGTCGGCTCAAGAAGATAATTTATATTAGGTTATTAGCCTCCAAGAGAAGAAGTTGGCCATAAGAAATAATATACACTGAACAGACAGATACTCAGAATGATAAGTCAGCCCAGGCAGTTAGCCAGATTTACTATAAATACAGGAGGCCAGTCTTCATTCTGGCAGCCAGTCTCAGAATTGCAGAGCAACACTTGTGCGCACTGCAGTGCCCAGTTTTGTGTGCAGGTTTGGAGGAGAGCTGCCATTGCAGCTGCTGTAGCTAGCAGATCAAGTTTGGCTTGGACTATCTCTTGGTTAGGGTTTGGACTATCTGATCAACTCTTATTGATGCACTATCCTTAGGGGAAAGGTGTGGTACCCTTTGTTTGGCTATCCAGCCTAGGGTTTGCTTCCAGAGTGATTCTCTGTCAAGGTTAAAGTGCTCGAAAGGTGGATTCGACCTATGGTTGGGTGACAATAGTGATATTGTCAACGGTAAAACAAGCACATCCATTATATTCTAACAGGAATTCCCCTAGGAATTCTTCTTCAATTATACATGTAGCTCCCTCCATGGCAGCCGGGGTGCTTGTGCTTAATGGATTATGCCTAGGGGATTGGAAATCACCCAAGAAAGTGAAGAGGAGAGATTTCAGAGGAACCTAGATGGGTTCCTCCAGAATCTCCTCCTCGACATATGCCATTGGTGGTGTTCTTGGCCACTCCCAATGTTGAGTCTGAGCTATGGACAGGGCACATTCTATCCTTTGCACACGCCTCTGTCAGACAGCTAGACTGTACCAGGCTGAGCCATGCCTTGGCTTGCTTCTCTCCCTTGGCATGGCTAGGTTGGGAGGGTTGATTCTGGGGAGGCGCAATAAGAATCCATTGCACATAGGTCTCATTCTCGGAGCAACCAGGGAGGTGGAGCACGAGAGAGATATGGAGCCGACCTCATCCGAGTGAGAGAGAGAAGCCTAGGCTCAACATGACTACAATATTGAACCCTCCTCTACATTTACATCTGGGTGTCACCATTAGCTTCACACGAGGGAGTTGTCCTCCCCATCTCAATAGGCAGTAATGACCGCCCTTCATTCAAGATTGAGGTGAAGGGCACCGACCTACCATATTTATGGCTTGGGTATGGGGTAGACTACATGGCCTCCTGTAGCTACGTGGCACTCCATCCGAAATAATATACAATGTATATTTGTTATAATGCAATTATCAAATTAAAAATATATGATTTATATTTGTTATAATGTAATTATAACATTAAAAATATATAATGCATATATATCACTTAATAATCATATATATTTTATATAAAATTCGTAACACTTAATTAAAGGACAATATATACTATATCATCTAATAATAATCTATATTTTATAAATATACATTAAATATGATATATATTTTATAAATATAAATGTATATTTGTTATAATTCAATTATCAAATTAAAAATACATGATTTATATTTGGTATAATGCAATTATAAAATAAAAAATATATAATGCATATATATTACTTAATAATCATATATATTTTATAAACCTAAAAAACATATTTGTTATAATGCAATTATCAAATTAAAAATACATAGTTTATATTTGTTATAATGTAATTATAAAATAAAAAATATATGATGCATATTTATTATAATGCAATTAAAATTAAAAATATATGATTTTTATTTATTATAATATAATTATTAAATTTATCACCTTTACTCATGGCGTCGCATTTTATTGATACATTATCTACATTCCATTTTTTTGGTTTATGTTTAACATATTATTAATCCAAAATTACACTTAACATTATATGAATTCCTATGAAGTAGAAATATGTACAAGAGTAGTTTGTTTTGTTTACTAATCAACTTCATAATGCAATTGTGTATATAATATTAGCATATAAAGTGGTGAGTGCAAGTTAAGGA
>JZKD02S0292675.1:348586-370609 GCA_000966675.3 Picea glauca | reverse complement strand
CTTCCATATCTAAGTCAACATATCCCTGTAGAAAAATGTTTGAGCCTCCAAAACATAATGCATGAGTAGTAGTATCTCTCAAATACTTGAGAATCCACTTCATTTCCTCCCAATGTTATTTACCTAGATTGTTCATATACCTTCTCACAACTCCCACTTCATGTGGAATATATGGTCTTGTGCACACCATTGCATACATCAAGCTGCCAACTTTTGATGAATAAGGGACCCTAGACATGTATTCTATCTTCTCCTATGTCTTGGGACACATTTCCTTGGTTAATTTGAAATGGTCGGCCAAAGGTGTACTAACTGGTTTTTCATTCTCCATTCTAAACCTCTTCAACACCTTCTCTATGTACTCACCCTGAGACAATGTCAATTTGTGATTTTTCTTGTCTCTTGTTATTCTCATACCAAGGATTTTCTTTGCAACACCCAAATCCTTCATCCCAAATGAATTATCTAGTTTCTTTTTTAGCACATTTATATCCTGCATGTTAGACCTTGCAACAAGCATGTCATCTACATATAATAGTGAGATATCATAGCTTCCATTTTCTAGCCTCTTAAAATAAACATAGTGATCATAATGACATCTACTATAACCTTGTTCTATCATAAACCTGTCAAACTTCAAATACCACTACCTTGGAGCTTTCTTTAGGCCATAAAATCTTTTCTTCAACCTGCATACTAAATTCTCCTTCCCTTTGACCTCATACCATTGTGGTTGCTACATATAAATCTATTCCTCCAAATCCCCATGGAGAAAAGTTGTTTTTACATATAACTATTCAAGATGAAAATATTCTACTACCACAAGACTTAAAATAGTCCTAATTGAAGTCATTTTAACAACATGAGAAAATATTTCATCAAAATCTATACCTTTGTTTTGTGAAAACCCCTTTACAACAAGTCTGGCCTTGTACTAATTTTTTCCTCCATATTCTTCCTTCAACCCGTAAAATTGTTTATTCTGTAATGCTCTTTTTTCCTGGAGGCAACTGAACCAAGTCCCAAGTCTGGTTATTTACCAAGGAATCTATTTCGTCTTTCATTCTTTTCTCCCACTTCTTTTCAGTGTCTACGTGCATTTCTTCTTCATAACTTTATGGTTCACAAGAATCAGTCAACAATAAATAATACAATGGAGAGTATCGTTCAGGGGGTCTACTTAACCTGGTAAATATTCTAACAACACTTGCAGGGGTTTGATGTACTTGTTGCTCCTATTGTTGTACATTTTTATTTTCTGGTTCCTTTGGAGTTTCTTTTTCAATGATCTTATCAAGAACTATGTATTCTAGCTTTTCTTCTTCTTGATTCCTTCTTTGTAACTGATGTTTGTACATGACCTTCTGATTGAATATGACATCATTACTCCTAATAAATTTATTTTTTTTTCATAATCCCATAAGAGATAAAAAAAATCATTAACACCATATCCAATAAAGGTACACTTCTTGGATTTTGCCTCAAGATTTGTTCTATTTTCTTTATCAACATGGAAAAATGATTCACAACTGAAAATATTCAGAAATGATTAGTTTACCTTTTTACCTACCCATGCCTCCTCTGGAATTCCACCATCCAAATAGCTTGAAGGTCCTCTATTTATTAAGTAAACAACAATATCTACAACATCTTCCCAGAACTATAAGGGAAACCTTGCAGGCAATCTCATACACCTTGCACACTCCATGATTGTCCTCTTCATCCTTTATGACACACCATTTTTTTGTGGTGTTCCTGGAACTGTCTTCTCTCTATGAATCCCATGGTATGAACAATAATTATCAAACTCCTTGTTGAAATATTCACCTCCATTGTTTGATATAAGACACTTCAACCTCTTTCTTGTCTCATTCTCAACCAAATCTTTCCATTTCTTATAAATATCAAAAACATCATATTTTTGTCGAATGCAATAAACCCAAGTTTTTCTAGTTGCATCCTCAATAAAAGTAGGATTATAACTAGAGCCACCAAGAGATGATACCTGAGATGGTTCCCATACATCTGTATGCACAAGCTTCAACTTTTCACTCTCCTTTTCTTTTTCGACTCTGAGAAATATGACTCTCTTCTATTTTCC
The DNA here is from genome assembly GCA_000966675.3 of Picea glauca. Classification (NCBI taxonomy): domain Eukaryota; kingdom Viridiplantae; phylum Streptophyta; class Pinopsida; order Pinales; family Pinaceae; genus Picea; species Picea glauca. Next base: position 368,508 of record JZKD02S0292675.1, on the reverse strand, counting down.
ATAAACACAATGCTCACATAAATCCAAATCAACTTGTTTTAGATCTAGAAACAAATTCCTTTTGTGAAATATACATATCCCCTTCTCACTCATGTGTCCAAGCCTATGATGCCACAATCCTGTATCCACTCTTGTAGAATCTAAAAAGATAGAACATTCAGTAGTAATAGTACATAAATACAATGTACCTACATTTTATCCTTTTGCCATTATCAATTATCCTTTAGTGACCTTCCATGCCTTATATGTAAATATAGATATACAGTCTTCACTTGCCAATTGTCTCAATGAAATTAGATTTCTTCTCAGATCTGGTATATGTCACACCTCTTTCAGTAACCATTGGTTTCCATTCTTTTGATTTATGTGTACCTTACCCATTCCAACAATTTGACAGGGTCCATCATCACCCAAATAAACTTATTCAGAAATAAACCTATCCAAAATATTTCCTATGGGGTGTGGCATGAAATGAATCCCCTGAATCCACTACCTAAGACTCGGTAGTATTATCTAAAGAAAGAATCAAAGCATCTTGTAACACATCACCTATTACATTTGATTCTTGATTTTTCTCCTATTGTCCATCTCTTTATTTCTTTGGAGCTCTATAGGATTTTTTCATATGTCATTTCTTATCGAAATTCCAACACTTTATCTTTCCTAGTTCGCATTTGGATCTTCCCTTCCTAGACTTCCCACAGTCCCATGGACTATTTTCTCTTTCCTTTTATCTTCCTATGTTCTCCACGGTAAGTGCATTACCCGATGTCTCACCTTTTCTTTTCCATCACATTTCCTCACTAAGGATAACACCAATAATATCATCAAATATCAGAGTGTTTGAACCAGAGACAAAGTTTCTTACAACCATGACCAAGTCGTTCCAGCTTTCTGTCAATGAGCACAAGATCAAAATATCCCTAACCTCATCATCAAAGGTCACTTTTACAAAACTTAGTTGATTTATAACCATATTAAATTCATTTAAATGATCTGCAATAGATTGAACTTCTGACATATTCATATTAAATAATCACTTCAATAGAAATACCTTGTTGGAGGCTGAGGGTTTTTCATATAGTCTAGCCAGTTCCTTCATCGGATCCTCCATTGTTTTTTCTTTTGAAATATTGAAAGCCAGCGACGCTACCAGGCACAACCATACCATTCCTAGTTCCTTTCTGTCAAGAACCTCCCATTCTTTGTCCTTCATGGTTGTTGACTTCTTTTGTATTCTACCCAATGGTAGGAATAGATCCTTCTGATATAAATAATCTTCCATTTGCATCTTCCATAGCTAGTAGTTTTAGCCGTTAAATTTCTTGACCCTAAACTTTCCATCTTCCTCCATTTCTCCCACTCGAACTAGGAACCCCCTTTTCCTGCGAGTTACCTTTGGCTCTGATACCAGTTGTTAGAAAAAAAAGATCGTATAGCAATAAAATAAAACAAATGCGGAAATAAAACACAGAAGATACACAATACAATAGAGACATAAATATATGTGGTTCACCCAATGTGGGCTACATCCACCATATAAATTTCCAGGTCCTTCCTTTATTATTATCCAACAAATGAAGGGATACAACCTATAACACACCCATTGTAACTTCCTCTTCTTTCTCACATAGTCACTTCTCTCAGAATACAATATTCACTCTCTTCTCTAGTCACAATACAATTCCCTCATACAGTAAAAGAGGGTTTCCTTCTAGGAAAAAAAACCCTTACATAACTTCTACCATTAGATCTGCGACCTTATAATGAATGGTTCAGATTGAATACAAAATGATTTAGATTGGACAAGAATTTTGTATCCTACAATTTCTTTGACCTACATATAAATTAGGAAGATAATCAGGCTCCAGAACCAACATTATTATTAGCTCGAAGGCTAGTAGTTGCTACCTCATGGAGCAATATACCTTCTTTTTGGAATTTCTGAATGGAAGGCATATTAACTTTTTTCCATGTGGTTTCTAAGCCTAAGGGACTTGATTGGAATGTAACCTATCATTTCCCTATTAGCAACATAACTTTGGTGGATGATCCAATCAATTGAGCTAACCGTTGGGTCTCCTCATCCTTCAATAAAAGATAATATTGAACACTGGAAGGTCCCTTTAAGGTCTAAATCCTTATTTTCCTCCCATAATTCATCCCTCTTGTGAAATACTTGCTAATGGTGCTCATAATCCAAAAAAAGGACAAGCATCCCCTATACATACCAGTGTGATGGTTTGAGGCCTCAACTATGGCCCTTGAGCCTTGTAAGCTTCATTTAGGGCCCAATGCCCTTTATTTCCCCTCCCCCAACCATAGTTAAGGCATCAAGAACCATTAAATGTGCACAAATCCTCATAGTGGTGCTCATATCCCACCCAAATTCCAAACATCCCATAGAGAGGACACGTGTGATGGTTTTAGGCTTTGTTCATGGAAGTTAAACTTAAGAATAGTTGTTTAGGGCTTAAGGCCCTTATTTCCTTCCCTAGCCATGATAAAGGCCCTAAAATCCATTCTTGAATTGCAAAACCTACTAATCATGTCCATTTTCCCAATCATAGGTCAAATATTCCCTACAAAGGTGTTATATGGTGGTTTAAGACTACTTCATAATGCTTGATCTTGAGAAGATTCAAATAGGTCTTGAGAAACTTATGTTCCTTCTTTTGTTCTTGAGATTAATCCTAAGGCTCAAAGAGTAATGTCAGGCATCAATAATTTTTTAAATGAGTGTTTTTTCTACCTTTAGTTATATAAGAAATGATCCTTAAATGAAATTAATAATAGGACAGTACAGAGGCTGTATTTCGTTGTTTGAGTCACAATTATAATATCAAATGGTATGAAGGAAAGTTACAAAATTGTTAAACAAATCTAAGCATCAATTGTAGATGAGTCTCACCTTGTTTGCAGCAGAAGAAAAGTAGAGAGCACACCCTTGAACATGATATAAAATGCAGTAATTCACTCATCTTCCAGGTCTTGTTTTACTCACAGTAAATACAGAGGAAAAACTGCTTACCTAATGAATTGCTGATAAAATATGATTAAAGTATTTGTAATACTAAATTGCAATCAGTCGATTTTCAAGGAATTACATAAATAAATCCAGAGATATGGAAATATAGAAGAAACACATAACTCAAACTGAACGAAAATTAGAATCTATGTCTGCACTTGTATTAATACTCAAAAAAGAAAGTTTCTCTATTACATCTGGTAAGAAGCAACCCTGAATAGATTTTGAATGTATGCACTTATACAAAATCTGTCACAACTCAAAATGGTTGGACTTCTTACAATATTTTATTAAAATAACATATATCTGAATAAAACAACAATGTGTAAAATTTGATGAGCTTCGCTGGCATTCTCCTCTATCTCTTCATTTGCTGGTAGAAATGCCTCTTTTCCTTAGTCCTTTAGGCTGAATACAAATGTCATATAGGCCACCTTAATAATTCGACATATTGTCTTGGCCGTTTTAGTTTTTTCGCCATCTGTCCCTCTAGATATGTTCAACAATGCAATGAATCATAGTTGAGATTAGGGGGGAAGGATAATTGGATGAATAACATTTCATGGCTTGTCAAGGAATCGATAATGGGCACATGAAAAAGTAACTGTTTGTGGAAAGAATGGTAATGCAACAATTGTATGATGATGAAGTGGGTATAAGTGGAGATTAGAATGCGAGTGAATGAGATAAGTGGCTGTTGGAAGGTGAAAGGTGGAGAGGGAAAAAGGAAAAAGGTATTGTGCACGTTTCCTTACTTGATCCCAGCTATGCTTGCTTTTCCATGTTCAATACATTGGTTGCATCTATCCAACAAATCCACCATGAATCTTGAGGGCTCAATTTTTTCATTTACCTCGAAAGTGAATAATTTTGTTTCTATTTGAGGCAACTTTTCTTGGATCCTTTTCACTTCTTGAGCCATGGCCTGAAACTGTGAGCTTGGATACACCAACCATTTATTTATTTTAAAAATATCAATCTGGCTCATTTCTTGCATGGCTACCAGAGTTTCTTCTTTGCTCCTTCTCTATTTTTTTTGGTTCATTTGTATATCAATTTTCCCCAGGGCTTCATAGATGTTACTCCCCTCAAGATCAATAAGCCCTTTGTTTAATGGTGACATGCTTCTAGACAATCTTCTTTTACCACTCTGGAAAATATTTTTCTCTCTTCTAGATTTTCTTCCCAGACCTTTAGAGCCATCTCATCTTTTAGTTGTTCGGAATGAGAAAGAAAAGGGAAATCAGGGACATTATCTTTCTGCATCAATATAAGGACTTCCTAAAACTTAGAATGGGCCGATCAGGCCTCTTTTTCCTTGACATAAATTTCCTTTAGAGAAATTTCTACTGCCTGATAACACTTTTGGATGGAATCTACCTTCAGATAGAGGTCTTGCTAGGAAGTTTCTAGCTTCTCATTTATTTCCAACGCTTGAGTTTGGAAGGCTGAAATGTCTATTGAGGTTCCTTCAATCAAGTCCAATCTATCTTGAAATTGTTCTATCAATTCATCACGCTGAGTGACCAGAACTTGGTTGGTTTGTGAACTCTGATGGAGCTCCTCAAGGTTGGCCTGAAGCTGTTGAATCCGTTGTCGATCATGAGCTATGATTTTCTCGAAGTCTTGAATCATTCTATTCCTAATAGTCCGCTCAGTGGTATATATTTGATTTTGAAAATTTTCTATCAATAGGCACTTTTGTCGCAATTGTTTGGTCAAATTTTCCATAGACCATTGTTTGGCAGTGGCAAAAGCACCTAATGAACCTGCAACTTCTTTTGCGAATTCTGGATCATCTCAGTCATTCTTGTCATACACCATTCTCTTCCTTTTAATCATCACTCCATCTTTCTGGTGTGATTCCCTTTTCACGATGGCTTTCCATTTCTTACTAAAAAATAAATCTGAAGGAGGCATCTCTTTGGGTGAGATGGGGGTAAGATCGCTTACAAAAACAATTTTAGAATTAGGATTTTCGAAGATGGATTGTAGAGGGGTTAGTGATGTAATGGGAGTAGAAATCTCTGTGGACTGTTGCTGCTCTGTTGTATTTGAGGTGACAATAGGAGTGGTTGGTGTCGAAGGAGGCATATCTTTTCCCTACTTCAGGAAATCTTTAAGTTGAGCTAGTGCGTGGGGGATTAGCTGGCCTGACAATGATGCTTCTAATTCTTGTGTCAACACCTTTGAGCTCTTCGGGGTTCCATCAAATTTGTGTTTACCAGAGTGACTTGATGCAAAACCTATAGGCAAGGCCTTCTGTGAAGGGGGAGTGGCTATTGACTCTCCTTGTAGTACCTTTGACAGATTGTTTCGCCTTTGCTTTTGAAAGCTGAGAAAACCAGCTTGTTGATCCGGGGGTAGGGTTTGGAATCTACCTTGGACTTCCTCATAAGATCTAACCCCCATGAATAATTCTTCATACGGGGAGTTCTCATGCATATATCATTTCATGTTAAACTGGGCTAGGTGGTTTTCCACTATCTTATGTGGATCATGTCTCTTGAACTCGATGTCAACCAATTTGACATCCTCTAGGGTTGCAGCCTCCACTTTGGCGTGACCGAAATCTAATAATGAAAACATGCCAACCTGAATAGGGAAAGTCAACCATTCCTTTTTCTGTGCTGCCTTCAACTCCTTGTTGATTCCTCATGTCACTGTCTGGTAGGCCACTTCTCTGCACACCATCCTGTCGGGTAAAAAATGTGGGAGAGCATGAGGAGGAACCAAGCACCCAAAAAATCTGATGTAGGAGAAATTCTCCTCAATAAACCAATCTGCGAGCTTGCCCAGGTTTCCCATAATCTTGTCTAAAATACGGGGAGGTGGGTGACCATACAGAGCTATATGAACAAGCATTATGACATTGTGGCATATTTCATAAAATAAATCCTTGTCTTTCTCTTCCCATAGCTTGGAATGATAGAAATGAATGGGTTCAGAACTGGCCATAGTCCAATTCCAGTTCATCAAGGGGAAAGGTGTCATGAAACATATGGAAACCATGATATATGTCAACATGTAAAAGGGGGCAAACTGTCCTTTTGATTTCATTGTTTCATATTAGGCAATTTCCTTGGCCAGGTTATATGACAACATTTTGGCCCAATTGAAGGTGAAACCCTCGACTACCTCATTCATGATGGATACCCATTCCACTGAGAAATGCGTAGGGCTCTTATTCCTGAACAATCGACAAAGAATCATGGCTACATACACCATATGAGTTTCCAAAGACGTTGTGGCATATATACCATGAGCATCGATTCTAAATTTCTCTGGGTACCCCCACCAGGACCAAATTATATCGTGACAACACCTGGCATATTGGACACATTCCTTTTGCTCGAAATCTGGAATGAATGCAGCATTGTAAGTATATTTAGGATTAGGAGAGAGTTTACGCATTACTTGCAGATGTTCTAGTCGGAAAGAGTCGATGGAAACTTACTGATGGTTGACGTTGCTCCTGGTCTGGATGTCAACATGTTCCAAGGCCCAGCTTATCATGTCGTTATAAGACATGAGCCTTGGTCATGCAACTATCTTGTGCAACTCTGACTGTGCTATGTGTCTAATTTTAGTTGTATAAGAGTCATCTTATTCTTCAGCAGAGTCCTCTGGATAGTTGATGATTTCATGTTCTAGAATCTCAAAAACCTGTGTCTAAGTTTTAACGGTGTCTGTGGCTCGCGACATGGTGTCTGACAGAATGTCTACATTCGGATTTGAATCCTCTCCCGCCGCATATGAATTTTTCATCATTTTCCATGGTGCCATAATATAAAAAGGAAAAGAGTGAGGTTACCTGTTGCAGATAAAATCCATGAGCTTTTCGATAGATAGAACTGCTAATTGCTAAAGGTGAAAATGAATTCGAAATTGAAGTGCTTTTAAACAGATTTATTGATCTTCGTATAACCTCACTGATGAAGAATTTATTACTGTTAATGGAGATGTCTACCTAACGATCCACAATCCTCGTTTGAATCATTATACTTAATTAGTCATAAATTCCATTAATAATTTGACGGTTCGCATTCAAGAGTTTTAGATGCGACAGAGTGGGAACTCCCAGAATCTCGAATCCGCAGAGAGATTAATCTCTAGATAATCGCTTTTAAAAATTGAATTAATCATGTTTAAAATGGTACATTAACTTCAAGTGTTTCGAGAGTTCAGAGTTCAGGGAATTTTTATGTATCTCGAGAGGAAATTCCCGAAACCTGAAACTGTGAAGCAATTAATTATATAGTAATTGATTTTAAGTCTTAATTAATTGCATTTAATTATAATTATTTCAGAAGTTCGAAATTCATGGATTTTTGAATATGATACAGGGGAAACACCCGAAATTCGAACTGCGGAGTGATTAATGATCTCTTGATCATGATTAAATTAGTTATTTAAACGTTTAATACTTCGACATTTTGATACTCCGATGATTCATGAATTCGTTCTTTGTTAAAATCCCGAAGGATCATCTCCCGTAGTGGCGTGGTATAGATGACGTCACTCTGGATGACATGTCGAGAAAAGAGAGGTGCCACGTGTTACTTGGAATCGTATAAATCCTCCAATGGAAATGTCAAAAATGGGTGCCACCTGTCAACTCAGGAAAGACTCAAAAGGTACACATTTCCTATGAGTTGTGCCTTTAAAAGGTTTAGTTAAATTTGTGAGAAGACACCTTTGGGTTTCAGAGTTTCATAGTTTTTATTGTTAAGACTTATTGAAACATATGAAGCACCGAGCTTCAAAGAGACCGTTAGAGATTTACCTCTTTAAAATTCAGGCAGCTCAAGAATTCCAAAGGTATTAGGATCATTTGATCAAAAGGGAAAACTCATCAATGACGGATATCATGCGTGCCTTATTATTAACTAACCAACAATGAATTAAAATTAAAAGGTCATTTTCTAAGTTTCTGCTTTTTTCGGGTAAAGTTTTATTTTTTATGAGGTGAAAAATATAAAGCTCCAAAGTTCATAATTGTATATGTTCCAACACCTTCCTTGATCATGGTCAAGGCCCTAAGTCCTATACTTGGTATGTAAAATCTTCCAATGGCATACATATCTAATATAAACATTGAAAATCTCTTAGAGAAGATTTATGTGGTGGTTTGAGTCTTTTTTCAAGGCACTTGATCGTAAGAAGCTTTGTTTAGGGACTAATACCCTTGTTGTTCTCCCACAACCATGGTATAGGCCTCATTCTTGTTGTAAAAAACCTACTAAAGGAGGTCATATTTATAATGGGAGAGCATAGATTTCCTACAAAGGTCACATGTGGTGGTTCTAGGACTACTTCACAATGATTGATCCCAATAATATTCAAATAGGGTCCACGAAACTTATATTGCTTCCCTAACCATGGTCAAGGCCTTGAGTCCCACACATGGTGTGTTGCACCTCTTGATGGCCTCCACATATAACCTATATGTCAAGTATACTTTATAGATTATATATATAGTGGTTTGGGGACTCATTGATAATGATAAGCTTTGTTTAGGGACTACAACCCTTGTTTTCCTACCTAACCATGTTATAAGTTATAAGACCCATTCTTGTTGTGAAAAAGAAACTAAACACACCTTCTCAATGCTTAATATTGAGAAGATTCATATAGGGCCTAAAGTTCATATTTTTCTTCCATGACCATGGTTAAGGTCTTGAGACCCAACGATAGTGTACAAAACCTCCTAACAGAACTCATATCCAAATCATAAGATAAATGTCCCTTAAAGAGGATCTATATGGTGTTTGAGACCTCTATCATGGTGCTTGAGATTAAGAATATTTGTTTAGGGCCTAAGGCCCTTGCTTTCCTCTCCCAACTATGGCAAAGGCCCCAATAATAATTTTTGGTGTGAAAATTTTAAAGTAATGGACTAAGATGAGGAGGAGGAAATATGAGTGACTAGCCAATCTAGCAACCAGAACTCTTAGACCATAGTGAAATATCAAACATAGTGTTTAAATTATTTTTTTCCATCCATTTTTTAGAGGGAGAAGATAATTTTTTCTCTCTATAGGTTGGTTTCCCATAACACTGTCCTTCCACATTTTGATTTCCCTATCATTATTAGGAATCCAAGTTATTTTGGAGTAGATTATAGGGACTGCAAATATGAGAAGTTTCCATATATGAGAACCTTTGTGATTTTCTAGCAATCCATTGATGCACCTCTTGTGACTTCCATTGAAATATTTTTTCCACAAAATTTTCTTCCAGGAATCCAATCTACCTGTGACTATCCTCGAAATAAGGTTAGCACCCAAGGTGAAGTCCATGAGATATGGGTCCTGGATCCCTGAGCCTCCTATTTCTTTTGGGGCTATGACTATTTCCTAATTTACGATATGAAACCTTTTGGTATTCAATTTCCCTCCTTGCCACCTAGATTTCCTGATTTCTTGAGAAATTTGTTGCATAATGGCCGCAAGGGCTAACATAGTAGAGCATTGGAAAATTGAAAGGGTTATAAGAAATGAATTTATTAAAACAAATCTACTTGCAAGATTCAACATTTTGAGAACTCCATTGTTGGAATTTGTATTTAATTTTTTCAATAACTCTTTTCTAGGATTGTGTCATAGGGTTACTTAGGGATAAGGGTGTTCCCATATATTTGAAGGAACTCAAATTCTCTTGATAGGGAAACTACATAATTTGAGAGATGAAGTGTAGAATATGTGAGCTTACATTGTAGCAAAAATTCTAACTTTTTTTATTGTTAATCTTTCCTCTAGAGGAACTTATAAAAATCTCTATAACTTGTTGAAATCTCTCAATTATAATTTTGGAGACTCCACCTAAGAGAATGGTATCATCAACAAATTTAGAATGAATCATGCTTTTGACTCCCCTGATTATTTTGATTCCTGGAATATTCCCAATAATTCTTTTATCCTACAATTTTTTACTTAAATTTTCTTCTATAATTATGTATAATAGTAGAGATAGGAGACACCTTTTACTCAAACCACATCTCCCTTGAAAGAAATAGGTAGGCTTCCCATTAACCAAGGGGGTGATCTAAGGGGTGCTAATGCATGTTGACACCCACTTGATAAAGGAAGGACTGAATCCAAATTCAAATAAACACCAAACAAAAAGGAATGTCTTAGCCTATCAAAAGTGTAACATTCCCTAGCTTAAATAAGAAACATTATTATGTAGAATACACATAAATTGAAAATTTTTCTTGCTGATTCATTTCTTGTAGCTTACAACTACAATTTATGCACAAATTTAACTAGATTGTGATACCCATAATTAAGTGAATCTACAACATCCTAAAAGAAAATTAATGTAGATAATAAATCATATACAATGTATCTTAAAACCATTCTCATTTATAGAGTCAAATGCACAACCGTAGGACTCATAAGAAACCTCAAAATAATAGGTAAACAATTATCTTTTTAAAAAAAAGTTTGAGAAACCAATTGCTTGGGAAGGATGTTCCACCCAACCATAGACTTTCTTTTCCATATCTCAGCAACAAGTCACCCTCAAGCTTGGGATAGGAATCCACAAAAGAAGGGTTCCTCTCACAGTCCACTCATAGCTCAAAATCCCACAACCCACTGGTATTTTCCTACAACTATACCAAATTTCCTCCAACTCTCTTCCTCTTGACCTGCCCAACCCAAGGAATGTACCCCTTAACTTCTCTCAGTCCATCATGCATCCCATTCTTTTATCTGGGTCTCTTTGGAAAAGGTAACCATAAATATTTTTTCTAGAACTCAAGGGAACTCACTGCTAGGAAAACTACCAACAACCAACAAAAAAACACTTGTTGTTACAGTGCAACTCACTCAATAATTAACTCTTCAGTCATGACAACCAGACTCTTCAATTTATAGCTCCAAAAATGATCTAGCATGCTCTAGAATTCACCCAACCTTCCTGCTCTAGATCCCATGCTCTTTTTCCCTGCTATCCCCTTGTTTTTCATGCCAATATTAAATTTCCAAAATCTGCCTAATCTCCCCATACAAATTTCCTCAATTTTCCCAAGATAGTTGACTAGACACTCTGCCCAATGTTTATTTTACTTCAGTCCCATGCCCTCCAATGACTATGGGATGTGACTCTCACACCAACCATTTGACAACTATTCAATAATTGGTCTCTCATACACTCAAACAGAAAACAGATGGTTGACCCAAGATAATAAAATTCAGAAATATGGGTTTGAATTAATACCCACAAATGATTTCCCCCTTGGCCCTTCTTAGAAACTCCCCAAGAAATCCCTTGTGGATTAATCAACCCTCATATCTATGCATATTTCCAACAACTGGCATCACATTATTTTTATTGAAATTCCGAAAATACATTTCATATATTACATTGATTGGTCATATCCATATTGATATCTACATTCTACATTAATTAATTTGGGGATTATAGTGGGGATGTTACATTCCCCCTCCCCTAAAATTGTGTATTTTCCTCATTTCACAACACCATGCTGAAATACATATACAAATTTACATCATGATATCCATAAAATAAAATTATACAATTTGTTTACTCCCCAACAACAGTTCCAACCATAATCTCTAATTATTCTCGACCTGCTGACCCAAGGAATGTGCCCATTTAACTTCTCTTAGTCTATCGGGCTACACCACTCTTTTATCAGGGCTATCAACACAGGTGACCAAGAATTTTGAGATGTGGTTCCAGAATGTAGCTACCCAAAAATGGATTCTTTCATTTCCATCTTGTATTTTCTTTGAAATTGACAAAAAATCACAGGTATTCCTCCTGCATAGTTTCTTTATGCTTCCATGCTGCATATTTGGGACCATAGCAGGTTCATTTAACCTTTACCATCTCTATGGCTTTGTTCCTAAGCACTTTGAATTTCTGGTCCATAATGTGTACTGGTTCCACTCATAAATCCCCTTCATTTTTCACCTGGATCACAGTCCCATCAATTATGTGGTTATATTCAGGCACATATTTCTTTAATATTGACACATGAAATACATTATGCACTCTCATGGATGTAGGCAATCTTAGCATGTATGCAATTCGCCATATATTTTCCAATATTTCAAAAGGCCCACAATATCTTGCTACAAATTTTGGCTAGCAACCCAATATTATCTAACTTCTTTTTTCTTTCACTCTTAGGAAAACATGTTCATCCACTTGAAAATATCTAAAAACTCTATTCTTTCCTGCATTAATTTTCTTCCTATCTTGGGCAGCCTTTAAATTCTTCTTGATCTTTTTCATCTACTCTTCCATTTCTCTCAAAAAATATGACCTAACGATAGCTTTGTTTGCTGGGTTATCCCAACTCACTGATGTATTACACATCCTACCATACAATGCTTCAAATAAGATAATTTTTAATGAGGCTTGATACCCATTATTGTAAGAAAAATATACTAAGTGGATGTAGTCTTCCCACTATGATGACTGGTCCATCACATACATTTTGAGCATGTCTTCAGTTAGTTTGTTGGTCCTCCCTATTTTCCCATCCAAGTTTGGGTGATATGTTGTATTGAGATTTAAATTTGTTTCAAAGCCTTTGAACAATCCTTTCCAAAAATTCGATGTTAATTTTGGATCTCTATCTGAAACTATTGCCTTAGGCACTCCATGTAGCATGCCAACTTTCTTCATGTAAATCTATGCAATGTTTGTTTCCTTGTAGTATTCTTCACATGAATAAAATGTTCATATTTTGTTAATTTATCCACCACCACCATGATGAGATCATGATGCTTCACTATTTACAGAATATTTGTAATGAAATAAATTGTGACCACTTCCCATTTCCACTCATGAATTATAGGTAATGGTTGTAGTAGCTCTGCATGATGTTTATGCCCTATCTTCACTTTTTGGCATTCTAGGAACCTGGCTATGTAATTAGCCACTTCTTTCTTCATTCTTGGACAAACATATTAGTTTCTTACAACTGCAATTTTCTTCTGATATCCTAGGTGCCCAACATATGGTACATTGTGCATTTCCCTCAACACTATATTTTTTATCTCTCCTGAATTTGGCACATACATTTTTTCTTTATACATGAGGATTCCATCCTCTTTTAACTCATAATGATTAAATTTTTGTTGTAAATTTCCTTTCCGTAATGCCTCTTTTATTTTTAGATATTGCTGATCTAAATTTTTAGCCTCTAAAATTATATCTTTTAAATCTTTGTTGAACGTGTTGATGGATGAAATATGCTTTTCATGAGATCTTATATTGAGTGCATTAGCCAGCTTCTTTTCCTTGATATGTTTAATTTCAAATTCATATTTACTTAGAAATTTCAGCCATCTAGTTTGTCTAACATTTAATGTTGGTTGTCCAAACAAATCCTTTAGACCACAATGGTCTATCCTTAGCTCAAATATTTTCCCCATAAGGTAATGTCTCCACATTTTTAATGCATGTAAAATGACTACTAATTCCAAGTAATGTGTATCATAATTCCTTTCATGCTCTTTTAGTTTTCTAGATTCATTGCATACCACATGATAGTTTTGACCAAGGAATCTCAGAGCCCTTCCTTGCATGCATCTGTGCACACCACAAAATATTTGTCTAGATCTGCAATATTTAATATGGGTGCACTCATTAAAATGTATTTCAACTATTGAAAACTTTCTTCACTCTTGGAAGTCCGTTCAAATTTCACTTCCCTCTTTTGCAAATAAGTGATTGGGCTTGCAATTTTTGAAAACCCTTTTATGAATATTCTGTTATAACTAACAACTTGACCCATAAAAGATCTGATATTTGTCATATTTCTTGGAACTTTCCATCATCTAATGGTCTTTGTTTTCTTGGGATCCACTGATACCCCATCTACTAAAATAATATACCCCAAGTAGTGAATCTTATTTTGATAAAATATGCACTTACTTAGTTTGGCATACAATCTATGCTCTCTCAAAAATTGCAACATCATTCTCAAATGTTTCTCATGTTCCTCTTCTGTCTTAGAGTAGATGAGGATATCATCTAAAACAAACCACAAACCTTTTGAGGTACTCCTTGAACACTCCATTCATCAGAAGCAGGAAAACTCTTGGGGCATTTGATAGCCCAAATGGCACTACTGTAAATTCATAATGCCCATACCTTGTTCTGAATGATGTCTTGATGATGTCCTCTTTCATTATCCTCACTTGATGATAAATTGATCTCAATTCAATCTTGGAAAATATTCTTGCACCTTTCATCTAATCAAATAAATCATCAATCGTTGGCAAATAATATTTGTTCTTTATGGTGACCTTATTCAGGTGTTTGAAATCAATACATAGCCTTAAGGTTCCATCCTTATTCTTTACAAAACGAACTGGGGCTCCCCAAGGTGACACACTTGGGCGTACATACCCCTTGTTTAACATCTCTTCAAGCCACATCTACAACTCTTTCGATTCTAGTGTGCCCATTCTATAGGGTGTCTTGGACATTGGGAAAACTCCTAGTACCAAATCAATAGAGAAATCAATGTCTATATTTGGTGGAAATCATGGGATGTCCCCCAAAACATCTTCAAATCCATCAAGACTAGATGGTCTTCAATACTTGCCACTTTATCTTTGATTGCCTCTTCGATATGGGATGAAAAAATTTGGCATCCCTTATTAAAACTATTTTTCAGCTACATGGCTGAAATTTCTATAACAAATACAACTCTCGAAATGCCTTGAATATTTCCTTGTTTCCCTCCCTCATCAAGGAAATTTATTGTCTTTTTTTAATAGTCTAGGAAATCATGGTGTTTTTCCAACCAATCCATACTAATTAGATAGTCATATGAACCCAATGGTATGATGTTCACATCTACCTTTGTGCTAATTCCATTCATGTCTATTGGAAAATATTTAACTAACTCATTGATATTTCTCTTAGCCCTCGTGCCTAACTGAACTAACCAAGATTTCTTATGCTTACTCCTTTGCAAGTGAAATCTTTCAACAACGCTAGATTTTATGTAACTACGACTAACTCCAGAATCAATTAAAATGACTATCGTATGGTTGTCAATCTTACCTTCCACTTCAATCATGGGGGATTGATACTCTACTTGCTTATTGTCCAAGGCTGCATAAATCCATGGAATGATTCCTCCCATATATTCAAAGGTTTCATCCTCCTGAATGTTATGAACAATCCTCATTCTTTCTCCTTTGTGAGGGAAATCCCTGTATAAGTGATTTCTCTCACATCCACAACATTGTACATGTTGTTTCCTTATCCTTTTTCCAAATGAATTTGTTGTCTTATGATCATTTTGGGTTGATTGTCCTTGCTGATTTGCCTGGGAGTTGTTCTTGAAAAAGGTTGTCTTAAAACCTTTCTGCCTTTGATCTTTCTTATCCTTCATATTTTCATTCTAAGCTTTTTGGAAGACTAAACTCCCTCTTCTCTACTTATAAAGATGCTTTTCTCTCCTTATGGTCTCCTCCAAAGTTCTAGGGTTATCATATTGTATCTTTTCACTGTAGAAAGAGGGTAACCCACTTATAAACCTTTGTATTTTGACCTTCTCATCCTTTATGAAGTCCACATAATTCAACAAATCAAAGAACCTATTCTCATACTCATCCATTGTCATGCTTATAAATTCGAGTTTGAATAAATATTTAATCTTCCACTCATAGTAATGCTCTGACAAATATTTCTCTTAGAGATATCCTTTGAACTACCTCCATCAGACCTTCCTCTCATCAAGGTATTTTTCTTGCTTAAGTTGATCCCACCACATGGCTTCCTTTCCTTGCAAGTGGTAGGTTTCAATTATTGTTTCTACCCTAGAGGGATAATCATGCAACCATAAATATTTCTTCATTTCCAATAGCTAGGCCTTGACCTCTTCTCCCTTCCTTTACTAACCATTAAAAGTAGGTGGCTTGATTTTCCTTATTTCACCTTGCAATATGTCTCCCTTAGGCCTTCTCCTCTGCCTTCTCATAGGGGACACACTTGGGTTACTTCCCGGCCTTACTCTCCTAGTGGATTGATCTAAGGATTAATTGTGCATGTTCATGCTCCTTGACCTCCTGCTTGCCATTCCCAGGTTCATCCCTTTTGCTATGGGATTTGGATGTTGTCATTTTTTTAGCACTAGTTGCTTGCTTTGTGCCAGAGTATTTGTTGGATTTCCTCTGCAACATGTTCAAGATTTGAATTATCTCTTCCTGAGCCTTCGTAATCATCTCATTATATGCCCTATAACTTTGCACTTCTCTTTGCAGCTTCTCATAGTTACATGCTCTCACCTATCTATTTTTCCATTAGACTTGGTCTCAACATTTCCCACATTGACATGTAGCCCTATGACTTCCTCTTCATGACTGTAGGACCTTTGGGAATATTCCATGGCTATAATTATCTTATAGGAACCAACTTCCTTCCAGTACCTCTAAATTTTGCAAGAAAATATGCATGCAAATAAATTTCTGTTAGAAAAAATATATACATACACAATTTTGGAAAATAATGCATACATTTTTATTTTCTCTTTAATTCCACAAGTCATATTTGTCTGACTTGACTGTAAATTTTAATTCTTAGATCAATTTTATAGGTTGATAGATGGATTCTCCTCCTGAAGACCTTTCCATCAACTGCTTCCTTGCTCAATTATGAGATCTGAGAAGAAAGTTATAGTCATCTTATTAGGGAAAATTTTGTGTGAGACATAGATAAAAATTATGATAGGGAATTCATAACAACTCTCATATTGTCAATTTTATGCTCCAACAAAAAACTACAACAATATGGAAATGACAACTTTTTCTTTTTTCACCACTTTTTCTAGACTGCACTTCTGGAAAAACTTCAATAAACTAAAGTTGTATAAATTGATGAATATACAAAATGTTGAGTAAATAATGTTTTCTAGTTTTTCCATCCTCAGACCCTTTTCTCCTTTTGAAAATTCAAAAAATCCCCCAAAAGTGGCCCGAAATAGTGGATTTTGGCCTATTTCAGCATCCACATTCCAAACCCTTTAGAATTTATTCAATTTCTTCTTGGGTTATTTCCATGTCTTATTTTTTTACTCTCTCCAAGAATTTTATCTAAGTATGGATCTCTACCAATGATATGGAGCAATATATTTAAAACACACTAATTTGCAATTTCTGACAAATCTAAGTAGAAATGGACAGTGGCCATTTATGGGACTTTTGTATATCTCTTCATTGTGGAAGAAAAAAAAAGTTTCATCTCAATATGAATTTATCCTCTCTAGATATGGCCAAAATCCGATTTTGGCTCCAGACTTTGTTTTTTTTAACTACAGGACAATTTTTTCTACATGGAAATCCTTGTTGTCGTGGTTGTTGATGTGGCATTATTGATCCACGTGGCACCTTGAGGTGATGCCATATCACCCTCTTGGCCACCCTAGCCCTACCTTGTTAGCCTTCATCACCTTTTTTTACCTTTGTTTCATAAATTAAATTATATTTCAAGTCCCACTGTACCCGAATGCCCACTTGGTGCCTTCTTTAACTACATATGGTATAGGGGTCTCTCCCCTTCTACGAAATTTCACATGGAAATCATTCATTAGCTGAAGGGATGGGTGGGTCCCATTCCAAATACCTTTTCCTTGGGTGCGGACAACCTGCATACTCTTAGATATAATGGTGGAGATCGGGGGATGATCAACAACCATCAACAATACCACATTGTCAACATGCAAAAGGGTTAATATTATTTTGCGATGTGATGGTGGGTTTCAACCATGATTTATGGTTCCCTTCCATCGGATTCACATCTCCAAATACCTTATGGAAAACCACCTTGCTACCATGTGATACCACTTGTTGTATCACACAATACCACCTCGCCTGATGTGGTGCCCATGCCAGGCTTAGGCCTTCCACCACACACTGTAGACCCTGCCACCAGATACCAATGTGCCACAAAAATAACACCATGGAATTCCATGTCACCACTACGACATTACCCACCACATGGCTACCACGTCATGCTGACGTCACGGTATGGAAAATTACCCAAATTTTCCAAAATTTTCAAAAATGCCTATTTTCGATTGTTTTTTGCCAGGGCCACTATGAACTCTAAATTTAAGCTCTAATGGATAATTTTTGGCCCTATGCATGCAAATTATAGCTCTCCACCTGAAATTCAACACTTCACATGTCAAATTTTCAATGAATTTCATTGTAAAAGTTGGGGCTTTTGTCCAATTTCACCGTAGAAACCTTAGTTTCTATGTACCATATAAAATTAGGACAATTATAGGCCCAAAATCACTCATTCAAAGGTGAAAATTGGTGATTTTAACCCCTAATAACAATTTCCTCAAATTTCTCTTGAATTTCTTTCCCAATTTCACTAGAGTTATTTGACAAATAAATTTGCAAACATCCTGTGGGCTTTAACTCTACAAATTCAGTTTCTGCATGCTAAGTCCAACCCATGCAGGTTTAGTGTTTGAAATCAAAGATATAATACCATTATGTAACATTCTCCATCTTAACTAAGGAACATTACTATGCAGAATACAGATAAATTGGAAAATTTTCTTATTGATTCATTTCTTGTAGCTTACCAACTACAATTTATGCACATATTTAACTGGATTATGATACCCATAATTAAGTCCATCTACAACATCTGAAATGAAAATGAATGAATTTAATAAATCATCTACAATGGCTCATAAAAAACATTCTAATTTAAAGAGTAAAATGCACAACCATAAGACTCATAAGAAACCTCATAAAAATAGGTAAACACTTAACTTTTTTAAAAGAAGTTTGTGCAACCAGTTGCTTGGAAAGGACATTCCACCCAACCATATAATTGTTGTTCCATATATGAACAATGCCTCAACCTTGAGATGGGGCTAGGAATATGTTGAAACACACACCAACACTGAGGGGGGGGGGTGGTGAATTAGTGCCTGGAACTTTTGACTTCTTTTCACACTTTCATAGATTAACTGAATTAACTAAATAATATATATGCAGCTCAATTAATTATTCACAAACATGTGTAACAAAATTTGTATGAAGTAGATAAAATATCTTTCTTTTGTTTATTTAACTTGAATGAATACAAATAAAACCAATCCTTTAATATCTTCAAATTCAACTGAATATGAGAGATTCAATTCTCTGATACAAGATCCAGCTTATAGTTCTTTGATCCAAATGAGGAATGAGGAATCAAACCCTCATAATAAGACCCAGCTTGTTGATCTCAGATCCAACTGAGATGTGAGGAATCCAACCCTCATAACAAGACCGAGCTTGTTGATCTCAGATCCAACTGAGATGTGAGGAATCCAACCCTCATAACAATACTTGACTTGTAAACATGCACCAACCTAATAGAATGTGTAAATTTGTTGAACTTTCATAGAATAGATCTAGCTAAACAATGACACACACATTTTCATAGAGAAAAGGAGAAAGAATTAGAAGGAGAGAAAGAATGAAAAAATTCTCATTAACCGCTATGAATAATGAATAATTTACACATGTTATACTTTGTATAACTCAATGAGTGCGCACTGGAGGAGAACCAATGCACCATAATGGTGGTCTAGAGTGATCTGGACACACACCAACAGTTATGGGAGTGAACTACCACCTACTCTAGTCTCTCAGGAAATTACGGGAGTGAACTGCCACCTAGCTGAGTTAACTAGTCAAATAGTCTTCAGTTAATTGACTGAACAAAGAGTAGTGAGGAGGAAATCATGGAATCAAGGGTAATGCACCAGTATAGTGATGATCCCAAGGCAAGTGCGCATTAGTTGGTGATGATCCCAATGTTGCATGGTGACAAAACCAATGCAACATCTAAACTCAACTCAACTAGTCAAACTGAAGTGTCAACT
>JZKD02S0292675.1:323133-348508 GCA_000966675.3 Picea glauca | reverse complement strand
CAACACCCCCCCTGAACATCACTATGGTGAAAATGAAGAATGGGCCCCGACAATGAGGCCATGTTAGGTACCCAAATACAAAAGATACACTGAAATAAAGTGAGGAAAGAGGGAAAACCTCATGGGAACCCCCCCCCCCTCAAGGTACAATGTATGTAAAAAAGAAGAACTATAGTTGCTAGGAAACTGTGTCCTTCATTCCAAGATGATTTCACAGAGATTGGAACTTCTGCTCAGTGAAGGTCTTGGTGAAGATGGTTGCCGTCTGTTCTGTTGAAGGACAGAACTGTAAGTCGATGATCCCCTCATGTACTAAGTCTCATATGTAGTGCATGTGGATCTCGATGTGCTTCATCCACTAACTCTAAACTGGATCTCTGTAGAACTTCATCGTGCTCTGGTTGTCACACCAGATGACGATCAACCGATGAAACTGAATGCCCAACTCAGTGAGAAAATGTTGTAGCCACATAGCCTAAATGGTTATGTTAACTACCCCTCTGTACTCTGTCTCAACTGAAGATAGAGTAATGGAAGCTTTCTTCTTGCTCGACCAATAGATAGGCCCGAAACCAAGACTAAGTGAGTAACCATATGTGGACTTGTAATCAATGCTATCTCTAGCCCATTCGGAATCAGTAAAACTGATGAGATCTAATCTAGAGTCTGATGCATAATGAATCCCAAAGGTGATGGTGCCTTGTATGTATCAAAGGATATGCTTTGCAGCCTTCCAATGTAGCTCATGCGGCTCCTGCATGAATCTGGAAACTGTGCCAACTGCATATGAGAGGTCTGGTCTGGAGTGTGTGAGATAGAACAAGCTCCCTAATAGTTTCCTATACAGTGTGTTGTCAACTAATGGAGTCTCCCCACCATCCTCAAGTTTGATCCCTGATAGGAAAGGAGTCGGAGTAGCCTTGCAGTCTGTCATGTGAAATCTCTCAAGGAGATCTCATGCATACTTGGCCTGAGATAGTTTGATGCTCGATGCATCCTTACTGATATCGAGTCCAAGGAAGAAGTGTAGTGGACCCATGTCCGTCATAAAAAACCTGTCATGTAGAATTCTCTTGATTGTAGAAATCGATGAAGTTGAGAAACCGATGATCAACAAATCATCAATGTACATAACTAAGAGTAGAAGTGAATTAGCCATCCTGAGCATGTAGACATTTGGGTCTGATTTATAACATACAAAGTTCCATGACAACAGGTAGGAGTCCATCTTGGCATACCATGCCCTTGGAGCCCGCTTGAGGCCATAAAGGGACTTCTTCAGTCGACAGACCAAAGATGAGTCCTGCATAAATCCCTGGGGCTGCTCCATGTAGATCTCCTCAGAAAGATCACCGTGAAGAAATGCATTCTTCATGTCCATTTGATGGACTTCCCATCCTTTGGCTACCACAATGGAAAGTCCCAATCGTATGGAATCCATCTTCACTACTGTAGGGAAAGTCTCATCATAGTCAATAAAATGAACATGTTGAAATCCTTTGGCAAAAATCTTGGCTTTGTATATGCTAATATGTCCATCCGTTGCACTCTTGGTTTTGTAGACCCATTTTCATCTGACAAGTTTCCTCCTAGAAGGAAGGGGAAACAGATCCCAAGTCTAGTCCTCAAGGAGGGAGTTGTACTCCTCCTGTATGGTGGATTCCCAAAAGGGATTTCTAGCAGCCTCACCATAATAATGTGGATCTGAAGACTGAACCAAGAAAAGATGTCTAGAGGGAAATGGTTCAGTGGAAATGTGCAACATGAGGCTCCTCGAAATCAGATTGAGTCCTCCTAGTATCAACTGGATCACCAACGAGATCCCCTGCATCCAAAGAGTAGTCTGTGTCCACTTGGGCCTTTTCTCTAGATCTACAACTACATCTAGATTCTCTGACTCTTCATCTGACTGTACTGACTCTGAATCTGAATCATCTGATTCCTACAAATAAGAAATCTTGTCTGAAGAAGAGTCGTCATGTGTATGCTCATCATCTCAGACAGGTAGAAGAATGAACGTGTCTGCATGCGGTTCTTGAGGTGCATGCGAGACACTTTCCTCGAATTGGACACTACGCTCGATGATGAGTAGGTCTGAGGAAATATCAATAAGCCTATATCCCTTCACACTGTTGGGGTATCCAACAAAAATACACGTAGTTCTCTATGGATCAAGTTCCTTCCTCTTTTCGTAGGGAGCTTGAGCCCATGCACGTGAACCAAAAATGTGAAAGTGGGTCACTTCTAGTTTGAGGCTGCTCCAAGCCTCGTAGGGGGTCTTATCCTTGACAGATCTATGGGGATATATTTTTCCAATGTATGTTGCACAATTAAGTGCTTCGGCCCATAGTCTCTGTGGTAGTGACTTTGCATGCAGCATGCAAGATGCCATCTCCTTTAGAGATCTGTTTTTCCACTCAGCAACTCCGTTTTACTGCGGAGTATAGGGAACTATGTGCTGCAATTGGATCCCTGCCTCATGGAAAATATTATGGATCTCATGATTTACATACTCTCCTCCGTTATCGGTTCAAAGGAATTTGATCTTCATTCTGGACCGTGTCTCAACCAAGGCTTTGAAATCTTTGAGGTGTTGAAAGACCTCGGATTTTTGCCTGAGAAATTAGATCCATGTAAAACGTGAGAAATAATCAACAAACACTAGAACAAACCTCGCTTTGCTGATGGATGGATGTGGAAAAGGACCCATAAGGTCACTATGGATCAGATCTAAAGGTGCGGAAGCTCGCTAATACTTTCCTTTGTTGAATTTCTCTTGAGGGTGTTTTCCGAGAACACATCCCTCACATACTCCCTTGGAGAAATGGATGTCTGGTAGACCACAACCAATATTTTCTTGCTAAGTTGTTGCATGTATATGAAATTCAAATGTCGAAACCTTTTGTGCCATATCATACTACTTTCATCAGCATGAGTAAGTAGTAAAGAAAAATCAGGTTCAATGAATTCAAAAAAAGTATACAATCTAGACTGATGATTTACCTCACTGGTAGCAATCTTGGAGTTGGAATTCCTCTTCTCATACACGGAGAGAAGGTTGATTTTTTTTTTGGGAACGTGCAACACATTCTTGAAGCTTCCATTGGTGAGTTCAATCCTTCCTTTGCCGGTGAATTCGACAGAAGAGTTGTCCCCCATCAGAATAGGAGGACATTTTCTAATCTGAAAATAAGGGGCTGACTTGTTTTGCTAAGCAAGCATCCTCTACTCCATTAAAATAAAATTTTCAGGACCTTGCTCAATGTCTTAGTTATGCAAGAGGTTTTATGTGTCAAGTTCATGCTTCTTTTAAATGTTTATGTGTGAGGTATTTAAAAAGTTAAATATGTGCTTTAAACAAATACACAATAAACATAACTTGCAACAAATAAACCAACAAAGTCACAACAATAACAAGATGATAAAGGAGTTCACCCCCAACTGGGCTACATCTCCTTGAGCCTCCATCAATGGACTAGGCTCTCTGGGATTAGTTTGTCAAAGATTATTTTACAAGATTTTTCTCAACTCCAATGGATTTAATGACTGTACCATTGGGTTCAGAATACATAAAAACCCCAAAAATGACTAATAGAACTCTGAAAACGGATCATGGCTCATCCGGGCATGACCTCTTCTACATGTGGCATTGAGCTTCCCTGAGCTTCCTTGTGGAAAAAACACCTGTAAAAGCCTTCAAATTCCCCTGAAACCTATCCCAATGTGTTTATAGCATAACAATTAGTCAAAAATGACTATTCAGTCACATAAAACAGACTTGGGCTCATCTGAGCATGGCCTCCATCAATGGTGGCTTCAAGCTCCATGGAGCTCCCTGAAACTTCAATGGTGTAAAACATGAAAAAGAAGTCTTCAAATGCCTTTGAAAATAGTTCCAATGGATTCAGAACATCCAAAAACCCCTAGTTGGGATTTTTCGGCACCTCATTTGGCCAAAAAATGAAGAAGTTAGGCCTCCTACCATTTTCCTCCTTCAAGCTTGTTGTCTCTAGTTCGCCAAAACGCACCTCTGTGTGTCCAACCTAGCCTTTGCATGATTTTCCGTGCTAAAACCTAGCACCAAACACATAACTGCAACATGCATGAAACTGTCAAACGGTTAGGGAACTAAGCCCCCTAACCGCATAGGCGTTGGGCACATGGGGCCATGTGGCCAAGTCTTAACGCGCAAAAAGGGGCTCCAATGCCACGGGCGCATGCAAGTGTGAAAAGTGGTGGATGGATGGTTTAAAAATTTGAATAATTCCTGTACAACTCCAGGAGTTATGTTCATATGGTAGCACAAAGAAATTGGGGGCTGGGGCTAAGCCCCAGCCCAAACCCCGCTCCAAACGTACCATAGAACAAATTTAAATATAATGCAAAAGGTATAATGTTAAGAAACACTATAGTGGCATGCTGGTAGGGCGTCCTTTTCCAAAACTCTGTCATGGTGGCGGAGTTCCGAGGTTCGATCCCCATGGACTCCATAAATCTTTAGTCAAACAACCAAATTACTGTGCCACGTGGCAGCCCATGCCTGGGCCATGTGGCACCAAACCATTTGACAAAAAGATGCCACATGTCTCAACATGATTCATCCACACCTGCCAATAAATGATTGCCACATCATCAAATGCCACCTCAGCATAAGGTCATTCCATGTCAGCTGTACGTCCTTTTCCACATCAGTGGTACGGATTGTACAAACTGTAAAGTCAACATTATTTTTTTGCCTGTTTGGCAAATTGAACAGATCGCGATATCTCACTCATCCGATGTCCGTTTGACCTCGTTCGAAGTGCGTTGGGTTCGTGACGATGATGGCTACATACTTGTTCATTTTAAGGTGATTCTGAACACTTTCATTTTTGGGCTAAATTTTGACCCCTGGTCCAGATTTTGATCATTTGCATGCATCCAATGAAGAATACACTTCTTTTGATGCAGCCATCGATTTAAGTACTTGGATTTTTGTATGGATGATGTCATTTATATATCTGTATTCAAGTTTAACCTATACAACCCTCTTCTTGGAGATGTATGGATATTTTCTCCTTCCATGCAAAATAGTTGTAAGGTGTAAGAATGAATTATTTTTGGAAATCCATCTCTTCGCTGTCTTCAATCTTTTGTACCTAGAAAATTTTTGGTGTAGCTTTTCCTTAGAAATTTGTTGGCTATGATACTACGTAAATGTGTTAAACATGCACATAATATATCTAGCTAAACAATGATACACACAATTGCAGAGAGAAAATGAGAAAGAAGAAGAAGGATAGAAATAATGAAAGAATTCTCATTAACCGTTATGAATGATGAATAATTTACACATGATATACTATGTATAAATCATTGATTGTGCACTAGAAAAGAACCAATGCACCATAGTGGTGTTCTAGAGTGATCTGGACACACACCAACTATTATGGGAGTGAACTGCCACCTAGTCTAGTCTCTCGGGAAGTTACGAGAGTGAACTGGCACCTAGCTGAGTTAACTAGTTAACTGACTGAACAAAGAGTAGTGAGGAGTAAATCATGGAATCAAGGGTAATGCACCAGTGTGGTGATAATCCCAAGGAAAGTGCGCATTAGTTGGTGATGATCCCAATGTTGCATGGTGACAAAACCAATGCAACATCTAAACTCAATTCAACTAGTCAAACTAAAGTGTCAACTGAAAGAGAATATTCTCCGAGTGGAATATTCTCCCCTAAAATATAGGAGACTGGATAATGACTAATTATGACTAATAAACAAGGAAAAACCTTAGGAAAAAGAAATCCTAGGTGTGTGTGAGGTAACTCCAACATATATATATATATATATATATAATCCACCAAGACACACTTTCGTTTCACCACAATTTTTTGTTTATATAATCTTCCAATAGGTATATATTGAATCCATGTGTCTTTTCATTATAAAATAGTACACCTCTTCAATTAATTAATTCTGATTATTTTGTAATTAAGCCTTATATTTCTTTTAACTAAAAATACTTCAAATACTTTGTAGTCTTAATTTGCAATTATTTTTTTCTATTTAGTTTCCTGTTATAGATTTATTAATTTTTGCAGATAGACACTTCCTTCAAACCATTTCTGTCCAAATGACCGTGGGCTTAAGACCATGATTTTATTAACCTTAGTGCCTCTTCCCTTTCCTTATTCTTTTACACCATATCTCTACCTTATCATATGCTCAACAGTACATGTTATAACCCTAAATTGCACCAGACATGCATACTTGGCATCAAGCCATCTTACTTGCTATCTTTGCCAAGCTACCATTTGAAAAAATCTTATAAAAACCATATTTTTGAATATGTACGCACCCTTCACCACTACTGCTCACGTACACATGCTTAATGCACCATTATAGCCCACATATACTCACAAAAAGCGTGAAAAATAAAAATTTGCAAAGGGATACAGGTTTTCGGGCCGTTACCTAACCATTTGACCACCCATAGCCAGTCACCCAACTGAATAACTATATTTTTATACTATAAAAGGAGGTGTTGGTGTTGGCAAATATTTAACAGACAGCGCATGCTTGTATACTTGTCATTGATGGCAAGTACAATAGTGAAGATGACATGAGTACAGAAAGTATGTAATAAATGGGCATTATGAGAAGACATTGTAGAGAAGATTCGAATAAGCTCAGAAGAGATAGTGTAGAGGATTATTGGCAGATCATCGATGGCAAGATCAAAATAAGTAGAACAAAGTAAGCTCAAGAGGAGAAGCAACATTTCTGATCATTGGATTCCATCTACAATTCCCGATGACTGTCAGATCAAGTGTTGATCGGGACTGTTGATCCCACACCATTTCAGAGTTTCGCGACTCGCGACTTGGAGAGGCAAGAAATATGACCATTGAAATCATGATATGAGAAATCGTGACTTAATCACAGCCGCCAAATCAAGGTGTGATCTGGACCGTCGACTCCATTTCAGAGTTTTGCGACTCGTGACTTGGAGAGGCAAGAAATATGACCATTGAAATCATGATATGTGAAATCGTGATTTAATCGCAGCCGTTAGATCAAGGTGTGATCTGGACAGTTGACTCCATTTCGGAGTTTTGCGACTCGTGACTTGGAGAGGCAACAAATATGACCATTGAAATCACGATATGCGAAATCGTGATTTAATCATAGCTGTCATATCAAAGTGTGATCTGGACCGTCAACTCCATTTCGGAGTTTCGCCTATCGCAACTTGGAGTGACAAGGACCTCCATCGAAGGAATCGCGAGATGTGAATTCACAATGATATTTGGATCATAGACTCATCGAAATCATGGACCGTTGATCTAAGCTTCATTTCGGAGTTTTGCTTATCGCAACTTGGAGTGAAAAGGACCTCCATCGAAGGAATCGTGAGATGCAAATTCACGATGAGATCTGGACCGTAGACTCATCAAAATCGTGGACCGTTGATCTAAGCTTCATTTTGAAGTTTTTCCTATCACAACTTGGAGTGACAAGGACCTCCATCGAAGGAATCGCGAGATGCGAATTCACGATGAGATCTAGATTGTAGATTCATCGAGATCATGGACCGTTGATCTCAGCTCCATCTCGGGGTTTTGGGGATCGCGACTTGGAGAGTTGAGATGCCTCATCTCTAGATTCGTGAAATGAGAAATCGCGAAAGCGCTTTATGCATAAGCGCTTGGTCATAGCCGTGGTCATATAAAGGAAGGAGCCAGTGCAGAAAAACTTTGTTTCAGAGTTTCAGAACTCGTGACATGGAGACTCAAGATGTCTCATCGTAGAATCTTCGAATTGCGAAAGTGCAAAATGGGTAAATAACACAAGAACCCATCAGAGTAAATCCAACGATGCAGGTGAATCTAAGCATAATCGAAGGGCTACTATTGCACGTCACAGTGTAACTGCCAGAAACCACTGATGGTTTCTGCCAGAGGACTTGAAGACACTACGAGGTGATTGATAGAGGAGATGAAGAGTCTCTGGGAATCTTCAAGAGGGATGAAGATGCTCGTGGAGGTGATTGACAGCTATAAGAGCATTGAAGCTTGTAACCTTAACAGAGAAGGTGAGCTCGACTGTCACAGAGTAGATGAAGAGTCTCAACTGCCAGAGAGGCTGAGGAATCTCAGCATAACATACAGTGATGATGAACGAGTGGAAAAATGGCCAGAGAAGCTAAAGAGTCATGATGATGATCAGACAGAGCACTCGAGTTGTGGAGGATATCGACACAGTGTAAGTATGCAGAGGTATTGCACGCATTGCATGCACAAGGTGCACAAAAGCTATAAATATACAGTACGGAGAAGAGATGGGGCTGCTGTTGTTGCTGGGATTGTTGTGGATGTTGTTGAAGGTGATTCATGCATGAAGAAGGATCAGAGTGAAGCAGCTGAAAACAACAGAAGAAGAACTGTGCAGCGAATGGATATGGCGCACAGAGCATAAAAGCAGAAGAACAAAATGGGCAGCGGATGCATGCTGGAAGACAACGAGGAAGTTTGAGTAGCTGTAACATCCCACTCTGGCGCACTGAGAAAACTTATTATTTGAGGACACTTGCTCACAAGTGATCTGGACTTTTCTGATGTTAAAACATTTATACTTGATTATGATGCATTATGATAGACGACATGATGTTTTACTATTTGATGTAGACAGGTGCTATTGACTCAGTTTTATTAAGTGTGTAGGGTTTTGGACCTTGATGATGCAGAGGCATCGATGGAACCCCTTAGACTTCGGATTGAGTCAGGGAGTGTGCTATTGGGTTGATTTATTTACTATGATATTTCATTTGATTTGATGATATGATGTTGACATTTTTGACATGATTTTTGATGATGCAGGCTGACGATAGCTTGCCGACCCAACTCACATATGGAGTAAAGGGGCCACACACGATTTCCAGAGAGGTTGAGAGAGAGGCATGGACAACAGCCCTGCCATAGCCTACTAGCACTCCCGCCGTGCCTCGAACTGTAGGTTAACGATTACCTAGTTCGAGAGGAATCCACGATGCCGTGAGGGTAGACTGCGACAGTCGCTCACGATGATCCTAAGGGGCGGGCAATAAGGCGGGGGCCTT
Source organism: Picea glauca (assembly GCA_000966675.3). Taxonomy (NCBI): domain Eukaryota; kingdom Viridiplantae; phylum Streptophyta; class Pinopsida; order Pinales; family Pinaceae; genus Picea; species Picea glauca. Next base: position 339,409 of record JZKD02S0292675.1, on the reverse strand, counting down.
ATTCTTTAGAGCCCTTAGTCTCCCACAAGTTCACCTGGCAGAGTGTTGACTCCAGGGGTTATAAATGTCTACCAATCAGTCCAGTTGGCGAGTGGCACCCTTGGAGCATGTGGTGCATCCTGAAGGGCACGCCGCACAAAAGAAACACAAGAAGCGAGTGGCACCCTTGGAGCACGTGGTGCATCCTGAAGGGCACGTCGCGCAAAGGGAATGAACGAGGTGAGTGGCACCCTTGGAGCACGTGGTGCATCCTGAAGGGCACGTCGCATTGATGTGGATGAAGGAAACAAACCTAAATAGCCCTAAGACAATAACACCTTAAGAAATCCTTAAACAACTTCCCTAACCCAGTGTTGCCCAGTTCAAAATCTAAACCTAAGTCTAAAAAGACTTCTCTAAGATAAAAATTTCATTTAACCTTAAGGAAAAAGGCCCTAACTCTAACTCTAAAAAGAGCCTAACCCTAATTCTAAATGAAATAGCTCCAATGAATCTTGACCTAATCCTATACCCAAATATCATTATTAATAGCAATTAACTCTAATAACCATTAAAATAATTAAGCAAACATCATTATGAGATTTTAGGCTAGAGTTCACACCTCAGTGCAGTGCAATGAGAATACAATTTTTAGAACATACTTGAGCTCTATTTCTTGGATTTATTAACGTTAACTTCATCCAGCTATACAACCAATATATCAACGGATACAAGATTTCATAATCTTTTTCAACCATTTAACTTTTAATGAACTCATAACTTTTATTCAAATTGAAACATAACTTTTCTTAAAAATATAAATATACATAAATTACAGTTTTAGTTAACTCAGACTGAACCAATAGTAATAAAATTATTTAACGAGCGGGAGTATAAAAAGTATGAATTTAAAAATAAAATGAAAAGATGCATTAGCGCATTTACTTTTTGGTTTTTTAAAAAAAATAAAAAAAGAGGAGGGATTAATAAAAATAGGGAAATGAGCCTTTTAACAAATTTAAAGAAAATAATTTTGGAGAAATGTGGGGGATGAGTGACACTTGTAGGACAGAGAACTTTTAGGGGTTTTCATTAAAACTTAAATGAAATATGATTTAGGGCAAGAGGGGGTCTCAAAATTCTATAAAAGAAAGGTAGATGAGGAATATGAGGGGGGATGGGTTATGAGCGTAAGGTTACGCTGCCGGATTTGGACTGGATTGATTGCTTGTGAGGAGTTGGGATTTTCTCAGCTTGTATTGGAGTGGTAGCTCAGCCTTGCGAGGTGAGCTAGGAAGCTAGGCATACCTTCTGGATCGTGTGGCCCCTTTGCGGCTCGGGGGGCTAAGGGGGAAGTAGAGTACCCCTAGCATTTGGCTGGGAGGTACCGGTGGGGTCTCGATGGTCGGCGAGCGGGAGCAGCACGAAGCGCGCGGATGACCCTTGGAACAAGCGATAAGGCAACAATATGATTGTATTTTAGTAGATTGGATTGCATTACTACTTATGCTAGGATCAATACTTCGGTGTAATGGATTGATTGTCTTACTGCGGTTACCCACCTCTGTTAATAAAGTGGTTTACCTCTGTTATTTAGATAGATAAAGAAGAAATTGTGTAATTATCAATGCTATAAAATTTACTGTCCCCTGGTGGGATCCTTACGCTTCTACGTTGCTTTTAGTGGCTGTACATCCCTGGTTGTGGTATTCTTCACATTTAATCCTTATTGTGTTATAGCAGTGATTTCCCTTATGGAAGAAATTATTTAACGAACCCTGATAACTACTACATTGTGATAAGTGATCTTGTACCTTGATTGATAGATGTTGTAGGCAGGTTTATAGTTGGGTCTGGCAACGACTTATAGTTTAATTAAAAATCGTAGAATTCATATTTCAATGGCGTATTGGGGTTTGTAGTGCAGTGGTGATTTGCTTACGGGTATGGCTATGGTTGTATTTAAATGACCATTTCAGATTGATATTTCACTGCGCATTCATACCTTATAACCCATTTAACGAATCTGAAATCGATATTCAATGACGAGCTGTAATTTTTGATGCAATGGAAAATTGTTACGCTGGGATAGCAGCGACTTTAATTTTTAAATGAAATTTTGATCTTAAATGTTTATTGGGGTTCCTGCAAAACGAAATCAGATCCGACCTCCCCCACCTGTGCGACCTGCATTGAGCGCTGTCAAGTTTTTTTCAAGTTGGGTTTGGTTAACCTCCCTCTCAATATGAATGATAGATTCGCATTCACTGAGTCGAGGATGAATTCTGTTTCTGGGTTAAGATCTGCGGGGTGTAACCCTATGTTGGTGGAGTAATCTGGCGTCCCATTGGTCTGCGATTTCCCTTGCATGGAGTTGATTTTATTTTCCTTCCTCTGTGGGTGGGTTGACACGAAGGGGTCCGCGTTTCCTTTTTGCCAAAAATATTGAACTGCAGTGATTTTTCCTCTGCCCAGCCGCGTGACCCGCCCCTTAAGTATGACAGAATCCCTACACCTCTGCATTCTGCCCTTTGTCGATTATTGCTGTGTCCAGTTTGCTTTTAGCCAGAACCCCCACTCCCTTCCTGCGCACCTGAGACTTGAACCACCTCTCTGCCACTCCGTCAGAAGACTGAAATTCACAAACTCGACAACAATGAATGTGGAGGACAGCGTAATGTAACTTTAACGCCCAGAGATAGCTACTGTAATGTAATGCAAATTAAATGCAATGAATTGTTACTGTAATGAATGGAATGTCATTAATACACTAGAATGTCAATACACGACGCTATAGCAGATTGTCAGTCTAATGGGGAGGCGTGTTGCTACTGCAATGAATTTGTAATATTATTTATTATTCTTAATGAATCTGGTGAAGCTTTGAAGATGGAGCCTTATGCATTGAATTTGGATTACTTAGGATAATCGTAAGGCCCAAACCCAGGAAATACTTCCATGATTTGACATGCGTAATTTTCAATTAAAGGACCTTGACCTTCTTGATTGGTTTTAGTAGTGTAGATTAATATAAATTCAAGAGACATGTATAGGGTTGGTAAATGAAATGGAATCCTCATTGTTTGAATAAGTCGTTTAAAGGATATATACCTGGTGTAAATTTATTTCATAGTTATCTATAGAGACATTTCCGTAGTGTAAATTGCAATTAATTTCAAGGATATGCATAGCCTTAGTGAATGCATTGGAACCTTGGAATCATCAGTGATTGCTTTAATTATTGATAGGTAGTGCAACCTCATCATAAATGGTATTTAAGTCAAAATCCTTATGGTTATTTAATGGCAAGGATTTTGTGATGTAAAATGGAGGATGTCATTGTTCTAGGGTAATGTTAGTGTAGTTTTATTGTATTGGTAATGTACTTGATGTAAGGTGACTTTTACGAAATGGCAAGTTCACTGTAATGTAAGGTCATGGTAAATTATCGTTGAAGTGCGTAAATGTAATATCCTCACCCTTGGAAAAATGCTAAGTAGCCTTGACAACGTAGGAATATAAGGACATTGTTTTGTTTACAATATTGTGGTAGTACAAATGTAATGGTGAGGTTAAATCATTGTAAGGACATTTAAATTCTTTTATATTTTCAACACAAGGGTAAGGCCCTTAAACTAAGGGCAATAATTTAGTTAGATTTACCTTATGATAATGTACGAGTGGGTTAATAAAATTAAATGGAGAATGTGGCTAATAATCAATCATTGTTGAGTCATGACGTTTCCTTGTCAGTAATATTAGTGGTCATTGTCTGAGTCCTTGTCTTGCGCCTTCCGTAGTAGACGTGGTTGCTCTTTCGTCTATTGTTGCGCTGGGTTGTAATAATTTGTTGATTGGACTGTTCGCATTGGGCGGGATGTAGACACCTCCATGTAGCCTAATATATGAGTTTGTGTGGGTGATTATTTTTGTGTAAAGAATATAGTGCCGTATCAAGAGTCTCAAGCCCTTTAAAGGCATGGTTTCTACTCTTGCGACACACTTGACGGAGATTACTAGTTTCTGCCTGAGCAGTCGGCCAGGAGCCTATCTGGCCTTCTCTCTCTCCGGAGCAGAGAACTAAGATTAAACGCCCTGCTTTCCTGTGCAGAAATAGTAAAATCTACTACCATGGATTCTTCCATCTGTGTTCGTGCTATGCGTAACCCTGTATGTCATTAAATGCTTGCAGTTACTTACTGTGTGCCTTATGTCTATGGTCGTTCATGCACGCAGTTGCTTGTTGTATGCCTTATGTCTTCTTAGTGTGATCATCGTGGGTGCGTCTTCTTAGTCGTCGAGTGGCGTCGTAGAGTCCAGTGTGTTTGTTTCTTTTTACACGAGTGCACACACCTTAAAAAAAAAAAAAAAAAAAATTGCACCTGTTATCAGAGTTGTTATCGTAACAAGGAGGGTGTTACAGTAACAAAATCTTGCAAAACAGTGATGAGACTGGTAATCTATTATTGAACACTATATCACTGTAATAGGTTTCAATATTTCATATTCATAACCCAGGGTGGTTGGGAGGTGCTAGGGAGGACTGGTGTCCTTAGAGGTTCAAGTGGGGGATTAAACACAAGGAGTTGGTGCTTCCTTCTAGTTGGTACTAGAGAAACCAGGGAGTTGGTGCTAGAGAAACCAGGGAGTTGGTGCTTCCTTCTAGTGGGTGCTAGAGAAAAACAGAGAGTTTGTGCTTTCAGCAAGTTGCAGCTTGCAAAATAGAGGTTGTAGCCTCACAATGAGTTGGTGCTCAATTGTATGATAATGTAAAGAATATCTATATGATAATGTAAAGAGGCTTTTACCCTGTATGGGTTTCCTTGGGAAATATCTGTCTCTGTGTTTCTCATATATGTGACTGATGTTGAATGTGCCATTGCTCATTTCCCTACATTATTGTGATCATCATTGAGTGGCTTGTAAATATTTTAAAAGAAGCATAATTGTTTAAGCACGGTGACAACTGATTCATCCCCCTCTCAGTTGTCCAACAGTTGGGGTCCTATTCCAAAAATAAGAACAAGAGAAAAGAAACTCTGCCCATTTCAGTATTCCCTCCTTTGCCCCAATATTTTGCAACCACATTGTGAGTTTGAGATAGAATCCCTTTTTCAACCCTTTTCCTCCATCGCAAACCCTTTCCATTTCCCTAGAGAGAAATGAGGAGGAGAAGAATACGTGGAAGCAGTTGGTGCATGGTGAAGAGGATCCCAGGACCAATTTCGAAGAGAAGTTGCCGATTTCATATTGTAAGCGACTTTGTGAGATTAATATAAAGAAATACTTTTCCCATCCTGCCAAATGATGTCTTCAATCTTCATGATTTACTTGTGTTTTTGTTATGATATCTAACCCACTAATCCATATATAGAATGCATGTTTGTAGTTTCTTGTTTGTCTTTTGGTGAATGCAGGTTGGCCTTGGGAGGAGATCTAAAGTCAAGAAACAACTAAGCGCAAAGGGATCAACACCGGACGTGGAGTTTAAGGTAGGCTTACCGGATCCCTATACTTTGTATTTTATGTATGATTGTGGGGTACTGTCAGGATAATTGTTAAAAGTAGGAGACTTTAGACGGTTAGCTCTTCCTGCACATTAGAACCTTGGTGTAGTCCATAGGGGGTTTTCCCGCTACATTAGAATTGGCGACCATACTGGGGACACCTCTAGGGTTTTTTAGGGGATATTCTGTTTGAGTGTTTAAATTGGTTTAATTTCATTTTTTGAGTTTCTGTAAGTGTCCAAGTCTTTAATGGATTCTTGTCTTCCATACCAGTATTCCCTGCCTTGACAACTTGACTGCTGCTTTCTTTTTTGGAAAGTTACATAGGTGTACACGGCCTATAGTGGCTCTGCATGCATACATACATGCCCTACCTTTGGACAACCCACATACATACACTGGTTGCTGAAGTGTCAGTAGCATGCCTGTGTTGAGAAAATCTTTTTTAAAGAAGAGGCAATCATCCTCTTCCCTGTTAGAAGTCGTACTTCTCAGGGGTTTTCTTGATCTAGTTCTCATCTCTATTATGGCAGTTTGTAGCCTAGGTCTGACCTCAATATAGCTTTTGTTCATCAAAGATTTCTTGTGTTTTCTTTATTAGGTTTTTTAGACAAGATTGTAAGTCTGTTCTGATCTGCTTGTTTGGTATTGTCAATGAATCCCTCCGATCCGCAGTGGGCCAGAAGTCATTTCTAGGTCTTGTCTTATCTTCATTTTCCCCTTTTTTGCTTTAGAAGAAAAGAAAAGAATCCATTTTCAAGTTTTTTGTTTTGAAGCATGAAATAATAAAAATAAAGTTTTTTTTTTCTTTGTGTGGTAAAAGTAGTTTGGGTTAGTTGCTTTGCTTATCAAGGAAAAATAAAGTTTTCTTAAGTTCTTCATTTGAATACTTAGGACATTAAGTAGCTCGTAGTCGAGCGAAATATTGTTTTAGGTTTTTATTTTCAAATATCTGAGGAAAATAGTAAAAAAAAGTTTGGTGAAAGAGTTTAAATTGACAAATCTTTATTTGTGAAGAGGAAGTAGTTTGTTTTCAGTTTCATCTTATGCTCTTCTCTTTCATCTCTTAAAGAACATCATTGGTTTCACTTCCATTCCCGTTGACTTAAGAAAACCACTAAAATTAACGCTTAATTAAAAGTTATTAGACTTTGTGTTTGTAGGGTCCATCAATTTAGTCTAGGCTAGAGCCTTGATTTAGGATTGGAGAGGAAACTCTTCAAGGCTACAAAAGAAAACATAAGAGTCTGTGCTAGGGAGTTCTTAAAAGTCTAGTAACCATGAAAGTTATCTGGGACCCCCCACTAACATAGGGGCTAAACATGAGGTCGCATGCGGAAAGGTTGTGGAGATAACCCCTCCAACTATGGAGCAAGCGTACTGGGGAACACATATAGAGGGCTTATCTTGGGATTCCATTGATCGCATTTTCCATAGAGCTTCATGGGTCACGAATCCATTCGAGGTCCTCAGTTGTCTTTTAGAACACTTTCTTTCGATACCATTGATAAGTTTCAGGCTTGATACCCTTCTCATTGTGGTCCACCCGACTGTCGACTGTACCCGTCTAGTGACTGTTCGCGCCCTGGTAACCTAGTTGCCTTTATCTTAGTGACTTACATAGGTGACTGCAGGGGTAAACTGTAGTACCTAGGGAAAACATCAGGCAACACTTTACAGAGTATACCCAGAGGGTGCTTCCGTATTCGAGTTGCACTTGCACTGGTAAGTTTCTCTAGTGTTGGATGGTGTAACTGTTCTTCCAACTAGCTAGTGATCTACTTGTCTTATCTCATAGGAGATTTTTCTAGTGTGTGATGGTATTTAACATTAATAGAAATCCCTAGTGTGTCATTGATCTTCTCACATAGTGGAGGATCAGGAGCTCTGCCGATCGCGAAGGCTTCTTGGCCTGCCATTGGTTGATCTAGAGCCACCCCCGCCACCGCTAAGGTGAAGACTAAACTAGCAAGGGTCTTTTGAGGTGACCGGGCCATAGGAAACTATGCCTGACTCATCTTCGAGAGGAGAACATTTGATTCCAGAGGAACCAACCATTTTTTACCTTGAAGCAGAAGCCCTTGGTCCGTATAACCCTCCAATCTCCGATCTATCGATGCCAGTCATCATACAGGTTGAACCTTACGAGCGTCAGGTAGTGTCACAAGAAGAGATGGAGACAAATGCTGCTACTTCTTCATGGAATCCTCATATTCCCTATACGACTGTCACTAAGGGGTTTTCTGCCTCCAAACCAACCTTTGTCGGTCTGGACCACTATGGTCTCGACCACCTCTGCCTCGGGAAATGGTTCCATCCCATCTATGATGACGATCACTGCTCCTTTCACCGAGAGTGCGATAGGCCATCTGTTCTCATACTGGATGCCTAGATTTGATACAAACTCTGTCCTTTCCTTGTCTAGTCTACAAACTTTAGGTTTGGGGGTAGGGTTCTTGAACACTCCTCTACAAGGATCTATGGGGGGTAGTTCAACTTCTTATAATGCTTTCCCTTACGGAGGGGGTCATATACCTCCTTCATCCCCTTTGCTCAACGATGCTCACCAGCACTTCGCCGGGTCGAACGTAAACTATAGTTTGTTTGGAGTAGATAGTCAAGGACTTCCTTATTATAGCATTCCAGTAGGTTCAAATCCATTCTCTTTGTTTGATGTGTTTGGTCACAATGCATTCTCGTCAGCTGCCATCTTGGCCGGGGGCGACCCCAGTTATGGACAAAAAAATCCTATGCAAGGTACTATTCTTGCATAGGGGGTAAACTTAGGAATTCCTTCCTCACAAGGACTTTGGAATCCATGGCAGGGATCAGTTTCCTCGTCAGGGATGCCAACTGGGGGAAACCCTTTCGATACCCAATGGAACCCCAAGCAAGGCTCAGGACCTATGCCTATCGGATTGGCAGGGGGAAACACTTCCCAAAATCCTTAGAATGCAACATAATCCCAACCTTCTACGTCCTATTACATGAGTCAGCTGAGGATGTCTCAACAAGCATAGAACCCATACATTGGTCATGGCCATGATTATTACCAGAACCTTGGCCAACAACCCAGCTTTTCCTGGCAACCTAGTGCCAGCCAAACTCCAGGCTCCTTTTTCCCTGGTTATAATCAACAACCCAAATTACCATTTCTGGCAACTCTACACTTGCCAGACTTGACAAGGTTATTAAATGACCCCATCTTTCATGATCCGCGTTGGCCTCCTATGCCGACCAAGTTGCCTTTGGACATTCCAAAGTTTGAAGCTATGCCTAATGAAGATCTATGCAATCATGTGACTACCTTCCATTTATGGTGCTTGTCCAACTCATTAAGAGACGACTCCACCCAGTTGCGCTTGTTTCAATGCACTCTCATCGGGAGTGCTGTGAAATGGTACATCGAGCTTGATCGCTCAAGATACTCTACCTTTGGAAAATTGGCAATGGTTTTATTAAACCATTTTTAATTACCTGTGAGATACGACGTCGACACCGAATTGTTGGCCAACTTTGAGTAGACAAAGGTGGACCATATCTCCAATCACATATGAGAATGGAGACACTGAAAGAGTTTGATAAAAGTACCAGTCCCACCAACATTCCTACTTGAGTGGTTCCTTAAGTGTTTGGTACCTTAGTTATCCAAAGACGTAGCAACATCGGGGGTATTTTTAGAAGAAGAAGCAATAATGAGAGCTCAACAACTAGAGCTGATTTACTCTCAGTCTGGTTTACTTTTGAAGTTTTTCTAGATGTACCGTGGTTGATACTTGACAAGACTAGACATAGGTCTGGACCACATGCCTATGGTATTGTTGGTTCAATGCAAACGAAGCCCACTGATTAGCTGACAAATAAATTACAAAAATTTCCCATACAACAGACAATGACCATCTAGACCACTGGTTTGACTGCTCCCCCTACTCAAATGTTGGATGTAAACAATGTGCAATCGACAAACCCGAAGGCCACCGAGTAGACTAAAGGAAAGAAGAAACAACGAAAGAAGGGTAAGGGGGATAGAAAACCTACCAATAATGTTGGAGGGGGCAACACAGAAAAGAATAAGTTGAAGTATCTGTGTAACCTTTGCACGGAAGACCATCCGACTCACCTATGCCCTCAGCTTGCAAAGGCCCAGAAGTTATTGGCATAACAACAACCTGCCATGTTAACAAACCCATTTCCACATGGACAAAATTTAACTCAAGCCTCTTCGAGCGTGGAAAGGGGAAGTCAGGGACCCCCTCCATCTTCGAGTAATCCTTCATCCGCAGATGTGTACATGATGAAAGGTAGCGTTGATATAGCAACTAGGACACGCAACTACAGAACACCAAACACCTCTGAAAAGGGTAAAGAAGCTAAAAACCCACCTCTTCCTCTCCAGATTGAGAAGACTTTGGGAAAAACAATGACACACATCCCAAAAGGTGCATTCAAGAAATCTTCCCACAATCCAAAAGCAAGGGTCGCCTAGAACTACTCTGTGGTGGAGGACTTGTCCCAAACCCCTCGCGCAATGTCTTCTTTGGAAGTCCTCCAGATTTGCCCTTCCCAGAGAAAGGCCCTGTTAGCTACCTTAGGATCTGCTAAGACTTGTAATCTAGGAACGATCATGCTTGATATGACTAAATTAAAACCGTATCTCCCTTAACACGTGGCGTTTCATATAGTAGTGGCTTACACCATGAAAAAAATTTACTCAGAACATTTTCTACACGGTGGTTGATGAGGGTGCCTCGACATGCGTGATGTGCTTGGCATGTTGGAAGGCCATTGGCCAACCCGTTTTGTCTCCATCACCTACTCTTCTTACCGCTTTCGATGGTCATTCATTGCAACCACATGGAATCATCCCCTCTTTCCCTATGTAGTTAGGGGGGAAGACCATGTGCGTCGAGGTTGAAGTGGTTGATACGTCTCTTGAATACAATATCTTGTTAGGAAGTAGTTGGACCTATGCTATGCATGCAATGGTCACTACAGTTTTCTGGGTCTTGTTGTTTCCACATGAGGGCCAGATCATGTCCATTGATCAATTGTCCTTATCTCGTCCCGACCCTTCATCGAGGGCATCCACAGTCCCGATTATTGATAACCCTCAACCCAACATCGTCAACATAGGGGTTGGTTTGTGCCCACCTTTTATGCGTACTTTCGATTACTCGCCTCCTTCTAGTGATGTTAGGTTCCTATCAGCTATCCTCGACTAGCCTAAGGTTGAAATTTTTCAAGTCTCATCATTTCGTATGACTTACTTTAATGATCCATGGAATCTTCCTTCCCCATCAACCACGATGGAAGGGACAGGGCACCATGGCATGGCCATGCCTTTGTCCGCGACAGAGGTTGCGTACTATATAGTCTAGCAAGCTTCCGTCGATCTCGATCTGACTCCCACACGTGAGTTAGATCTAGTTCTCGAGCCTATTTGGGCTCAAGGTTCCCTCGCCGATACTGACTCTTTAGACTTAGTCTTGCCCTTAGAGGAGGCGATTATTGAGGCAATGACTAGTCCGGATAGACCCTAGAATGATCTCCATCACAGATCTTATTTCCTCCCAGTGTTAAGAAGAATTGAAGCAGATGAATTCACTTTGACTATGACTGGAGATAGGTCTTGTCCTATCAATCCTTTGGATACGCATGTAGTTTATACCGAGGGTAATATGGAAACCATCGCTAAAACGATACATATCAATATCTCGAGAATCCCTGGCATTGTGGATAATGTTTTCATCGGAGCAGACTGCTCCCCTAAGGAGATGCCAAGCATCGACCCATGAAGTGTTGAGCATGGGCAAGCTTTGTTGTCTTTCAAGCTCACTTTGAAATTTGAAAGAAACATTCAGAAAGACTGTATTTATTCTTTTTGATCTCGTCTAGATTAACTGAGAAAAGTAATTTCAACGGGTCTTCTTTTAATCCCTTTTTAGACCCTTTAAACATGAAAATATTGCCGAGTGATCTTGTTTCCCTTCACGCTCGCCAAACTAAAATTTGAAGGCACATCTATCCAGTGTTAGTTTACCCCTTTTTCGGTCCAGATGGTCAATTGTACGAATAAATGTATACTCTAGGAACTTCGGTTCACTAGAAGAGTATTCCCAGGCATAATTTTAACCCTTTTTTGGGCCTAAGGGACTAAATTTATGAAAAAGGAACCCCCACGAAGTCCATAGTTAAGCTCTTTTCAGACTCCCTAAAAGTGAAAAGATCGTCGAGTGATATTGTACCTTTGAAAAAGGTACCATAGTGGAGTCTCCTTCTACGTTTTTTCAGACTCTCTAAAAATGAAAAATGTTGAGCTTACCTTCTATGGGCTCATTAAAATTACATCGAAGGACGTTATCATTGTGTCGTATTAATCGCATTTGCATTCGTGTGTCTTTGGCCTAATTTCAGCTCCATGTTTCTCTCGAGTGAACTACCTGAAGCATGCATTATACGCAAGCCTTGTAACACTTTGCCTCTGCATCTTGACACCTTGACCCATGGAGGATTTTTCTTGAGTGTCCTTTCCCTACATATGTCTCCTTGCTCTGAGAATTAGTGTGTCCCTTGTGCTTGGAACTAGTATGTCTGTGACATTCATTCCTCCTTTGTAATGTATCATTCTTTTATTCTTTTTCAAGCTTTCCAAAATTATTGAAAAAGACAAAAAAATCAAATATACCCCAAAAAGAGGAACGGAAAAGTATTTTCTTTTTATTTGCAGCACAATGAGTCTCCCTTGGAAAAAGCACATCCTTCTGTTTGTTCATCAAGATCTGGAATTTAATATGACCTTAGGAAGTTATTCTCACTACATAGAGATGTGTCCTCCTCCGTTTGGTTATCCTTCCAAACATATGGAGAGTTTGCGTTGCCTCTTGCATCATGAACTTATGTCTATTCCATGCTACCCGAGTCTCATCATTTGTCGTGCTTTTGTCCAAGGGAAGTTTTACTAAACTTGAGTCGACCCTTCTGCAGTTTGTCTCTTGTCCTCATGCTTGGCCACCCCGAAAGACCAATCAAGTCCTTGTTCAAAATCAATGAAGTTCTCTGCCTGATCATCGAGATCCACTTGTCTATTCCCAAAGAGCCGTCGAAGACCTCTAGGTAGTGAAGTCGTACACTGATATTACACTCCTACCCGAGTTTTGAAGATCTTGAATTTATTTCCCGAGCTCTGAAGGTTTCATCTCCAACCATCAGGGATCATTAGCTTCTTGAAGATGGATACTATACATGTATATATTTTGATTTTGAGATGTAGATCCATTGTGTATTTCTTGAGGCTACACTTTATATAGTTATATGACATGGATTTGCAATGTATTTGATTGGCATCCATGATTTTATTTCATCTCAAGCATGGGTATGCCCACCTCGGTGAGACAAACTATTATTTTGTAGATGATGCCTCCCAAACTCTGGTCTCTGGGCTCACTCACTTCGTACATTGGTGAAGATTTGTAATGTATTTCAGCCATCATATGTTCTTCTAACCTCACACATTAGGGGGGATATGTTATAACCATAAATTGCACCAGACATGCATACCTGGCATCAGGCCATCTTACTTTCTATCTTTGCCAAGCCATCATTTGAATAGATCTTCTAAAAACCATATTTTTGAAGATGTACGTGCCCTGCACCACTATTGCCTGCATACACATGCTTATTGCACCATAAAAGCCTGCGTATACTCACAAAAAATGAAAAAAATAAAAATTTGCAAAGGGATACGGGTTTTCGGGCTGTTACCTAACCATTTGACTGCCCATAGCCGGTCACCCAACCGAATAACTATCATTTTAGCCTATAAAAGGAGGTGTTGGGGTCCCATTCCAAAAATAAGCTTGAGAGAAAAGAAACTCTGCCCATTTCAGTATTCCCCCCTTTGCCCCAATATTTTGCAACCACATTGTGAGTTTGAGCCAGAATCCCTTTTTCAGCCCTTTTCCTCCATCACAAACCCTTGAGAAGAATATGTGGAAGCAGTTGGTGCACGGTGAAGAGGTTCCCAGGACCGAGTTCGAAGAGAAGTTTCCGATCTCATATTGTAAGTGACTTTGTGAGATTAATATAAAGAAATACTTTTCCCGTCCTGCCAAATGATGTCTTCAATCTTCATGATTTACTTGTGTTTTTGTTATGATATCTAACCCACTAATCCATATATAGAATGCATGCTTGTAGTTTCTTGTTTGTCTTTTGGTGAATGCAGGTTGGCCTTGGGAGGAGATCTACAGTCGAGAAGCAACTAAGCGCAAAGGGATCGACACCGGACGTGAAGTTTAAGGTAGGCTTACCAGATCCCTATACTTTGTATTTTATGTATGATTGTGGGGTAATGTCGGGATACTTGTTAAAAGTAGGAGACTTTAGACGGTTAGATCTGCCTGCACTTTATAACCCTGGTGTAGTCCGTAAGGGGTTTTCCTGCTACATCAGTACATCAATACCATATGATTTAACTTTTCTTCTAGAAGTTCTCAGATCAATGGTCTGGTCTAATCCTTGCGCAACTTTGTTGGCTCCAAATCATTTTCAAGCCTTTAAGATCGACGGTTCCGAGTTAGTTATTCATTGATATGGACAACTTTCATTTATTCCTAGATTTCAGAGATTTCAGACTACGAGATATTTATGCCTCTTACTTCCAACTATCCTTGGAATGGGGAAGTTTTGTTCCACCGTTGATATTTTCCCTAGTCTCATCCAATGGTCCCAATCAACAAACATGTTTTCTCCTTCTTGCTAACGTCTACGCAACTTAATATGCACTTCTAAACCTTCTTCATTGATCTAACCTTATGACGGAAGGTCAGATCTATACTACCCCATTTCCTGATTAACTTTGATTGATTTTGGTTTTTTAGATGATTGAAGGCTCCAACTTAATCTTCAGTTTAGATGATCGGTCGTTATTCACTTTGGGACTTTGACATTATGGGACTCCGACATTTGCAGTCTTCCAACTCTTCCGAAGAAAATTCCGTCGAAGTACATATCAATAGTTCCCTTTTTAATAACCTTCACATGTCCAAGAACTAGGACCGTGGGCTTAGTCACAAAGGATCTCCTGCTCTTCGGTTATTCGGCTATTCGTGACTCCGAGACTCTGGGCTAATCGAAATCTGAAGTAGTTCAATCCCTCCGTAGTGTTTACCTACCAAATAAGTCATAGAATGGCGGTGACCACTTACTGTTCGTTAACACCTCTTGCTTACTCTATTCTTCCACTATACTTGATTATATAGTCAAGAAATATTCCGTAGGATCTTAGATCAATGAACAACGTTGAATTCAGCCTTCGGTGCTTCAGATACTTTAGCTGGTAGGAGAAACTATATATCCCTGGAGGATGTAGTCCTAGAGTGATGTGGCTTGTTGATGTCACTATTGACGTGGCACTGGCTACTACATGTCATCTTTATTTGTGACTTTCGTATACCTAATGTGCCAACTATACCTTGACACTTGTCACCAACCAATTAGGCCACGTGTCATACTTGTCTTCTGCCACATGTCTCCCTCTTGGATCATGGATATACACTTCATGGCTTCAGTACTTCATGGATTCGATATTTTTCACACTTTATACCATCCTTTGATCATTGTCAAAGTGTCAAATAGGTCTATCACTGTAGATCTTTCCTTATCCTGATCGACGACTTTTGTTAACTCCGGGGCTTTGGAGTTCAATATTTCTTGGTTTATATGAGATACTTATCGCTGGAGTAGGTCAATGCCGAAGTTGACCACTTTTTCCCTTTTGTCACAATCTGATGGTTTCAATATTCATTGCAGATCAATGGTTGACGAGATTTCCTTACACTTCCTCTAATCCAACAGTCGATGGGAGTTCGCGACTTCAAGGCTTCGTCCTTCAGGTATTCTTTGTTTTTCTAAACTTCTGATCGTTAGAGTAGGTTAATGTCGGAGTTGACCACCTGATCCAATGGCTCGTATTTCTCCCAAGGAGATATTATATCAATATTATGCATGAGTTTGTTTAATCCGAGACTACAAGATATTGTGGCTTACACTATCCTTCCACTAAACTCGATCGAATGGTCAAGAATTCATCCGAAGTCCCTCCTTGATCTAATGACTGGAATGATTTTGTGACTTCGTGAGTTCATGCCTCTACCTTATCTCTAATGTTCTCTGAAGTGGAAAAGTTATGATGTTTAAAAACTTACACTATCCTTCCACTTGGCTTTCATCAATGGTTCTAATTGATCTGATGGTTGTGATTACTCCCGAAATTTGAATGGATGATTATATTTCCATGATCCTTAACAAGGTATTCTTCTATGTATGCTCTAGATTTTGCATGATCTGACGGTCCAAGATTTTCCCGAGAACTATGTCAATGGAAAGGATTCTTCCTTGATTCTTTTGGATTTTTACTGTGGGGATTTCAATCCCGATAGCACTTCTGTAATGCGCTCTCCCTTCTGAGCTTTCCTTCATCCTTTCCAAAGACCTTAACATCACATGCTATGATTCTTTGTGTGTATTCTTTGTACAACCTCCCTGCTATCTCTCATGAGCTTTGGGAACATAGGATTATTGTTGATCCTATAGTGATAAACAATGATCACAAATTGCTTCTGCCCAAGGTGATATTTCTTTTCCTCTGATTATTGTACATGTTTGACTCATGTTGCCATCATTGACAACACATAATCAATAATGCCAACAATCTCTCCCTTTGGCATTAAGGACAACATATCTGTAAAACAAATACTTTTTCTCCCCCTATCACTGATCTCATTTTCAGG
>JZKD02S0292675.1:293508-309085 GCA_000966675.3 Picea glauca | reverse complement strand
CCAACTCTCTGATACAAGACCCAACTTGTAGTTCTCAAATCCAACTAAGAAATGAGGAATTCAACCCTCATAACAAGACCCAACTTGTTGATCTCAGATCCAAATGAGATGTGAGAAATCCAACCCTCATAACAAGACTCAGCTTTTAAACATGCACCAACCTGATAGAATGAACTTCCATTCAATCCATTATATATATATATATATATATATATAATCCACCAAGACACACTTTCTTTTCACCACAGTTTTCTGTTTATATAATCTTCCAACAAGTATATATTTAATTCATGTCTCTTTTCATTATAAAACAATGCACCTCTTCATTTAATTAATTCTAAGCATTTAGTCATTAAGCCTTCTATTTCTTTTAACTAAAAAGACATCAAATCCTTTGTAGTCTTAATTTGCATTTATTCTTTTATGTTTAGTTTCATGTTATAGATATATTAATTTCTGAAGATAGACTCTTCCTCCAAACCATTTCTGTCCAAATGACTGTGGGCTTAATACCATGATTTAACTACACCGTATTATTTTACACCATATATCTACCTTATCATATGCATGGTGGTACATCAATACCATATGATTTAACTTTTCTTCCATAATTTCTTAGATCGACGATTTGGTCTAATCTTGTGCAACTTTGTTGGCTCCATATCATTTTCAAGCCTTGATGATCGATGATCCCAAATCAATTAGTCATTGATATGGACAACTTTCATTTATTCCTGGATTTCAGAGATTCAAGACTACAATATAGTTATGCTTCTTGCTTCAAACTATCCCTAGAGTGGCGAAGTTCTGTTCCACGGTTGATCTTTTCCCTGGTCTCACCTAATGGTCCCAATCAACAAAATTAATATGCGCTTATAAACCTTATTCATTGATCTAACCTTATGATGGATGGTTAGATCTATACTACCCCATTTATCATTTAACTTTGACTAATTTCAGTTTTTTAGATGATCAACAGCTCCGACTTAATCTTCAGTTGAGATGGACAGTCCTTGTTCACTTCGGGACTTCGATGTTTTGGGACTCCAATGTTTGTAGACTTCCAACTCTTCCAGAGAAAATTCCATTGGAGTGTGCATCAACACTTCCCTGTTTAGTAACCTTCACATGTCTAGGAACTAGAACCGTGGGCTTAGGCACAAAGGAGCACCCACCCTTCGGGTATTCAACTATTCATGACTATGGGACTCCGGGATACTCAAACTCTGAAGTAGTTCAATCCCTCCAGAGTGTTTACCTACCGAATAAGTCATAGAATGGTGGTGACCACATGTTTTCAGTTAGCATCTCATTCTTACTCTATTATTCCATTGTACTTGATCAAAAGGTCAAGAAATATTCCTTAGGATCTTAGATCAACAACCAACAGTGACTTTGGCCTTCGGTGCTTCAGGTACTTTAGTTGGTAGGAGAAGCTGGATATCCCCGAAGGATGTAGTCCCAGAGTGATGTGGCTTGCTGACGTCATTGTTGATGTGGCACTAGCTGAGTGGATTCCATGTGTCACCTATATTCGTGAATTTCGTATACCTAATGTGCCAACTATACCTTGACACTTGTCACTGGCCGATTGGGCCACGTGTCATACTTGTCTTCTGCAACATGTGTCCCTCTTGGATCATGGATTTACACTTTGTGGCTTCGATACTTCATGGCTTCGTGAGTTTTGGCACTTTTATACCATCGTTCGATCTGTTAGCACTCAATTTTTTCAATATATTTTAAGAGCGTCTTCAACATATTTATGTTGAAATTATCAAAATCCCTTTGAGTGTTTGCCAATGTCAAAACCTTGAATTCCCCAATCCGTCTTGACAAGTTCCTATCGATATATTTTCCTAAGAAATCCTTTGGCTTCATCCTCTTGACCTGGATATAAATGGTTAGAAATCCTTATTGAAGTCTGTCAAATCTTTATGATTCCTACAAATCAAGCATTTGCAATTTCACTGAACACCGAACAACTAGAATGTTGGCTTAATTTATGACTTGACTTTGAGTTGAATGCGCAGCTAACATGATGAGATGTCAATGCATTGTGGTTTGAAGATTCTACAAGTGTTAAAGAACTAAATATAACCATGATATATATGATGTTGCTCCCAATTTTTTGTCCATTCCACCGTTTTCATGCATGGATGTGCAGAGTGCAGTGTGCTACCAAATATTTTGGGTGCTGCGTTTTCTACTGGGCACTGTAAATTTCCTAGGTGCTGTGTTTTCTCTTGGGCGCTGTGTATCCCATAGTGCGCTACCTAATTTCGCTACCCAATATCTGGCAGAGAACATGTTTGCACATAGACGAAGCATAAGGGGTGCTACGTAATTTCATTGCCTAATATTTCATAGAGGAAAAAGGTTTGCATGCATATACACCAGAATGGCACTACCAGTTGGCACCTAAAATCAAGGGAAGTCGAGCTAGAATATTTATGAGTGGCTGATGATGGAGAAGATTGCAGAAACAACAACTGGAAGCAAGATGAAAACTTACAACTTATACAGGACACTTGGCATGCAAAAGGAGGCGTATCAATGAATATGAATGGAAGATGTATGCAATAAGTCAATCGGTGCCAGAACTTCAAATTTCAAGGGGTTTTTATTGACTAGCACAGTCAGGCATTAAATTGGATCTACCATTCAGTATCCATGAATCCCTCAATTCTATGGTTTCTAGGGGCTTGCACTTGGTGAATAAATTAATCGGCCAAAATAAATTTGTCATAGCAGAAGCAACCTCCACATTAGTGGCAATGATGGTCTGATGGATGAAAAATGGGTCTCATTGGAGGATGAAGTAATACCACACCACAATCACTTCATTTGGTACGAATCCATGTTGTTGAGATTATGCTGCCACATAAATTTGTTGTGGGAGAATTGTTCAGTTTTTCTGTCAGAACTTGGAAGATGTATAAAGAGAATGTGACATTCCGTTGCTGGAGTGGCTCAGTATACCTGATACATCTTCACCTCAGCTTGAGAAGTGACAGCTTTGTGATGAGGTTCTGGAAATATGATGATGAATGTAAATGACATGCATGTAAAGGAGAGGCAGTGTTGGTTGTGTGCAACCTGGTGAATGATATTATTATTTAATATGTGTGTATGATGTTTTTGCAGAATATCAGTTACCAAAGCTCCTGAACATATCACTGATGCTCTCTTTTGCATCTTGGAAACATTGATGAATTCTCTTCAAAGCATTGCAGTCACCTAAAGATGGTGGGTTTGATATTATGAAAAGTCACTAATTGATCTTCACACAGTCAATTTGGAGATGCTGCATTTTTTATAGTGCTTCCTAAAATTTGCACACAGATGCGCAGTGGCGCTACCAAAATTTGCTACCTAAATTCTGGCAGAAAACAAATTGTGCAAAGTTATTTTACCAGTTTGAGTCATTAACTTGAAACTTGGATTATGATCAAATGGAAAGGAAATTTTGAAAACTGGAGGAGGTTTTTGTTCATCACATACCATATAACAAAAACCTCTCTCAGTTTTTTTAAATGTTCTATTTTCATAGAGTTATTTGACATAGAAGTGGTGCTACAAAACGTGTTGCTTAAACTCTGTTTTAAGACCGTTGAACTGATAAATTTTGACCAGTTGACTTCTAGGAGGATTTTCGGGGGAAATAAGATGAATTTTAAAAATCCAAAGGAGGTTATTGTCAATAAAATACATAGGAACATCAACCTCTTTCATTTTTCACACAAGTGTCATGGATTGGGAGATTAAAAAGAATCTTTGAGCCCTATGTTTTCAGTTTTTGTGTTTTCCTGTTCGAGACATGTTTTTGTGACAACTGTTGCGGTTAGATGGAGATGAATTTAACAAAACTGAGAGCTATTTTTCTTCATAACAATATTATATACAAAAACCTTTCTCACATTTTACACATCTATTGGATTTTGAGAATTACAAGTGGCATTTTGAAGCCTATTTTTCATAATTTCACCTCCTGAAAAGTAGGAAATTAGTTAAAACGTGTCATTCTTTGTTTGTAATTGTTTCTATTGTGGGAAAGGGGTTGGAGTTCAAATTGGTGAGATGGAAAGGACCTATAGTTCTATATTTTTCATGGTACAAGAGTATAAAGGGTTCAGATGGTTGAGTTGAGACTCCCAGATTGTAATTTTCTTTGACTGAGTAAATTGTTCTCTGGTTATGTACTGGACCTGAGAATTTTTTATTAGTAGAAGTCAATTTTTCTTTACATCATCTTGTTACCTCTTATGCTGAAGTATTCATGATTGGAGGATCCACATGAGTTTTTCATGGTTGTGTTATGATGAATGTTTGATTATAATGCTACTGTGATGTTCTTGAGTTTGCTTTAAACTTTGAATTCAAGAGGATCTTGTATTTGAGTTTTTCTTTCTTAGACTGCTTGAAGACCTGATGTTAATAGTAGACCTTTACACCTCCCTCACTAATTCTTCCTCCTTTTCATTTTTATTCCAATTCACTAACTGAAGCTAATCAAGACCTCATTTGCTTGTGCATGATTAGCCCAGATTTCTGAGTTAAAGCCTTATTATTCTGAATCTTGTCCATTTGACCTTTTAAGAAACTCATTTACATTTACAAATATTTTGATGTTACCAAGCTCACTTGATTACAGTCTAGGGTGACTTTTCGAGTGATAACATAAATGGCGCTGTTGCTGGGGAAAAATTTGAGTAGATTGAAGAGTTCTCTAGGAAGAACGACATAGATCTAGCTCTTAATGGTAGACAAGAGAGGGATATAGAAAATTGACTGTAATAATATACCTGGCGACTCCATGAAGATGAACCTGTTGGAAGACTCCACTGTGGGAATAAGCTTGGACATAAATGGAAGGCAGAGGCAATTTCAGGTATCAAGTTCTAAATTTCTTTCTGGAACTTGTGCCCTTTATCCTTCATTCTTTATTGAATTTCCCTGCACACATTAGGAGAATCATAATCTGATTTATATATTCTAAAGACCACCAGCCTGCTCTTGCATATTCCTTTTTCAAACAAGTAGATTTACCCCCTTCCCATGTCATTGATGTTAAGGATATCCATCCACTTCAAACACCTGAAGAAGATGAGGTTCATAAACACTTTTTTAATCAGTCTGAACCTTACGATTCTCTCCCTTCTCCAGATTTCAAAGTTGATTTATTACCTTCCACCATTCCCTCTGCTGTTAATAACCAACCTGTTGAAATTCAACATGCACCAAATGATTATTGTCCTTTTGCAAATAATAAAACTGATTCATTTCGGGCTGCCAACTCCTCTGACCTTTACTAACAACCTTCTAGTGTTCAATAGCCCATTGAATTCCAGTTTAAGGTTAGGGGAAAGGTGTTTGGACCTCTAAAGTTGCCATCCGTTCTTCATCCTTACTCTCCCGGATTTGTAGACTACCTACCAAATTTTTCTGGAAAAGATAGCACTACAAGAGAAGATCATCTGTCAGCCTTTCAAGACTTCATCGATAATCTGGGAATCTTGCATGAAGATATTGTCATGAGGCTTTTCTCTAAATATTTGATTGGATATGTTGCCTTGTGGTTCAAGAATATGGAAGTTGCTTCCATTGGTTCATGGGATGAACTATATGACACATTTTTAAAGTGTTGGGGTGAGAACAAGTCATTGGATCAATACCTAAATGATTTCACTACTTTGAGAAGGGGAAAAAATGAAGTTATGTCTGTTTTTAATCGAAGGTTTTATAGCTTGTATTGCAGCCCTCCCCTGAAAATTAAACCTTCTGAGACTGCCGCCATGGTGTATTACATAATGTCTCAATATTCTGACCTTGTTTTGTATTTTAGGGAAATAAAATCTACATCTTTATCACAATTATTCATGGATGTTGTGGAAGTGGAGGAGAACCTTTGAGCTTGTGGTAGGATTCAAAGTCAACATCATGTCAGTTCTGAACATGAGGCAGATTTTGATTTGGTCCTCAAAGCATGTATCTTTGACAACCCTTCCCCTAAGGAAGTCACTGTCTCAAACATTGACCAAGAGTAGTTTTTTGTTGACAAACAATTTGGTAATGAATACTTTGCTATTAGAGAGAATCCTGAAACAAGACGTTGTGAATGTCAAGAGTCAAAGGTTTGTTATGGACAACCTATTTTTGATGGAAATACCAGTGATGGTGATGAACAAATTTTTTCTATGATTTGTTTGGAACCTCTTAGCACTATTCATGTATATGATGATTATGATCCTGATCCTTGTAAATGATATGGAGGTGTTGAAAGGGATTTTCATATAAATCTAATCTCTTATCCATCACCAACAAATGAACAACCCTATCTTGATAAAAACCATGTGCATAAGAAAACAAGATGTTAGTATGGTTCAGCTTTTAAGTAGGAAGGTAATGAATGTGAAACAGATTTGGAACAGCATAAATCATATGATCTTATTTAAGATTTGGATCTTAATTCTTCAACATTGGCAGGATATTCTAAAGACAGGTATGAATGTGAATTTTATGATCAGTTTGTAGACCCAGTTGAGCCTATGGAAACAAGTGATTTCATAAGCAATTATATGTTCTTAGCTGATCTTAATTCATATGATTTTAATATTGTTTATCATCGTCCCCTGAGCAATATTCCAATGAAGAAGTGGTAGTTTTTGATGATCATAATTTTCTCTCAAGAGAACCAGAAAGTCATTAGTCTTCCAACATAGAGGAATTCATGGTTGAGCAGGTGTTTTCCTTGGATCAACATGTTTATGATCTTGGTTTCAAAGACCCAGTGGCAACCTTCATGGAATCATACATTTCATAGAACTTGAAATTTTCAGATTCCCTTAACTCGCAAATGTTTCTTGGTGGGTATGGTTTCCTAAATGAGTTTTTATCACTGCTGTTACATTTCAAACATCATTTATTGATAGGTGGTATGGATGAGATTATTTCAGTTTTAAAATTTCTTGAATGGATATTACGGAAGGCAACATTTACCTAACCAATTGCAGAGCTGGTTAGAGTAGAGTAGGGTAGGAAATAAGCTCGCTGCCTGAGCATTTCTTTTCTTCAATTTTGCAATAGAAATATCAGTCAGCTTGTATGAATAAAGGCAAGTTTTGAAGGTATGCAGAGATCAGTTGCACAGGGAATATGAATTCATATCCCAATGGTAAAGGTGACCGAAACTACTAGGTTCTTGGAAACCCTGTAGGGAGGTCTCCATCCCAGTTGGAGCTAGTGTTAGCACTCAATTTTTTCAATATATTTTGAGAGCGTCTTCAACATATTTATGTTGAAATTATCAAAATCCCTTTGAGTGTTTTCCAATGTCCAAACCTCAAATTACCCAATCTGTCTTGACAAGTTCCTATTGATATGTTTGCCTAAGAAATCCTTTGGCTTCATCCTCTTGACCTGCAAATAAATGGTTATAAATCCTTATTGAATTCTATCAAATCTTTATGATTCCTGCAAATCAAGCATTTGCAATTTCACTGAGCACTGAACAACTAGAATGTTGGCTTAATTTATGGCTTTACTTTGAGTTGAATGCGCAGCTAGCATGATGAGATGTCAATGCAGTGTTGTTCAAAGATTCTACAGGCGTTGAAGATCTAAATATAGCCATGATATATATGATGTTGCTCCCAATTTCTTGCTCTTTCCATCATTTTCATGCATGGATGTGCAGAGTGTAGTGCGCTGTGAAATATCCTGGGCATTGTAAATTTCCTGGGTGCTGTGTTTTCTCCTGGGCACTATATTTTCTCCTGGGTGTTATGTATTCCATAGTGCGCTACCTAATTTTTCTACCCAATATTTGGCAGAGAACAGGTTTGCACACAGATGCAACATAAGGGGCGCTATGTAATTTTGCTGCCTAATATTTCACAGAGGACAAAGGTTTGCATGCATATACACCAGAATGACACTACTAGTTGGCACCTAAAATCAAGGGAAGTCGAGCTAGCATCTATATGAGTGGCTGATGATGGAGAAGATTGTAGAAACAATAGCTGGCAGCAAGATGACAACTTACAACTTCTACAGGACACTTGGCATGCAAAAGGAGGCGTATCAATGAAGATCAATGGAGGATGTATGAAATAAGTCAATCGGTGGTAGAACTTCAAAGTTCAAGGGGTTTTTGTTGACTAGCATAGTATGACATTAAATTGGATCTACCATTTAGTATCCATGAATCCCTCAATTCTATGGTTTCCAGGGGATTGCACTTGGTGAATAAATTAATCGGCCAAAATAAATTTCTCATAGCAGAAGCAACCTCCACATTAGTGGCAATGATGGTATGATGGCCGAAAAATGGGTTTCATTGGAGGATGAAGTAGTACCACACCACAATCACTTCATTTGGTGGGAATCCATGTTGTTGAGATTGTGTTGCCACATAAATTTGTTGTGGGAGAATTGTTCAGTTTTTCCATCAGAACTTAGAAGATATATGAAGAGCATGTGACATTCCATTGCTGGAGTGGCTCAGTATACCTGATACATCTTCACCTCAGCTTGAGAAGTGACAACCTTATGATGAGGTTCTGGAAACAGGATGATGAATGTAAATGACATGCATGTAAAGGAGAGGAAGTGATGGTTGTGTGCAACTTGGTGTATGATATTATTATTTAAGATGTGTGTATGATGTTTTTGCAGAATATCATTTACCAAAGCTCCTAAACATATCATTGATGCTCTCTTTTGCATCTTGGAAACATTGATGAATTCTCATCAAAGCATTGCAGTCACCTAAAGATGGTGGGTTTGATACTATGCAAAGTCACTACTTTCTCTGCACATGCTCAAGTTGGATATGCTTCATTTTTTACAGCGCTACCTAAAATTTTCACACAGACGCATAGTGGCGCTACCTAAATTTGCTACCTAAATTCTGGTAGAAAATGAATTGTGCAGAGTTATTTTACCATTTTTGAGTCATTAACTTGAAACTTGGATTATGATCAAATGGGAAGGAAGTTTTGAAAATTGGAGGAGGTTTTTGTTCATCACATACCATATAACAAAAACCTCTCTCATAGAGTTATTTGACATAGAAGTGGTGCTATGGAACATGCTTCTTAAATTCTGTTTTAAGATTGCTGAACTGACAAATTTTGACCAGTTGACTTCTAGGAGGATTTTCGGGGGAAATCACATGAATTTTAAAAATAAAAAGGAGTTTATTTTCAATCACAGACCCAGGAACATTAACCTCTTTCATTTTTCACACAGGTGTCATGGATTGGGACATTCGAAAGAATCTTTGAGCCCTATGTTTTCAGTTTTCGTGTTTTCCTGTTCGAGACATGTTTTTGTGACACCTGTTGCGGCCAACTGGAGATGAATTTAACAAAACTAAGAGAGGTTTTTCTTCATAACGAGCTTATCTACAAAAATCGTTCTCATATTCTACACATATATTGTATTTTGAGAATTATAAGTGGATTTTTGAAGCCTATTTTTCAGAATTTCACCTCCTGAAAAGCAGGAAATCAGTTAAAACGTGTGATTCTTTGTTTGTAACTTTTTCTATTTTGAGAAAGGGGTTGGAGTTCAAATTGGTGTGCTAGAAATGACTTATAGTGCTATATATTTCATGGTACAAGAGTAGAAAGGGTTCATATGGTTGAGCTGAGGCTCCCAGATTGTAATTTTCTTTGACTGAGTAAACTGTTCTCTGGTTATGTATTGGACCTGAGAATTTTTTATTAGTAGAAGTCAGTTTTTGTTTATATCATATTGTTACCTTTTATTCTGAAGTATTCATTATCGGAGGATGCACATGAGTTTTTCATGGTTGTGTTATGATGAATGTTTGATTATAATGCTACTGTGATGTTCTTGAGTTTGCTTTAAACATTGAATTCAAGAGGATCTTGTATTTGAGTTTTTCTTTCTTGGACTGCTTAAAGACTTGATGTTAATAGCAGAAATTTACAACTCCCTCACTAAGTATTCCTCCTTTTCATTTTTATTCTAATTCACTGACTGAAGATAATCAATACCTCATTTTTTTGTGCATGATTAGCCCAGATTTCTGAGTTAAAGCCTTATTATTCTGAGTCTTGTCCATTTAACCTTTTAAGAAACTCATTTACATTACAAATATTTTGATGTTACCAAGCTCACCTGATTACAGTATAAGGTGAATTTTGGAGTGATAACACTATCATTGTCAAAGTGTCGAATAGATTTATCATTGTAGATATTTTCTTATCTTGATCGACAACTTCTTTTAACTCCGGGGCTTCAGAGTTTGGGATTTCTTGGTTTATCTGAGCTTCTTATTGCTGGAGTAGGTCAATGTCGTAGTTGACCACCTTATTCCTTTTAGTGAAATTTGACAGTTTCAATATTCATTCCATATCAACAGTTGATGGGATTTACCTTCTCTTCCTCTGATCGGACGATCGACAAGAGTTCGCGACTTCGGGGCTTCAACCTTTGAGTATTCTTGTTTTTTGTGAAATTCTGATCGCCAGAGTAGGTCAATTCTAGAGTTGACCACCTAATCTAACAGCTCGTATTTCTCCCGAGGAGATATTAGATCAAAGGTCAACATGAGTTTGTTTAATCCGAGACTTCGAGATATTGTGGTTTACACTGTCCTTCCACTAAACTCGATCAGATGGTTGAGAATTCATCTGAAGTCCCTCCTTGATATAATGGCTATCAATATTTTGTGAATTTGTGACTTCACGAGTTCATTCCTTTTCCTTATCTCCAATATTCACCGAAGTGGCAAAGTTTTGATGTCCCAAAACTTACGCTATCCTTCCACTTGGCTTTGATCAATGGTTCTAACTGATCTGGTGGTTGCAATTACTCACAAAATTTAAATGGATGGTTATATTTCCATGATCATTTAAAATTGATTATTCTATGTATGCTCTGGCTTCTGCGTGATCTGATGGTCTAAGATTTTCCCAAGAACTATATCGAAGAACATTATTCTTCCTTGATTCTTTTGGATTTTTGTTGTGGGGATTTCAATACTGATAGCACTTCTGCAATGCGATCTCCCTCCTAATATTTCCTTCATCCTTTCCAAAGACCTTAGCATTGCATGCTTTGATTCTATGTGTGTATTCTTTATAGAATCTCCCTTTTATCTCTCCTGAGCTTTAGGAACATAGGATCATTGTTGATCCTATCGTGATCAACAATGATTATGAATTGATTTTTCGCCAAGGTGATCTTTCTTTTACTTTGATTATTGTACATGTTTGACTCATGTTTCCATCAATGAAAACACATAATAAATAATGCCAACAATCTCCCCCTTTGGCATTGACGGTAACATATCTGTAAAACAAATACTTTTGCTTCCCCTATCACTGATATCATTTTCAGATTGGAGGATTGAACTTTTACTTATAACAAATACTACTACCAAATTTGTTTTACTTTTTCTCTCCCCCTTTGACATCAATGACAAATAGTTAAATTTTTATTGTTGTTCTCCCCCTATGAATGTGCCAACTGTTATCTCAATTTCTTGGGATTTTGTGTTCAAATAGGAAGTCTTATTGATACCAATTTTTGTAGTGATCAAGTCTTTTAAACCTAATTTAATGACTTCCTCATTTCATGACCAAATTGAAAACTCCGCCTAAGTTTTTACTGTTTCATAGGGTTTTACTGTCTTATCCTTTGTCCTAAAGGACAAGGGTGTGAATCTTACTAATCTTCTTGATATGTTTCTTTGTTCTTGTTGATATTACGATCTTTCACAAGAATACCATTGATCTATACCAATTAATTTAATTTCCATTCTTCAACCAATTTAATATCTTATCCATAGTCCTTTGACTCTACAGAAACCAACTTCAACTTTTGTCTCTTAGAAATAAGATTGAATTGGTATTTTCATTTATTGTTTGTTAAGTCCTCTTCATAATTTTTTCATTCTTTTGGAAATTACTCATTGGTTTTAGATCATACCATACTTTAGTATTATTTTTTAGTACTTACACCAAATCATGCTGTAAAATGTTTCCTCCTTCCTTTTATTCATATTTTCTGTTGAGGGGAAATTTAGTAGTTCATGAAAATAACATTGGAAAACTTCCAAGATTTTCACTGCTCAATTCTTCTGGTTGATATGCTATTGAAGATTCATCATTATTCTATGTAAGTGTAACTTCTTCATTTTCAGGTGCCAGCTCATCTCTCTTGCTTTCTATTTTAGATTTTCTTCTCCATACCTTTCCATGAGATATTTTGTTTTTAGGATCTTTCTTTTCTAGATTTGTTCTTTGAGACTTGTCATTTCTTCTTTTCTTCCAACCTTCATTAGATTTTATTCCTGACTTGTATTAATTATTTCTCATGGATTGACTTGTTGATTTTCTACAATTTTGGGATTTGTGACCAAACCTATCAAAGTTGTAACATCTCATTGTGTGAAAAAACTTTGATGTCTGGCCAAAATAATTGCATCTCCAACATGTAATTGAGTTATTGGACCTTCCTGGATTTTTATTTTCAGTACTCTTGCATTCCAATTGTTTGTGACCAAAATTATTACAAGAAAAGAAATAACCATTGAAGGTGTTTCCATACTTGGGTCTGTTGTGATATGAGAAGTTTGTCTTTTGATGTGTTTCTTATTTTTTACTTTTATAACTTCTTTCCTTGACAAAGTTCATGGTTTGTTTTAGGTTTGTGACTATACCTTTTTCTTTTGAGGAGTATGATCCTTTATCATGTTTTTGAATGGTGTTCCATTTTCCACCTTCTTCTTTCTTATTGTATCCAAGACTGGTTTTTTCATCAGTTGGTCTTTGATTGTTCGAGATCCTATCTAGGATAGTTGAGATATTCTGGAATTTGACAGTTTATTTTGTCTTTTCATTCTTCTTTTTGAGGTTGATAACTTCCATTTCCGAGATGTGACATGTTTCTTCCTTTTTAATCAACTGAATCTTCAAGGCTTCTTCTTTTTCCTTATCTCCTTCAAGTTGAGTCTTTAGATTGATGACTATTTATTCTGTATCATCCAATTATTTTGTATCATCCAATTATTCTGTGCAGTTATTAGTTTTTTCATATGTCTTTATCTCTTATATATCTTTTGTTATATCAACAACTTCATTCTTCAATATTTTGATTTCTTCCTTGATTTCTAGTTGAATCTTTTTGAGGCTGATGGATTCCAATTCCAACCCGTGGCATGATTCTTCCTTTTTAGTTAGTTGGATCTTATGTGCTTCTTCATTTTTCTTAGCTTCTTCAATTTGAGTCATTAGAGTTGCATTATTACTTTCATTTATCTTTTTTACATTAATAATTTCCAATTCCAACATGTGATATGATTCTTCTCTTTTAGTTAATTGCATCTTATGGGCTTCTTCATTTTTCTTAGTTTCTTCAAGTTGAGCTTTTAGACAGATGACCATTTATTGTGTCTCTTCTAGTACTTATTTTTTTTATTGGCATGTGTTTTTAATTATTCCATTTATTCTGTTAGATTAGCAACTTCAGTCTTCAATCTTTTGATTTCTTCTTCTTTGTCTTCTAGCTGAATCTTTTGTTCATGCTCTTCATGGTTAGATTGATCTAACTATTGTAGTAGCAACATATCTTTCTTTTGAAGTTTCTCCAACTCTTCAAAAGTGCACATAACTCTGTGTTCAATCTGGTCAATAAAATCCATAGTAACTTCAATATATAGACCATTTGTTGATTCCATACTAATCACTTCAAATGTAGCTATAACATCATTCTTAAAATCTAATAGTTTTTCTTTAGTGAATACTGAGGTATTCATCAATTCCTTAATGTAGTAGTCTTGTCTGTTGATGACTGGGGCTTGCATCAATTCTTTGATGGTATTGTCCTCTTCTGTATTTTATGCTTTATTCTGATCATAATTCTCTGTATCTGTATTTTGTTCATCAATCTGATTTGATTTCTCCATTTCTGAGTTTTGTTCTTTAATCTGATTGGATTTCTCTGTTTGTTTGTTTGTTCTATAAACTGATTAGAAATCTCCATTTCTTTGTTTTTTTCTTTATTTTGATAAGAATTATCTATCTGGGTCCATATTACTTTAGAAGAGGTGTAGTATCCCATCTTTTCTTTGAATTCGTCTGACATATTGGACACACCGACTACACTGAGAGGGGGGTGGGGGGGGTGAATAGTGTAGGACTCTTTTCCCCAAAACTCCTTAGTTAACAATCACCATTAACTCATTACTCATTGATGTCATTTATAACCAGTTAAATGTCAACACATATCAAAAAAATATATCAACAATATATCATCAACAATTCATCACCATAAGGAACACAAAGAACACAAGATGTATGTACAATTTTCTTTTTATTACGGACTACAATCCTTGGGGTTTTTCAGCAACAAATGAACAGAGTACAACTCTACAAGAGCACTAGATCTATAATGCAAGACTCAACTTACACCCTCAGCACCAACTGATATGAGGCAACAATCCTCAACAAATATCAATCTATACCTAAACAAGTGCATCAACCATGCACCAACCTATGCCAAACAACCTGTAATCAACTTGTACCATAAACAAGTGCATCCATCGATGTACCAAGTATATACCAATAATGTTTCAACTAATCATCAACAATGACTCATTGATATGTACCAACATCATCAACTATACACCTCATGTATGTGCCAACTCATCGACTACTTGTCTCAACCATGACTAATTTTGGATTAGTCAACAACCCTAACCTGAAATAATCATAACTTTGTACTTGTAATGAATAAATATCTGAAACTGATATACAATGTTATTCAGTGTGTTTTATGCAATTCCTCCATGTTTCACTACTTGTAACCTCTTAGAAAAGGCGTTATAGCAAAACTGGCATACCTTCCTGAATTCTGTCTTATTCTAGAGAGCGACCTTGTAGAGTGTGCCCCACATGGAATGTTTGTTGAATCGATCTGAAAATTTTACAAAGAATACTAGAGACTATAATATAACCAAAAAAATTGGTCTCACTAAATTTTTATCTGTTATGAATAAGTTATGATGTTTTTACTAGAAACACATGTTTTAGACTAGTTTCGGGACTAGCCACAAACCCTATTTTCCACGGAGTGTATCTCCAAAAATAAAACGACCCAAAAGATTAATTTTTTACCACAGATACTTGGATATGTTTCCTCAATGGAATATCAATCTCATGGTATGAATCATTATAGAAAACAAGATATTACGAAAATGGTGAGATAACCTGTAAATAACATACCTTAGAAAGCATCATAAAAATAATTTATCCTCCCTTGAATTTCGACCCTCTTTTCTTCACTTTCCCCCTGAAATTAGGCTTACATATCCTTTGGTTACCTCAGTCACCTATATATCTTCAATATTATCAAGTGTTCCACACCAAAAATGCTCAAGAAGCACTCACAAGAAGCTCTCCATCAATACTCCAAAAGAAATTCTCACAAGAAGCTCTCCATTGATCCACAAAAAGGATGATCTTCAAGAGACCATTGCTATATTATTTATACTTTCATCCTCTAGGTCACTTAACCCATTTTTAGGTCACTTAACCCATTT
>JZKD02S0292675.1:265063-293458 GCA_000966675.3 Picea glauca | reverse complement strand
TAAATAATCCACCTTGACTTTGTCACTTTACTTTATCATTTAGATAATGATTTCTTCTTTTAGGTCACTTTGACTTCTTTGACCTTAGGGGCTTCAAGCCTTCATGTGGGGGTCCATCTTCATAAGGCCATAACTCTCAAACCATGAGGAGTTATGTGACATTCCACATACCACTGGAAACAGAATGACGAGCACTATCCATCTAGGATAGTTTCACCAACAATTTCTTTGATCTTCATCTCATTATTCAACATACAAGCATGCGTCCTCCAACCATTCTTCTAGGATAACTCAATCCAAAAAGCGTCTTCTCGTGAGGGATTTCACCATAAGGGGACCGATTTGGAGTTCATTCATTTGGGCACCTTATCAATCATGATAAGACAATAATGAGAGCATGGGTCCTCCAACCATTCTTCTAGGATAACTCGATCCGCAAAGCGTCTTCCCATGAGGGCTTTAACCATAAGGGGACTGTTATCCCCGCTTTTTAGGGATAACCAAGAGATCATGTCTCGAGGCCCATAGGTCCTAGACATGGAGTACCAAGAGAAATATTGACCTGAGCATGGCCCTGGAGGGCCCATCCTTTTCTTCTTCCATCATCTTTGTCTTGTCAGCAACAACAACATCCATCACCATCGGCTTGGTCCTGTATCAAAGAAGGTTCTTGCTCCATGAGGTAATTGGTCTAGGTATCATGGTATGTGTCACTTTTGATCATTAAAACCTTTAGATATATGCATTTGATTCCTTTTATCTCTAACAAATGCTTGGATCTTACATTTTCCCACTTGACCATGCTTGGGGGAATTGACAGGGTGCCCTAGCAAGCTTGTGCCCATAGGTTTTGGTTTGCCACTGGGGAATTTATGAAAAGAAATCATATGCTCCCATCATAGCACCACTGTTTCATCTTATCTCCTGCTCATTTATCCCATTCCCCTTTTCCAGGCATTGGGTTGCCCTGTTTGCAGCGTTGCATCTTATCTCGTGGGAAGAAGGGGCTAAAGGCCTAGAAGGTAAAAGCAGCTGGTAAAAGACAAGATCCTAGATATAAAACCTCGAGATTCTTATCCCAGGGATCCCCGAGAAGGCAGTAAAAAGATTCTCAGCAAGAAACATGAGGGACCCAGAAAATGACTTGGTCAGAGGATAGGGGGTCTCATCACGAGCCAACCTATTAGGTCCATGGGTACCTGACAGTATGACATTGCCACCATCTGGTTACCACGCCAGGCAGTGACCTTTGGTTGCATGGCCAAAGGAAAGGGGGTCTCATCACGAACCAACCTTCTCATCTCTGTGAAAGTACTTGTGGGTAACACTGTCAGCTCTGGTCACCATGCCAAGGCAGTGTCCCCTGGTTAGTTCTTGAATAAAAAGAAAAAGAAGAAGAAAAGAAAGTAAAAGAATAAAGCAAGAAAAAGAATAAAGGCAATAATGGGCTTGGAAAAAATGCATCCATGATAGGTACAACTCGCCTTCTACAAAGACACCCACAGGTAACACTGATGCATCATTGGCCCTTACTGCACCCATATGTTTGGACATCCCCTAACCACATCACCTCACGTACATGGCTTGGATGAGATCTTCCTGGAAACCTTCCTTTTCTTGTGGACACTAGCCCAATAGGACATCTTGTCTTTTTCTCCAATATTGTATTGCAGGTTTTTGTAATGTCTTTGAGCTATTGACTGATGTATTAGGGGTTTTATGCATATGTTTAATAATATTGATGATGAGATGTGATTGACATTGCTATTATCCCTATGACTGATGAGCCCATGGAGGGCGTAGCTTTTGATGTGTAGGACCACGTCCGATGGATAGGTACCATTTGGACTGATACACATGGGGAGATGATCAGTTCTGACCTCCATGGGGCTGAAGAGCCCACCAAGTGGATGTTGAGACCCCATCAGGGGGCAGAGACAGGGTGGAGATGGATCAAGGCCTTTGCACCAGAGAAGAAGGGAACGTTCCATCAAGGGCACTCTGGCTACACTGGACCTAGGGGGATTAACCCACTTGCAGTGGAACATCGGCTCCAGATGACCCAGGAAATCACCATGAGGCTTATGATGTCATCATGAGCGTATGGCAGATGGACAGGGTGGTTGGCACGTGTGGCAGTTTGGAGGATCTCAAGGAGGGCTAACGTCTTGCTTCTAGATGCCGCACTGTCCCTAGAAAGGGCTAACGTCTCCCTCATAGGGGCTTGACGTCTCACCTTTTGCTTGGTTAGGGTTTTAATTATCATTTAATGTAAAAATAGTATGATTTTGACATTATGGACTTGTCGGCCTTTTTATGACCTAAAAAGTAAAATTAGGTCATTGATACAGTATATATTGAGGGTTTGGACTCTCATTTTATAGATAATTCACTCACTCATAGTGAGGTCTTCTCTTTTGCACCCTATTTGGGTTTTTGGCTTAACTAAGTGATGCACACTTGTTGAAGGAAGAGATTTTTTGGCATTTGTGGTGTTTCTCTTGAAGGAAGGTGTTAAAACTAGGGTTTGCATGGTTATTTCTTCATGAATTGTAAGTGTTTCTTCTGCAAAACTTCTTATTGAATGGTTGTAGTTTTAATTTCTTGCATATTGCTTATAAATTTGCTGAATCAAAACCCTAGGTGACAAGCACACAAGTAGGTCCTTGTCTCATGTCCCCTTTAAGAGAAATTTTTAGCCATTGAAGAAGAATAGATCCTAGTTGTTGCTACACTCTCTCTCTCTCTTCATTTATTGCTAGCCATACCTTTTGAAATCCAAGGAGAGTGAGATGTCCCTGGCCTAGGCCTACTACACCAGGGTCGTACTCTTCTAGGGTTTGCTGATAGGCCTTTCTTTAGCAACACGTCCCTCATCAAACCCTCTTGTCTTGGTCTGTTTATCTTGTCTTTGAGCTAGCCGTTTTCCAGGAAGGAGGAGAGAGAACAAGGCCTTGCTTTTGCAACACCGTAGTGAGCCTCTCTCCCCTAGGGTTATGTTTTTGAGGCTCTGCTTTAGTAGCACCTTGAAACTTTTCCCTCTAGTCCTTTGAAATATCATTTCCTTCAACCCTTGTGTCCTTCACTTATGACTCCATTAAACCCTAAGTCACTGATCTAAGAGTCCTCAAACGTTGAAGTGAAGCTGATCAAACAAACTCTTAAACTTTTGAATCTCAAAACCCTAGCCTACTAACCCTGAATGCTGACGTCACTCTTTGCTATTATATCATTGATGCAACAACGTTTTTTCTTTTGAGTAATTGAATGGTTGTTGAAGGCATTAATTGAGTTAAGAAGTGATTTGTTATATTGAATGTTGTATCATTCTAGTATTTATTGGTGAAGTGACATTACTGCCATTGCTATTTTGTAAACATTGACTTCATCAACATTTACTTTTAAATTGCTCATATTGAATATTAGATAGTCTTTAATGTATATGAAGTACTAACCAAATCCTGCATATATCAAGTCTATTGTTGCTTTGTTCTCGGGCAGGGATCCTACTTGTTTTTCTTTATTGGCTATAAGACAGACTATCTGTCTTGGTGGTGATCTGTGAAGGGGGAAACTTGTCATTGTCTGATTATCTTTTGAAGCCTCTTCAAAACCCCAGGTCACCGGGGACATCTCCGCTGGGCCTAACCTCCCTAAAGAGAAATAACCTACCCATCATGGTGACATTGGGTGGGATAGGTTCCTGTTACGACAATTTGGACTTCTACCTTATAGCCTTTACTCCTAGCTACAAATTGTGCAACAACATTTTGGTGCCGCTGCCGGGGAACACTAAGTCAAATCTCATCAAATGACAAATCTTCTCAGTAAGCCTTGCCTCAGAGACCTTTTTCTTACAAGCTTACCTGGTGACTCCAATAGGGTGTTTTCCCTTTCTTTGATAATTTCAAGAAAATTATCTAGTGACTCCACCGATGATGACCCGTAGCGGGCAACAATACTCAAACCCCTCTACTGTAGCGACTGTCTCTCTGACAAACCCTACACCTCCACTTAATCCACACAAGTGGTCTCACCCAGATATTTTCATCTACTTCGACCTAAGTAACATTCAAGGTGGGTTACATGAGTTACCTAAGGATGCAGGTTCCTGGTTACCACTTTTCTCAGGAAAAGTAGTTTCTAGTAACTCACATTTGGCCCAGTTCTGTGATAGATTTGAATTTCATTTGATTGGTTAGGAACACCCTGATGTCTTTATGATAATTTTTTCAAGCTCCCTCGTGGAGGATGCTAAAGTTTGGATTGATTCTTACCCAAAAGGAAGCATAAAAAACCCTGAAGAGCTGCAAAGGGCCTTTAGAATAAGATGGTGCAACAGTGAACATACACAATATTCTTACTCCCAATACCTCAACATTTGCAAAGGGTCCTGTGAGGGTGTTATGGATTTCAGTGATAGGTTCAACCTTCTCCTCAAAAAGGTCCGATAAAAAATAAGCTCAAAACAATCTATCCTCGAACATTACCTACATTCCTTAGAAGGAATATTACGGTTCACCCTCAAAGACCGGTCACTTGCAAATTTAGAGGAAGCACAAGACTTAGCCTTTCAAATTGAGAGAAATCTTGAATTCGAGGACTACATTTGTCAGGTTGACCTCTCATGAGATGATGACCTCTAGGACCCTAGTGATGAGTCTGTCTCAAAACCTAAGCCCCAATAAGTCCTCCAAGTTGAACTCACACCCCCGAAAAGGAAATGGAGCCTTTCCCTAGAAAGAAATACCCCTTCTCAAGAACTTCCTTTGGAAACAGAGCCTCCTCAAGATGAGAGGGAGGAATTTGAGAGCTTCCCACCTGAAACCATTCATCATGATCCTCTGAAATATTTTCCTATATTTATCCACAAAGTGAGACACCCTTTCTCCAAGAATGGTGAGGTCACACCTTTCTATGTCACTCTCCAAGTCAAAGACTCCCTCCTCCGCAATTGTCTTCTGCACCTGAATGCTACAGCCAACATGATGATGGAAGCGTTTATGCATCAATTGGGCCTAAGTCTTTCACAACCAAATACCGGAGGTGTTTTTGCAAAAGGAATCATTAAAAACCTAGAGATTGCCTTTGATTCTTTCCCCAATGCTCCCTTCTTGATAGATGTGGTCGTTATAGATGCCGTGAGAAATTTGGGTATCATCCTTCACAAAGGCCTTATAGAGCACTTAGATGGAATTTTTCATGAACGATAATCGAAGGCAACTATCCCTCATCCTAAAGGAGGATTCTTTACCCTCTACAATGAACCTATCGTAGAGTCCCCAGTTGAAACCTCTGATGAGTCAAGTGACCAACTCTTGTGTATTGATAGTGACCTCAATAATTGGTTTGTGCAAGCAGGGAAGTTAGATATCAACACCATTGAAGAAACTAAGGGAATCTAGACCTTGGAGTTTGATGGATCCCACTCAAACTCTGGATTAAGCACTGAAATTGTTTTGACAACCCCTTCTGGTGAAGTCTTTTACCATTGATATAGGCTGGAATTCCATTGCACCAATAACGTTGCCGAATATGAGGCCTTGATCCTAGGTCTCAACTTAGAAATTGACAAAGGCGTTACACACCTAAAGGAAAAAGGAGACTCGAACCTTATTGTATCGCAAATTATGATGAGATTTGCCACTAAAAATGAGAAGTTGAAGAAGTACTGAGACATGGCTCAATCCCTTTCAAAATCCTTCAAAATAATGTCACTTGAATCCATTCCTCGAGAATAAAACCACGTGGTGGATGATTTATCTGTCTTTGTTTCTACCTTATAACCTTGTGAGGGACCTCTTCATGACTTATGCAAGATGGAGGTTCTTTTTAGACCTTTTTCCCCCAATAATTTGTAATATTGACAAGTTTTTGAGGATGACGATCAAATTATCAGGTTCATGGAGAACAACAAGGAGTTCACCAATTCACAAATCACTTTCCTAGCTGATTCCTTGAACCTGGAAGTTATTAACCTTCAAAGTAATACCTTGCCAAAGGATTGTGTTCCCCTAGAAAACCTTTTCGATAGGCATGATGTTTTCAAAGGAAAAAATCCAACAAACAAGATGATGAAGCCCTAGAATTCAATATCGGCACAGAAATAGATCCAAGAATGATCAAAATAGGTAAAGGTACCACCAAGAAAGAGAGGATAGAGATCTTGGCACTATTAAGGGAATTCAAGGACACCTTTGCTTGGAACTAAAATGATTTCAAATCTTATAGGGGGGACATTATCCAACACGCTATACCTTTGGTAGAAGGAGCCAAACCTTTCCGACAAAAGATAAGACATATCAATCCAAAGTTGGCAAGACAAATATAGAAGGAACTCTAGAAGATGGTTGACGCTGGCATCATAACCCCTATCAGATATTCCTCTTGGATGTCAAATTTGGTAGTTGTTCGAAAAAATAATGGTGACATACATTTGTGTGTTGATTTCCGTAACCTCAACCAATTGTCTTTGAAAGACAATTACCCGCTCCCAAACATGGAACATTTTCTTCAAAGGGTCACAGGGGCATGGATGATGTCTGTGCTAGATGGGTTTTCAGGATACAACCAAGTCTTTCTTAAAAGAGAAGACCAGCTCAAAACCGCATTTACCACACCGTGGGGAACCTTTATATGCTTAAGAATGCCATTTGGTCTTATGAATGCCGGTGCCACTTTCCAAAGAGAAATGGATTTTTCCTTCAGGAACCTTAGACAAAAAATCATAGAAATCTACCAGGATGACCTTACCGTTGTGTCCAAGGATAGGAAATACCATCTCTCACACCTCAGGATTGTTTTCAAGCGATGCAGAAAGTATGGTATCTCACTGAATCCCAAGAAATCCGTTTTCGATATTGATGAAGGAAAGTTATTAGGTCATGTGGCTTCATAGGGAGCATTTCCATTGACCCCGAAAGATTCCAATCAATAAAGGATGTCCACCCCCCAAACAACATAAAATCTTTACAATCCTTTCTTGGAAAGATCAACTTTATTCGTAGATTTGTGCCAAACTTTGTCGAAAGGATAAAACCTTTGAGAGCCTTGCTCAAGAAAGATGTTTCCTTCAGGTGGAATGATAATACCAACAAGTACTTTGAAGATATTAAATATGCTATCTCCCAAGCTCCTGTCTTGATCGGCCCTGATTTCTCACAAGATTTCATAATATTCTCGTTTGCATCCCGGGATACTATTGCTAGTGTCCTGATGCAAAAAGATGTCGATGACTATGAACATCCTGTGGCTTTTATGAGAAAGGTCCTTAGAGATTCCGAGTTGAATTATTCTATCACTAAGAAACAAGCATATGCCCTATTCAAGTCCCTCAAACACTTTAGAAACTACGTCATATACAATAAAATTAAGGCTTATAACCCATACCCAGCTATAAAAGATGTCTTATCACAACAAGATTGCATGGGTACTAGAGGAAAATGGGTTTCCAAAATCCAGGAGTATGAATTAGAAATAAAACACACAAAAATAATAAAGGGACAAGGTTTATCCCAGATGCTGACCGAGAGCAACCAAGAAGCCATACAAATGGGCGAGAGTGAGAAAATAAACATGATGATCAGTGAATTAGAGCATGATGAGTGGTATTCTGATATCATCTACTATCTAAAGAACGTGTCCTTCCTCGATCACCTAGTAGAATACAAAATAAGTGCTTTTAGATTGAAATCTATGAAATACTGCTTGATTGAAGATGGACTTGGGTGGAGAAATCCTGACAGGGTCATACTTAGATGTGTGAACAAAGAAGAGGCAAAGAAGATACTGGAAGAATTACACTCTGGATACTGTGGTGGGCACTTTGTGGATTGTACTACTTCCCACAAGATCCTAAGGGCTGACTATTATTAGCCAACACTTTTTTTCGATACCCACTAGCATGTCCGATCTTGCCAGCCCTGCCAGTATTTCTTTGGTAAACCAAAGCTCCCAGTGCAACCCCTGAAGCCCATAGTAATAGAAGCACCTTTTCAGCAATGGGGTTTGGACTTTGTTGGTGAGTTTAAGGACAATTCAAGTAATGGCTTCCAGTGGATCCTAATAGCCATAGACTATTTCACTAGATGGGTCGAATCTATTCCTACAAAGAAGGCCACCGAAGAAGTAGTCATGAATTTTATGGAAGGCCAAATCATAACTAGGTTCGGTTTCCCTTCCAAGATCATTACAGACAATGCCAAAGATTTAAGCTCATATTCTCTGGTAGAATTTTGCTTCAAATATGGCATTGTCCTATTCCATTCCTCCAACTATTTCCCACAGGGGAACGGATTAGCAGAATCAACCAATAAAAACCTCATGAATATTTTGAAGAAGGTTGTGGGGGAAAATAAAAAATCCTGGGATAGAAAAATAAAGTATGCAGTATGGGTAGATCGAATAAAAACAAAAACTTCCATAGGAAAAACTCCTTTTGAGCTGGTATATGGACTAGAAAAAAAACTTCCTATGAACCTCCAGATTCCTATCCTCCATTTCGCTCAACAATACACTACAGATGTAGAAGCAATCCAAGGAAAGATCAATCAGCTAATAGAGCTGGATGAGACGAGGAGGAGTGCCTTTGGTCAAAAGGAAAGAAATCAAGAGAAGATAAAAAACACCTTTGACCATAGAGCCAAGGAAAGAAACTTCACTGAAGGAGATCTCATGTTGCTATGGGATAAGAGAAAGGAAAAATTCAGTATGCATAATAAATTTGACAGTTTATGGGCAGGTCCTTATAAAATCATGAGTTGTGTAGGTACAAATTATTTCAACTTAGAGACCATGGAGGGAGAATCCCTAAAGATACCAATAAATGCTTTACATATCAAGCGTTACTACCCACTGGTGACCTGACTTCACAGGTAAGTGTAGGTAAGTAGGCATTTTGTATTCGTGTATTATACCATTTGCATCTCATGTTAGTTTTCTTTCACATTTGCATTATTGATTGTTTCCTTTCAGTTTATATATATATCTATATGTATGGTAGGGTGGAATTACTGCCCCAATTTTGTTATTGATGCCCCTATTGAGATTGAGCAGGTCTGCAGGTTATTCTAGAGATATTGAGGTTCTCATGTGCTCTATGGTGAGCACATGTCCCCGAGTTGGAGCCAGATGTTATCCCTGCTTTTTAGGGATAGCTAGGAGATCATGTCTTGAGGCCCACAGGTCCTAGACATGGAGTACCGAGAGAAGGATTGACCTGAGCATGGCCCTGGAGGATCCATCCTTTTCTTCTTCCATCATCTTTGTCTTGTCAGCAGCAGCAGCATCCATCACCATTGGCTTGGTCCTGTATCAGAGAAGGTTCTTTCTCCATGAGGTAATTGGTCAAGGTATCATGGTATGTGTCACTTTTGATCATTAAAACCTTTAGATATATGCATTTGATTCCTTTTATCTCTAACAACTTCTTGGATCTTACATTTTCCCACTTGACCATGCTTGGGGGAATTGACAGGGTTTCCTAGAAATCCTATGCCCATAGGTTTTGGTTTCCCACTAGGGAATTTCTGAAAAGCTATCATCCACTCCCATCATAGCACCACTGTTTCATCTTATCTCCCGCTCATTTATCCCATTCCCATTGTCCGGGCATTGGGTTGACCTGTTTGCAGGGTTGCATCTTATCTCATGGGAAGAAGGGGCTAAAGGCCCAGAAGGTAAAAGCAGCTGGTAAAAGACAAAAGCCTAGAAATAAAACCTCGAGATGCTTCTCCCAGGGATCCCTGAGAAGGCAGTAAAAATCCTCTCAACAAGAAACAAGAGGGACCCATAAAATGACAAAACAAGAACTGGTCATAGGATAGGGAGTCTCATCACAATCCATCCTATTAGGTCCATGGGTACCTAACAGTATGACATTGCCACCATCTGGTTACCATGCTAGGGTAGTGACCTTTGGTTGCATGGCCAAGGGAAAGGGGGTCTCATCACGAGCCAACCTTGTCATCTCTGTGAAAGTACTTGTGGGTAACGCTATCAGCTCTAGTCACCATGCCAAGGCAGTGTCCCCTAGTTAGTTCTTTAATAAAAAGAAAAAGAAGAAGAAAAGCAAGTAAATGAATAAAGCAAGAAAAAGAATAAAGACAATAATGGGCTTGGAAAAAATG
Organism: Picea glauca; assembly: GCA_000966675.3. Lineage (NCBI taxonomy): Eukaryota > Viridiplantae > Streptophyta > Pinopsida > Pinales > Pinaceae > Picea > Picea glauca. The sequence goes on along the minus strand of JZKD02S0292675.1, from coordinate 283,331 downwards.
CATCCATGACAAGTACAACTCGCCTTCTACAAAGGCACCCACAGGTAACACTTATGCATCCTTGGCCCTTACTGCATCCATATGTTTGGACATCCCCTAACCACATCACCTCAGGTACATGTCTTGGATGAGATCTTCCTGGAAACTTTTCTTTTCTTGTGGAAATTATCCCAATAGGACGTCTTGTTTTTTTCTCCAATCTTGTATTGCATGTTTTTGTAATGTATTTGAGCTATTCGCTGATGTATTAGGGGTTTTATGCATATGTTTAATAATATTGATGATGATATGTGATTGACATTGCTATGATCCCTGTGATTGATGAGCCCATGGAGGGCATATCTTTTGATGTGCAGGACCATGCCCAATGGACAGGTACCATTTGGACCAATACACATGGGGAGATGACCAGTTCGGACCTCCATGGGGATGAAGAGCCCACCAAGTGGATGTTGAGACCCCATCATGGGGAAGAGACAAGATGGACATGGATCAGGGCCTTTGCACTGGAGAAGAAGGGGATGTTCCATCAGGGGCACTCTGGCTGAGATGGACCTAGGGGGATTGACCCACTTGCAGTGGAACATTGGCTCCAGATGATCCGGGATGTCACCAAGAGGCTTATGATGTCATCATGAGCATATGGTAGATGGACAAGGTGGTTGGCACATGTGGCAGTTTGGAGGAGCCCAAGGAGGGATAACGTCTTGCTTCTGGATGTTGCACTGTCCCTAGAAAGGGCTAACGTCTCCCTTAGAGGGGCTTGATGTCTCACCTTTTTCTTGATTAGGGTTTTACTTTTCATTTAATGTAGAAACAATATGATTTGACATTATGGCCTTGTTGGCATTTTTGTGACCTAAAAAGTAAAATTAGGTCATTGATACACTATATATTGAGGGTTTGGACTCTCATTTTATAGATAATTCACTCACTCATAGTGAGGTCTGATTTTTTGAGCCCTATTTGGGTTTTTGGCTGAACTAAGTGATGTGCACTTGTTGAAGGAAGAGTTTTTTTGGCATTTGTGGTGTTTCTCTTGAAGGACGGTGTTACATCTAGGGTTTGCATGGTTATTTCTTCATGAATTGTAAGTGTTTCTTCTGCAAAACTTCTTATTGAATGGTTTTAGTTTTAATTTCTTGCATATTGCTTATAAATTTGTTGAATCAAAACCCTAGGTGACAAGCACACAAGTAGGTCCTTATCTCATTTCCCCTTTAAGAGAAATTTTCAGCCATTGAAGAAGAAGAGAGCCTAGCCATATCTACACACACTCTCTCTCTCTCTTCATTTATTGCTAGTCGTACCTTTTGAAAGCCAAGGAGAGTGAAACGTCCCTAGCCTAGGCCTACTACAATGGTGCCATACTCTTCTAGGGTTTTCTGATAGGCCTTGCTTTAGCAACACCTCCCTCATTAAACCCTCTTGTCTTGGTATGTTTGTCTTGTCTTTGAGCTAGTCATTTTCCAGGAAGGAGGAGAGAGAACAAGGCCTTGCTTTTGCAACATCGGAGTTAGCCTCTCTCCACTAGGGTTATATTTTTTTAGGCCCTGCTTTATTATCACCTTGAAACGTTTCCCTCTAGTCCTTTGAAATCTCATCTCCTTCAACCCTTGCGTCCTTCACTTATGACTCCATTAAACCTATTGGCATAGAGGCAGACCCTGGGTTCAATGCTCAAGAGTGCACCAACAAAACCCTAACTACCGGCCCTTTCGGAAACACCTACAAAGTAGATGAAGTCTCACCCGATTTAGAGGTAGGGGTGGTTTCAGAGTGTCTGAAACCTTAGCTAGGACACCGATCTGTGATTATATATATTACAAGGCACTTAGCATAGATCATTCATCTATATTTGACCCTTATGGTACTTCACAAATGGCACAAAACATCGTAGTGAATACTTAGACTAAAGATGATTTAGTACTTAGCCACAACCACATATTAGATTCAATAGATCAAGCACTAAACATCTTATATATCGGATCTAACATTCATTCTTTTATCATATGCACAGAGCATAACTAGATCTACTTAATCACAACAAGCACTTAGCCAAAAGGAAACAACACTTAGGTCAAAGAACAAAGCACATTACATAGAGTTACCGTGGTTCACCCGCACCCTAGGGCTACATCCACAAAGTCTTCTTCTTTATATTATCTCGGTCAAGCATTTACAGCACGGAGCTTCAATGACCCTTACTTCGCATAGGACAGAAGATCTATGCATTTCACTAGATCCTTCTTCCTTGCGCTCAGCACAAAGCCACAACAACTTTCACTTAGCATTCCGATCTCCTTACAATCATGCACAGAGAACTTGCAATACAAGTCCGACCACACAGGTCCAACTACTAGCACTAAGCCTTTAGCTATACATTTTCACTAAGTTGTCCCCCCTACTTACATTGCCTAAGTATCTATTTATAGATTACAAACTGGGCCTAAACGTGGGTAAAATCACGGGCCGACATCCCTTTCCCTTTACATCAACCCCAAAACCCTAAAAGGTACCCAAAAATAGGTCTTGCTTGCTTCGAATTGCGGTCCATATTTGGCAAGCTGTCGTAGTCCCAAAATGGTCAAATATGACCAAGTATCCTTCAAAACTTGGTCAAGGGCCAACAGGCCCCCAACACTCACCTGTGACTCATCCTGAGTCACTCAAGTCTGTTCAATTCCATATTGAATGCCTCGAGCTTGGCTTGATCCACTTCGACTTACTACAGTGTGACAACCTCTTGCTTAATAAGTTCCTGGATCACTGTGTCATTGAGCGGTCCTTCCAGGCGCTGTTCTGCAGTGATGACAACTTGTTCGAGTTCAACTTACTAGTTTGCAAGTTCAACGAACAATTGGCATGCCTTTTCTTGGATCGACTGAAGTTGTTGGGAGACATCCATCACTTTACTTTGTAACACATGTACCTGTTGCTGGGCTGTTCTTTGTTCTGCAAACCTGTTCATTCTTTCAAACGTGGTCAAAGTCTTTATCTACGCATGTAGCGTGTTCGCATGCTGCTTGGATTCTTGGAGTTGTGCCTCTAATGTCTGCAATTCTGGAGTCTCGACGAGGGTTTCATAAGTCTGGGTGCTTCTAGTGCTTAGTTGCTTGCATTCCAAGGCAAAGGTTTTTAACCGGCAACTGTGCTTCGAGTAGTGGCCTCTCTTAGATCTCTAATTTCCCGAGGAGTCTCGGGCACAATGCAAAGCTCCATATCCGTGATGTGCTATTGGAGTTGTTGGATTACTTATTCTAGTTGGGTCACCTACTTTGGAAGACGGTCTTCCATCTTCACCTCTATGACTATCATAGAGTGCAGTCCTTTGTGAATCCTTTCCTAAACTTCAAGCTACTTTGCTAGCAACTATGCCTTTTCCTCATCCCACTTCACTTTCAGGGCAATATTTTCCCATTCTACCTCCTTCTGTTGTTCTAGAAGTGTTGTCTGTGCTTGCATCAAAGCCCGGGTCTCTTGCGCTGTGTCTTCTTGAGCTCGTCGAATGCGATCTTTGACTTGATCAACGATCTGGTGTAACTATGTGGGCTCATCGCCTGTTCCTGATGTTTCGCTTATCACAGGTGCTGTAGACACTTCTTGGCTAGACTGGAGTGCCTACTGCACTTATTTGAGTTCTCCTTTGATTCGATTGAAGAGATCCCCCTACTTTGCTTCTTTCTTTTCTGCGAGCTTGAGTGAAATGTCGTTCAGTGCAATAATTAAGAAGTCAAAGTCATTCGGGGTAAGGGTAGTTTTAAGCATGGTCCGGGTAGCCTTAGCTTTCTTTCGGGAGGAGGGTTTTGGTGGTGTCATCTTTCTTTTCATGGAGGGATCCTCCTCCTCTCTTGGTGGAGTCACTTCACCTCTGTTTTGCTCCACTTCTGTACCGCCTAGCTCATCATCATCACCTCCCTGCACAGGTGAGATCGAAGCAGTGTTCGCGGATGTGCTAGGGACATCTTCAACTTCGTCATCCTTCTTAGTCCTACTTGGCCCAGGTGTATTCGGCATAGCTTCAGGGATTTCCTCGTCAGACATATCTGCAGGGTCTGCTGCAACAAGTAGGTTCGCTGACCATTCCTTGGTGATCTCCTCCAAGTCGTCCTCTGTCAGCTTGTAGTAGGATTGGAGTTGCTATTTATGTTCATCATCACGTTCTGTAATGTAGATGAAGTGGTGATCCATGCTAAAATTCATCAAAGGTCTAAACCTATGAAGTGCGTTCAGGGTGATTCGCAGTGTAGAATGAATTGGAGTTTTCAGTTGGTTGAAGAAGGTGTGGAAGACAACGTTAGACTGCCACTGCTTGTTCATGTCACTGGAGTACCACAGCGTACAAAACTTCATAGCTAGTGGTTTGAAAGGTTTGATCTCCAGGAAAGTGGCTCCCTCTGGTAGCTCCCAACTAATGAAAGCTATGAGTATGAGTAACCAACTAAAGTGGAACTCATACCCCTGGTCTTGCGCTCCTCTGCAATCCAACTATAACTAGTTGACGAGATACTACGCCCAATTCATCTGTAGTCCCTCGGTGCACTTCCCTATGAGGTCAACTGCGAAGCCAGTCACCTGTGTTGGTCTGTTCTTACGAACTAATTTTCCCACAATCAACTGACATGCAAGGCGCACTGCGCCACTCTGGATGGAGGCTACCTTGTAGCCTCGCATTCCCTTCTCTACATCACCATAAGTTTTCTTTATCCGTTGTGCTAGTGCTCGGTCAGAGGTCTTGCCTGGGTAAAATTCCTTTAGGTCAGGGCCTTTCATGCTGAGTCCTGTGATCCGATTAATCAGAGTCATATCCATAGTAATGCGGTGGTCCAACCATAAATATCCGCCGTGATAGCAAGACAGCAACAACTTGACACATGCGTTGACTTCCTGTTGTCTGCCGAAGTGAGGGATCTTCATTATGTTGAGCAGTGTGGAATGCGCAAGGTTCTGGGTCCAGGACTACATGATTATATTAGGATTACAACCTTTGGTCTTAGTTAAGTATTTATGCGGAACCAACATGCTGTAGGTTTTGCGATCTCCAAGGTTAAAATCACTGAATTTTAGTGCTGCGAACTTATCCTGGTCAGCACGTACTGTGCGCACTCCTTTCGGAAGATATGTGGTGATCAAGTTGTACTCAAAGTCTCTGGGTACAATGTCATGGTTAATCTTGCTGCTCAAAGGTGGGATGTAAACCAAAAAAATGTGTGGGATCAACTTGGCATTTGCAATATCATCTATGTGATTTTTTCTTGTCTCGGTCATGGTTATGGAAGGTCCTGTGCCGTGAGAAGTGGAGGGAGAAGCTTGGACTCCTCCTGATGATGATGCTTGCACACCTGCAGACATCCTTCTCTCTGAGATGACTCTCTCAGCCATTAGGTCAGTCAAAAATTCTTCAACTACTTTCTCAACAGTGCTGAGCTTGTTCGACATACAATCTTGGGTCCACTAGCTCAGGTGTGAAAATGATGTCTGAGATTACGATGAATAGTAAGGCAACAAGGCAATGATCGCAGGGTGAAGTAATCTCAAGGTTTGAGCTCAAATTCTCACTTAGCAAAAAGTATTCTAGGTGCGTGGCATGACGGACTAAGTAGGGAAACTTAGCAACGGTTTGCTTCCAACGGATATGGGGCCTGCATTAACTCTATTCTATCCGTTCTGGTGTTGTTCAACAGTCTAGTGGGAACCCATAATTTCTTTTCGACCCATTTGCGGCAGAAGTCGAATGGGTATATCGGCCCAACGACTATATTACTGCGCCATGGTGAAGTGCCAGATGTCATTGTTCTGATATCTCAGTGAAGCTTAATTCTTGTGATGTTTCCTTTTGTGGGGTTCCTTCTGGAGTCATCTGCAGCTTTCTGATTTTGGCCCTCTTCTTACTTAGCTTTCTAGCCTTTTTCCCAGTGAGCTTAGTCTCGGTCACCCTCTTTCCATTCTGAATCTTATCTTCTCTTGACATAGTCACTTCGTGCTGCCTAGGATCTTTCCTCAGATCCAAGGGTGATACTCCTTCATCATATGGGTTATATATTTCGGTCTTCTGTGGTTCCTCTAACACTCTTATAGCTTTGACATCTAGGTTCCTAGTGTTTAACAATGGATATCTATTCTCTTGTTCCTCCATTAAGTAGGAAATCCTTCTAGTCATAAATTCCATGAGTTCTTGCTTCTTCTGTTCTAGGGCTTCCTTTTCTTCTTTCCTCTGCATCTGGTCTTTTTCAATCTAGATCTTTCCTAGCAAAGATGGAAATGGGTAATGGTCCTCAATAAATCTAATGACCTCGAACTCTTCCTCTTTCAAAGTTCCATGGGTATTCATAGTTATCTAGGTAATTCTGCCACATAGGGTTACTATTTTTCCTTTAAATAATCCGATAGTTCCTAGTGAAGGAACCAGAGCAGGCCTTCCTAGGGTTTCCCAAGTTCTTTCTGTCATAATATTCATCAGTGTTCCCTCATCCAGGGCACAGTTAATGTCGTCGATTTTCTCCTGTTCTTCGAAGATTTCTGACAAACTAACATCCTTATGATCATATAGGGTTTCTTTTATTTTCAGTAACATGATCTATGATTCTTTCTAGGGTTCGTCCATAATTTTAGTCTCTTGATCTCCTTTAGAGTTTGCTTGTTCCATATTCATTTTTTCAAGTCTAGCAATCATTCTAGGGCAATCCAATACTTCATGGTCCATAGCTTTACAATAGAGGTAGCTAGGGTTTCTCCCAGGGCATTCCTTAGCAACATGGTTTGGTCTTCTGCAACTGTAACAAAGAGTTAATCCTCTCTTTCTCTTCAATGATCCCTAACTCTTCTTGTACTGCATGCTAGGATCATAATGGCTGGCCTGCAAAAATTTCTTTCTAGGATCCTGCATACACTTGTTAGTCCAGAAATTCTTTCTATGCATAGGTATAACATATCTATCATTAAACTTATCATATCTATTCATATCAAAATTTATTTCATCTATTAATGCCCTAGTTTTTAAGCTAGGACATAATCTATCAAACATACCTAGATCCATGTTCTAGAAACAAAAAAAAATTCACTTATCTATAGAGCACAAAAGCTTCTGTATCTAAGAACTTTTGACTATTCTTACCTTTATTAGAGCATAGAGCTTACATATCTTACCTCTTTTATACAGATCTGACTTCTTTCTTTTAGAAATTTCCACTTTTACTTTTCTTAGAGCACAGAGCATTCAGATCTCGCTTCTTTTCTTTGGATTTGATATTCCTTTCTTTAGATATGACCTTATTCCTGGTACAAAGCTACACAAGTCGAGTAAAAATCTACGCAATAGGGCAACATATCTACGCACAAAGATTTCTTTTGTACAACATTTCTTTTTCCTCAGTTCCCAACAATCACAGTTTCAGGTCCCGACAATGGAACCATTTGTTGGCATAGGGGTAGACCCAGGTTCAACACTCAAGAGCGCACCAACAAAACCCTAACTATCGACCCTTTCGACAACACCTGTGAAGCAGATGAAGTCTCACCCGAGGTAGAGGCAGGGGTGGTTTTAGGAATCAAGTGTCTAAAACCTTAGCTGGGACACTGATCTATGATTATATCTATTACAAGGCACTTCACATAGATCATTCATCTATATTTAACCCTTATGGTACTTCGTAGATGGCACATAGAGAAGATTCAGTACTTAGCCACAACCATAGATTAGATTCAACAGATCAAGCAGTAAACATCTTATATATCAGATCTAACATTCATTCTTTTATCATAAGCACATAGCATAACTAGATCTACTTAATCACAACAAGCACTTAGCCAAAAGGAAACAAAACTTAGGTCAAAGCACAGAGCACATTACACAAAGTTATTGTGGTTCACCCCCACCCTTGGGCTACGTCCACAAAGTATTCTTCTTTATATTATCTCGGCCAAGCAGTTACAACACAGAGCTTCAATGACCCTTACTTCACATAGGACAGAAGATTTGTGCAGCTCGCTAGATCCTTCTTCATTGTGCTCAACACAAAACCACAACAACTTGCACTTAGAATTCTAATCTCCTTACAATCATGCACAGAGCACTTTCAATACACGTCCGACCACACAGGTCTAGCTACTAGCACTAAGCCTTTAGCTATACATTTTCACTAATATGTCCCCCTTACTTACATTTCCTAAGTATCTATTTATATATTACAAACTGGGCCTAAACGTGGGTAAACCCACGGGCCGACATCCCTTTCCCTTTACATCAACCCAAAACCCTAAAAGGTACCCAAAAATAGGTCTTGCTTTCTTCGCGTTGTGCTCCATCTTTGGCAAGCTGTCATAGTTCCAAAATGGTCAAATATGACCAAGTATCCTTCAAAACTTGGTCAAGGGCCAACAAAATCCTAAGGCACTGATTTGAGAGTCCTCAAATGTTGAAGTGAAGCTGATCAAACAAACTCTTAAACTTTTGAATCTCAAAACCCTAGCCTACTAACCCTGAATGCTGACATCACTCCTTGCTATTATATCATTGATGCAACAATGTTTTGTATTTTGAGTAATTGAATGGTTGTTGAAGGCATTAATTGAGTTAAGAAGTGATTTGTTATATTGAATGTTGTATCATTCTAGTATTTATTGGTGAAGTGACATTACTGCCATTACTATTTTGTAAACATTGACTTCGTCAAAATTTACTTTTAAATTGATGATATTGAATATCAGATAGTCTTTAATGTATATGAAGTGCTAACCAAAGCCTGTATATATCAAGTTTATTGTTGCTTTGTTCTCGGGCAGGGATCTTACTTGGTTGTGTTTATTGGCTATAAGCTGGACTATCTGCCTTGGTGGGGATCTGTGAAGGGGGAAACTTGTCATCGTCTGATTATCTTTTGAAGCCTCTTCAAAACCCCAGTGTTACACATGATTTTGGTCACTTTGGTGATGTCTCTACTAGTGATGTACTCAGGCTCCCACAAGGAATTTTTGCCTAAGAAAAGTGACCGTTGTCTTCTTCGAAAAAACACATTTTTAAGATGAGTTCGCAGGCTGCCTATATTACAGGGTGCGAAAATCCTCAATTCTCGTAGGAAACCCACACTTGAGGTGCGAACTGTTCGCAGTCTACTCTATAGATAGGGTGCGAACCTGTTTTTAAGCTTAGAAAAGAGAAGAGGTCACGAAGGTTCTAGAATGGAATCTTCTAGAAAATGAGTTGGCATTCACATGGTTGGCATCCTACTGACTTCTCAAATTTCGTGGGATCATCCCCATCCATGTAACCATCCCTCCTTCTCCTATATATTAAAAGGATTCTCATGGAAAAGGTTAAGCAACATTGAATGAAGAATTGGTGAAAGAATTGTGTGAAGAACCCTGCTTGGATAGAATCTTGGAGACTCTTTTTAGTCTACCAAGTTGTATCAGACCTTCTTCATGAAAATGTAGAGAAAGTGTGTGTGTTGGAACTAAGGGTCACTGAAAGGAAGCTTGCGACATAAAGGTGATCTGGTTGTATCTTCTAATTTCATTTAATATAATACAACGTCATGTCCCTTTCCCATAAAATCACTCTTATTTTATTGCATAACTCCTTGATCATATGCATAGGTTTGCATTGAATATACTTTGCTATCTTCACTTTGGTTGGTTTGTGTTGTCTTAGACTTGATTTCACAAGAGCACTGAAGCAAAGCGGGAACAACAGAGACCTAAGGAAGAGATATAAAGGTATGTTACTCATTCCTTCTTATTAGCAGATTCAATGAATACAACTTAGGGAAAGAGTGTGTCTTGTCCTATTTTGTTCTAGATCCAGGTGGATCTAGGGAGATCTATTAGTGTTTTCACCTACCGATTTATCCGATAACAAAATTTGCGGCTCCACTGGGGATATGACCCATTTTAGTGGTTTTTTCTTGGCCATGTGCTCTTAACCTACCATTTTTCATTCCCAATCAATCTCTGAGTCTTAAGGAGACCCTTACAGACTCCCTGGATCTAGAAGTTCCCTCAAAAATTTTGTCTTTTTTCCAAAATTTGCTTGATTACAGACCTTCTCACATTGCACCCTTCTATAGCCTGCAAGAATCACTAAAGTTCACACCCTAGTGTTCAGTTCAATGTGAACTTCTCGTAGTCTGCCTGTGTCTACCCTGCGAGAATCCTTAATTCTCTCACTGTACCCCACTGCCAGCTTGCGAACTCACTTGTGAAACTTTTGGATTAAATCTTTTGTGTCCTTAGATGCCCAAATTTGTTTGTGTGTCTAGGAACAACTTCTCTGGCCAGTGATTGAATGTTTCTTGACTTCAAATCTTGTGAATGATTAGTTTTCAGAAATCGAAAGCTCTTCTTGATCATTTTTTCTCAATTTTTACCTCTTGACCTTTTCTCAACAAGGGTATAATCTCTGGTTTTGAAATTAGAGTGCTTGTTTGGTCGAGAGCCTTTGATTGGTTTAAAAGGTTAGATCAATTGTCCTTTTCAATTGCTTATTACTTGGAAAATTGTTACCCATGTGCATTTGAAGAGACTGGTCTTGTCATTTTATTATTTTTATCTTCATTGAAAGATTGGTTTGGGTGTTTGTTGTGTATTTCTTTTTCGTTGGTTGCTTGTTTTTTCTTAGTTCCATCCCTGATGTTTGGTTTCTAATAAAAAGTTAAAGACATTTTATTTTTTAAGCACCCTTGTATTCGAAAAATATTGGCATTCAAGTATTGAAAGACAATGAATAGGAAATTTTCATTGTTCACGATTGTTTGGTATTGAATTTTAGAGAAGATCATACATCGTAGTTCACATTGTTCCAGAAAACTCCTCTTTCCCTCCTGTAAATAGGATTCATCGAACAAAAAAATTGTATTATTCATCCTTATTTACGCATTGTTGGGTCAGAGTCTCACACAACATCGGTTTCATTTCCACCTCCTTTTTGTGTAACAACATCCTTTAATAATATTGCACAACTTTAAAATTTAACTAGTAACTTTTTCTAGGGCTCTTTTACACCAACATTAGCTAGGCTAGAGCTTTGGAATAGGTAGTGAGACACACTCTCCAAAGAACAAAACACACAATAACATCTTGTGATAATGAGTGTCTAATTCCATTTGCAACATTTTGTTCTGGGAATCCCTTCTCACACAAGGGTCAAACCTAAGGTCACATCAAGATTGATAGAGTTACTCACCCTGCTTTGTTGATATCGATGTAGAGATTGCACATATTACGGGGGTCACTTGAAGGTATACCCACAATGATGAGTGGAATCCTCTCAAGTTGATTTCGGGCTAGATACCCTGCCCTTGTGTGTGGATCAGACTGCCGACTGTTCCCCCAGGCATCATTGTTGTTGGTGGTAACCTTAGTAGCCTATCTTCTTAGGGTCTTACACAAGGTGATTGTGAAGGGGTAAGTCTTCATGATACTTGGAATTGATGTTGGCCAGACTCACTCGGGCTCCTTGGAGGGTATACCCATGATTATGTGTGGGAGCTTGCACCAGGGTGTAAGTTTGTTAAGCAGGTCGTCAATGTAACTTTTCCACCCTAGCCCAGCCCCTTCTTGTCTCATCATCGTGATGTTGGATTTCATCACCAACTAGTGACTTCGGAATTGGAAGGTCTTGTTTGCTTGGTTTTGCTTCCTAGATTTTACTAGTGCATGCTGTTTGTTTACCCAAGTTGGCCATAGAATTTCTTTCGTAAGATTCTAACTCGATCACAATTGACCCTCCATGCTGTTCACATAGAATGCAAGTCTTACCCCCAGAAGATCTGGAAGGTTCTCAACCATTGCCTACCAACTCACTGGAGGGCTCTCCTCAACAGAGTGAAGTCCAAGACATTGCCACTCTATAAATGGAAAGAATTCACTCTCTAGAATGGTTCCGAATTACCAATTCTCAAGAAGAATTTTGACTTCCTCCCAACTCCGGGAGATGTATTGTGTGAGTAAATTCTTCTGGAGATATAGTTGTTCAGTCTTATGGATCTCCAACTGGACCTTTCACATGACCTGAGGGTCAAGATCCTTTTTGGACTACTAGCATTTTTAGATGGTATCTCTTTGGCTCAGGATCAGGCATTGATATCACCGTCACACCTGAGATACCTGAAACATCTAACCCAGATGCAATACCTTTTACTACTGCATATTATTTCCTAGTACAGACGCTCCACCAGTTGACCACATATTGACTATCCCCCTACAAACGGTCCATTACATGATGGTCCCAGATACTACGAGTCCTCGCACCGGGACTACAATGGCTAGCCAAGCCCCCATTGGTATGCCACTTTCACCTAGATTCACCCCAACGCTTCCACCCAGATATCATGCATTGAATGCTTCTATTCCCGCTCCTACACAAATCACATCCGGGACTCCTGGCATTTCCACTCCTTCTAGGCACCATCTCATTCTTGGTTTTATTCTAACACTTCCTCCACCCCCTTTCAGAGGACCTCTTTCATCCTCTATTGGAGGCACTGATCCTAGTGGCACCATTTTGTCTTTCACACCTAATTACCAAATTCCTGTTGGTGGACAATTTCACCAAGGAGGCCAAACTCAAACCCCTTTTGCAGGACAAATCCCAATTGGGACGCAACCTCTGATTGGAGGGAAACCCCCACCTACCCCAACCTATGGACAAAACATACCTCCATCCTTGGCCCAGTATTGGAATTATCTTATTCAACATAATCCTCACTCGACTAGGGGGCAACAGCCTCAAGCTAGCTCCAACATACCCCCTAGTATAGGCCAACCCTATCCAGGTACGTCTAATCCTATTTGGGGCTTGAATGCTCAACCCCATGCCCCTGTTCAAGGGTAAAACTCTATGAATTACTTGCCTCCACACCAACAACCGAATCTGCCCAGATCTTTGCCTTATATGCAAACTACTTATGGTCCCAATAGTCTACCGATGTGACTTCCTCCCCAAAGTCACCAGTACCCACATGTGAATAGACAGTTACCCTTCTTAGCCACCTCGGACCTCCTAGATCTGTCGACAATTTTAAATGATCTGATCCGTCACTCTCCTCAATGGCCCACCATACCGGCCAAACTACCATCCAACATCCCTAAATTTGATGGTAAACTAGGAGAGGACCCAAACAATCATGTAATGACTTTTCACCTCTGGTGCTCATCCAACTCCTTGATGGATGACTCTATTCGTTTATGCCTTTTTCAGCAAACCCTCACAGGTTCCATCGTGAAGTGGTATATAGAATTACCATGAGGCTTCTTCATCGACTTCAAGACCCTTGCTATGGCTTTCCTCACCCACTACCAGTTATCGATCTGCTATGAAATGAGAACCAAAATTTTGAGTTCTTTCAAACAAACTAAAGCCACTCATATATTTGATCACATTCATGAGTGGCGATGAATATGATGTCTCATCAAACTCAAACTTCCTGATCAGTTGCTGGCATAGTGGTTCACGAAATCATTCATGAATGACATCACTCATGACATCACCATGGGTGGAGTTGTCATAGAAGAACATGCAATGAATCGTGCCCAATACCTAGACCTCGTTTACTCACAAATGGGTACTCCTTATGACTTACTCCCTAACACACCTCATCCTTCTACTTCTACTACTTCAACCACTCCCGCTTCTTCTCATGCAACTGACGGTGTGATTGGCACTTTCCATGCCCAACCATATTCCGTCCAAACCTCTAGCAACAAACCCAAATCCATTTCTTCTAATGTTCAAAATGCTCTGTCTCCTACCCCTCCCACCAGCAAGACTTCTGAGGTAAACTCTATTCAATCTACCCTCGTCGGCAAAAATAAATCGAAAAAATAAAAGGGTAAGAATAAGGAGGATAAAAATAATCCACAAAATGAGAAAACCAAAACACCACCTGTTGTCGATAGGGATAAGTGCAAACCCCGATACCCTTGTCTTATCTATGGTGATGATCACTACACTAAGGATTGTCCAAGATGAGTTGAGGTTACTAAGTTCCTTCAAGGGACCCAAAACCCCCCCACTCTGGTCGTGTTGTCTCAACCCTTCCCTTCTCAACAACAGGCCAAATTGGTCATTCATGACCAACCTTCCCCCTCTAATACATCCTATGTCTTAATGTGTATAGGTGATTCAAAGAAGAATGACATCACACTTACCACTCGAGCCAAAGATTATACTTCCTCCAAAGAGAAGGTTGATGTAATACCTCCTTCGTTGGTCCAACCATCTCCCACGACTCCACCTACCAACAATCCTCTTCATCTCGAATGATCGAGCCTAGATACAGTCCTTTGCCCTCGTCCAAAGGGTGTTGTTTGAAAATCGACTTTCAATCCTCATGCACGTGTTGCCCAGAACTACAGTATTGTCGAAGATCTGGCCCAAGCACCGTCTGTGATGTCAACCCTCGAAGTCCTCCAGAGTTGTCCTATACAACGGAAGGCACTATTGAAATCTATTGGTGGAATCGACACTACAGATACAAATTTAATAATTTTTTACTTGGAAGATCACATTCCAAGCTTACCCCCTCAACTCGCATTCCAAATACAAGTTATTGTCTCCAACAAAAACATTTGTAGAACAGTAATTGATGAGGGTGCCTCGATGTGTGTGATGTCTATTACCTGCTGGAAAGCCATTGACTCTCCTCCTTTGACTGAATCTCACAACACGCTCAAAGCCTTCAATGGCTCTAGTTTTAATCCTTACGGTGTCCTCCCTTCATTGCCTATTACATTAGAAGGCAAAATGGTCAACATTGAAGTGGAGGTCTTTGATACTCCTCTCGATTACAACCTTCTACTTGGCTGTAGCTGGATCGATTCCATGCGTGCAGTTGTGTCCACTCTGTTCCATGTCGTGCATTTCCCACATCAAGGAAAAGTAGTTACCATAGAACAATTGGCCTTATTTCACTCTGATGCACGTACCGACAACGTACCTTTCATTGCAAAACCCCTCCTCTGGATTTGAGAACGTTGGTGTGGATCTTCTTAAAGATTCTTCATTGATGGGTACTTTCCCCATCCCACAACCAGACGTTCCACATTCGTTTGTCTCCCTCTGTTCATGGAACCCCTGCGTCTTACGACCCATGGATGGTACCCAACCTCGGTGATAATCTTTGTTATGGTGACGAAATGCCTTTGAGTCCAGTCGAATCGGCTTATCAAGCCATTCAATCGATAACCCCTTTTACCCCCTCTCTTGGTGATTTATCTCCAGATCCATTCCGCGTCATTTTTCCATAGACGAGATGATTATGTCTATTATGTCCATGGAAGACACTCCTTGGGACGATGGACATCACCGTTCCATCCTCTTCCTGGAACAACACACCATCGAGGGTTACCAACGGATCTCGACCCCGTCAACCGTTGTCATCATTTATACCGTTCCCGAGTCTACACATGATTTATTCTACGAAGGGAACTTAAGTGACATCTCACCCACCCTCCCCCTCGACATATCCATAAAACCTGGAATTGTTGAAAATGTACATATCAGAGATTCTTGTTCCTATTATGAAGTGGTCACCTACAAGTCTCTTTTCCAAGAATTTTGTGATGTCTTCTCATGGAGCTATGAAGAAATGTCGGGTATTGATCTCGACATTATGGTACATGAAATTAAGACATACTTGGGCGCTAAACCTGTCCGGCAATGACTTCGTCCGGTCCACCCAAGTAAAGCAGCTGCTATCAAGCTTGAAGTTGAGAAACTTCTTAAGGTTGGCTTCATTTACCCGGTGGCTCTAACTGACTGGGTTTCCAATCTTGTTTCGATTGACAAGAAACAAATCATAATCTATGTGTGTTGATTATAGGGACATTAACAAAGATTTTCCTAAAGACAACTTTCCTACCCCCTTCGTTGACTAGATCGTCGACGATTGTGCCGGAAGTGAAATCTTCTCTCTGATGGATGGTTTCTCCTGTTATAATCAAATCAATATCGTACCCGCGGACCAACACAAGACCGCTTTTATTTATGCTTGGGGCACTTTCGCCTATCGAAAACTTCCATTTGGTTTAAAGAATGTCGGTGAAATTTTTCAACGTGTTATGTCTTACACCTTTCATGACATAAAGCAAATTGTGCAGCCATATCTCGATGACTTACCCACTCATTCCATGTGCCATGTAGATCATCTAATACACCTCCGCGCCATTTTCCTTCGATGTCGGTTTTACCATATATGCTTGAATCCCCACAAATTTGTTTTCTGCGTACAATCTGACCGACTTCTGGGCTTTATTGTTTCACGTCAAGGTATCAGGGTAGATCCTTTGAAGGTTGAGGCGATTCTCAATCTCCCTCCTCCTTCCTCACTTCGCCAGTTACAAAGTTTGCAAGGGAAGGCAAACTTTCTCCATCATTTCATCCCAAACTATGTTGAGCTAACTCTCGGATTTACACGACTGCTTAATAAAGGTTCTGAGTTTGTATGGGATACCACTGCCAACAAAGATTTCGAAGCTTTGAAACTATCTTTGACACGTACCCCTATACTCTTCCCACCTGATTACAGTCAGGATTATTTCCTATACCTCACAGCCTCGGACTATACCATCGCTATGATTCTCATCTAGGAGGATGATTCTCATGACAAACATGTCATCTATTACTTAAGTCAGAGTCTCACAACTACCAAAACCAAGTATTTACATGTTGAAAAACTTTCATTGGTAGTCGTCCAAGATGTTCAACGTTTCCGACACTATATCCTTTTACGCAAAACTACGGTGATTTCTAACTGCAACCCTATGCAACACATTCTTACACGTCAATTACTAGGGGGGAAATACTCCAAATGGATCATAATACTTTAGGAGTTTGACTTAGAATTTGAACGCGCTAAGTCCAAGAAATCATTGGTGTTTGCCGAGTTGATATGCGACCTTCCCTGCTCTGAGACGAAAAATGTAGCAGAAGATTCATTACCCGATGAATCCCTTTTCTTGATCAGTTCTGATGACCTTTGGTATGAAGATATCATCATATATCTCTAGACCCAGGCTTTCCAGCCCAATTTGTCTAGCATTGACCACCATCAAATACGCTACCAAGCCTGTCAGTATATTATCCTCGGTGATACTCTTTATTGTCGTGGGATTGACTCCATTTTTCGATGCTACCTCACATTTGACAAAGCCAAGAAAGCCTTGAATGACTGCCATTCTAGAGCCTGTGGTGGTCACATGTCTGGGTATGCTACTGCCCAGAAAATCTTATGGGTAAGATATTTTTGGCCTTCTTTATTCAACGATTGTATAATTGTTGTCCAAAAATTCCATGCTTGCCAAACCTACAACAATAAAATACGTTCACACCCTACTCCTCTACACCCTGTAGTCTCTGTGGGTCCTTTTTTGAAATGGGGTATCGATTTCATGACATGTCACCCTCACTCAGCTAGGGGGCATGGATACATTATTGTAGCCATAGATTATTTTATTTAATGGGCCGAGGCGATGCCAACATTCGACAATACCGGAAGGACTGCAACATTATTCATATTCAATCACATCATTGCTCGTTTTGGTGTTCCTTAGGCTATCGTTACTGATCATGATAGACACTTTAGAAACTTCATGATGTCTGAACTCACTGAAAAGTTGGGCCTTCACCATGAAAACTCAACACCCTATTACCCACAAGCCAATGACCAAGTTGAAGCAATAAACAAGGTCCTCATTACCATGCTTCGACGAATGATAGGGATTCACAAAATGAGTTGGCACACGATGTTGTTTTCAACATTGTGGGCTTACTGGACATCCGTTAAGTCTACTACTGGGTTTACACCATTCCAGTTAGTCTATGGTCTAGAAGCCATCTTGCCGATTGAATGTGTGATACCCTCCCTAAAACTAGCCATTGGACTTCTCCCAAACACTTTTGCTGAAGAAGAATGTCTGTTGTATCTCATGCAATTATACGAAACTTGTTGCGATGCCACCCTAGTTACAGAAGCCAAGAAGAAACACGTCAAAGCCCAATATGACAAACATGTCAGACCACGCGTTTTCTCCGAAGGCGATCTGGTTCTCCTTTATGAACAAGATCGAGATATGCTAGGAGCCGAAAAATTTGAAGCTATGTGGCGAGGTCCTTATATCATCAGATGAGTTTTGGAGAAAGGATATTACGAGTTGGTGGACTACGACGATATCCCTTTGAGTGAACCCAGAAATGGGTTGTACTTAAAGAAGTACTATGCCTAAGATCACCTGTGCATGAGTGCTTGTATTTTATTGTATCATACTTTTTGTG
>JZKD02S0292675.1:244096-260693 GCA_000966675.3 Picea glauca | reverse complement strand
GAGTTGTGAGGAATACAACCCTCATAACAAGACTCAACTTGTAAACATGAACCAACATGATAGACACACTTTCTTTTCACCACAATTTTCTATTTATATAATTTCCAACAAGTATATATTCAATCCATGTGTCTTTTCATTATAAAACAATGCACCTCTTCATTTAATTAATTCTAAGTATTTTGTCATTAATCCTTCTATTTATTTTAACTAAAAAGACTTCAAATCCTTTGTAGTCTTAATTTTCATTTATTATTTACTGTTTATTTTCCTGTTATAGATTTATTAATTTCTGCAAATAGACGCTTCCTTCAAACCATTTATGTCCAAATGACCGTGGGCTTAATACCATGATTTTATTAACCTTAGTGCCGCTTCTCTTTCCTTATTCTTTTACACCGCATCTGTACCTTATCATATGCTCGGTGGTACATCAATACCATATGATTTAACTTTTCTTCCATAATTTCTTAGATTGATAGTCTGATCTAATCCTTGTGCAACTTTGTTGACTTTGTATCATTTTCAAGCCTTGGTGATTGACGATTCCGACCTAATTATTCATTGAGATGGACAACTTTCATTTGTTCTTGGATTTCAGAGACTCAGGAATCTGGGATATTTATGCCTCTTTCTTCCAACTATCCCTGTAGTGGCGAGGTTTTGTTCCACCATTGATCTTTTCCCTAGTCTCATCCAATGGTCCCAATCAACAAACGTGTTGTCTCCTTCTTGCTAACGTCTACGTAACTTAATTTGTGCTTCTAAACCTTCTTCACTGATCTAACCTTATGATGGATGGTCAGATCTATAATACCCCATTTCTCATTCAACTTTGACTATTTTTGGTTTTTTAGATGATTGATGGCTCCGACTTAATATTTAGTTGAGATGGACGGTCCTTTTTCACTTCAGGACTTTGATGTTTCGAGATTCCGACCTTTGCATTCTTCCAACTTTTCTGGAGAAAATTATGTAGGAGTGCTTCTCAACACTCCCCTATTTAATAACCTTCACATCTCTAGGAACTATGATTGTGGGATTAGGCACAAAGGCACTCCCTCTCTTCGTTTATTCAACTATTCATGACTTCGGGATTTCGAGCTACTTGAACTCTGAAGTAGTTCTATCCCTCCAGAGTGTTTACCTATGAAATAAGTCATAGAATGGTGATGACCGCTTGTTGTTGGTTAACAACTCATGCTTACTCTATTCTTCCACTGTACTTGATCGAACGATCAATAAATATTCTGTAGGATCTTAGATAAACGACCAACATTGACTTCGACCTTCAACGTTTAAGGTACTTTAGTTGGTAGGAGAAGCTGGATATCCCCAGAGGATGTAGTCTCAAAGTGACATGGATTGCTTACGTCACTGTTGATGTGGCACTTGCTAAGTGTCTGCCATGTGTCACATTGATTCGTGACTTTCGTATTCCTAATTTTCCAACTATACCTTGACACTTGTTGCCAACCGATTGGGCCACATGTCATACTTTTCTTCTGCCACATGTCTCCCTCCTGGATCATGGCTTTACACTTCCCAGCTTCATGATTTTTGGCACTTTTATACCATCCTTCAATCATTGTCGAAGTGTCAAATAGATCTATCACCATAGATCTTTTGTTATCTTGATCGACAACTTTTGTTAACTCCAGGGCTTTAGAGTTCAAGATTTCTTGGTTTATCTGAGCTTCTTATCGTCGGAGTAGTTCAATGTTGGAGTTGACCACCTTCTCCCGTTTAGCGCAATCTGACAGTTTCAATATTCATTCCATATCAACGGTTGATGGGATCTCCATGCTCTTCCTATGATACGACGGTCGACGAGAGTTCATGAATTTGGGGCTTCGACCTTCAGGTATTCTTGGTTTTTTTGAATTTCTGATCGCCAGAGTAGGTCAATGTGAGAGTTGACCACCTAATCCAATGGCTTGTATTTCTTCTAAGGAGATCTTAGATCAATGATTTGCATGAGTTCATTTAATCCAAGAGTCCAAGATATTGTGACTTACACTATCCTTCCACTAAACTTGATCGAATGGTCGAGAATTCATCCGAAGTCCCCCCTTGATATAACGACTGACGCGATTTCGTGACTTTATGGCTTCATGAGTTCGTGCCTCTACCTTATCTCCAATGTTCTCTGAAGTGGTGAAGTTTTGATGTCCCGAAACTTACGCTATCCTTCCACTTGTATTTGATCAATGGTTCTTATTGATCTGATAGTTGTGATTACTCCTAAAATTTGAATGGATGATTAAATTTCCATGATCCTTCATAGGGGATTATTTTTTGTATGCTATGGATTATGTGTGATCTAACGGTCCAATATTTTACCG
Organism: Picea glauca; assembly: GCA_000966675.3. Classification (NCBI taxonomy): domain Eukaryota; kingdom Viridiplantae; phylum Streptophyta; class Pinopsida; order Pinales; family Pinaceae; genus Picea; species Picea glauca. Next base: position 258,348 of record JZKD02S0292675.1, on the reverse strand, counting down.
AGAACTATATCAACAAAAAATATTCTTCCTCGATTCTTTTATTGTTTTACTATGGGGATTTCAATCTCGATATCACTTTTGCAATGCACTCTCCCTTCTGAGATTTCCTTCATCCTTTCCAAAGGCCTTAACATTGCATGCTATGATTCCATGTGTATTCTCTGTAGAATCTCCCTGCTATCTCTCTTGAGCTTTAGGAACATAGGATCATTGTTGCTCTTATCGTGATCAATAATGATCACAAATTTCCTCTTCCCCAAGGTGATCTTTTGTTTCCTCTAATTATTGTACATGTTTGATTCATGTTTCCATAAATTAAAACAAATAATCAATAATGCCAAAAAAATCCACAAAATAATGGTTCCTCTCACAATCCACTAACATCTCAAAATACCACAACCCACTATTATTTTCCTACATCTATCCTGAATTACCTCTTGCTCTCTTCCTCTTGACCTACCCAACCCAAGGAATGCACCCCTTCACTGTTCTCAATCCATCAGGAATCCCACTCCTTTATCAAGGTCTCTTTGGTGTAGGTAACCAAGAATATCTCTACTAATTACTCAAGGAAACTCACTACTAGAAAAACTACCTGCAACTAATAGAAAACACTTGTTGTTACAGTGCAACTCACTCAAGAATTCACTCTTCATGCCTAAAAATATGACTCTTCAATTTCCATCTCCAAAACACTCTAGTGTGCTCCAAAATTCTCCTAGCCTTCCTACTCTAGATCCCATGCTCTTTTTCCTTGGTCTCCCATTGTTGATCACGCCAAGGATGAATGTCCAAAATATTCCTAATCTCCCCATACAAATTTCCTCTATTTTCCCAATATTGTTGAATGAACACTCTACCCAATGTTGATTGTACTTCATCCCCATGCCCTCCAATAAATATAGGATGTGAATCTCACACCCACCCTCTGATAGGTATTCAATGATTGGGCTCTCATACACACAAACAAAAAATAGATGGCTCACCCAAGATGATGAAATTAAGAAATATGGGTTTGAATTTATACCCACAATCTGTTTCCCCCTTGGCCCTTCTTAAACACTCCCCATGCATCCCCCTCTCTTGTGGATTAATCAACCCCCATCTATGTCCATATTCCCAACAACTGACAACACATTATTTTTATTAAAATTCAAAAAATACATTTCACATATTACATCAATTGGCCATATCCATATTGATGTCTACATTATACATTAATTAATCTAGGGATTATAGTGGGGATGTTACAAAAAGAATTATTCATATCAATTTTGATGATCGTTCCCTTATATTTGTTCTCCCTATTTGAGTGAATAGCTTCTTGAACCATGATTATGTTGTCCACTATTTGATACCTATGCATAAAACCACCTTGGTTGTCAGAGATGATTTTGGGCATAATATTTTTCAACTTGTTTTCCATAATCTTTATCATGATTTTGTAAGAGGATTTTCATAGGAAGATTGATTCAAACCTACAGAATGACAAGGGACTTTATTCTTTTAGAATAAGGGTGAGAAATCACGAGTTTGTATTTCCACCCAATTTGCATGATTTTTTGAAAAATTGCAACATTCTCTTTAAATCAATCTATATAAATGTATGGAAAATTTGTCAGAGCCTAGGGATTTTTAAAGGGAGAAGATCCAAATTGCATTTAGTATTTTTAACTCCTCAATCAGTTTTAGAAACTCTACATTATGCTTACAGGTGATGACCATTGGGAATTAGAGTAAATTCAGGTCTAAATGTGTATAAAAAGAGAAAGAGAAGTAACTCCATGCCTTGAGAACGAGAGAGAAGAATGAATAAGAAACCTCTTTGAGGAGGAAACCTCCTTTACAATATAACAAATAAAAAATGTACATGATGATATGCCCTAAAACTAGGTCTCCTTGGTATATATAGGAGATAAGTGGTACAATTACAATTAAATGGTCTAGATGAACAATAAGGACACCACTAGTATAACAATAGAAATTTAATAACTCAATATCTAGGGGTTAACATTCCCCTCCCCTTAAAACAAGTGTTTCCCTCAACACTTTGATAGGTGTGGATGTGTCTATATGAAGAACTCATCTTCTCATGTTTCCTTTTCCACTGGTAGGTTCTTCCACTTGATGACGTACTCAATAATTACTGGTTCACAATTTCTTGATCCTCAGTAATTACCAGTTCACAATTTCTTGATCCTTGTTTCAAGGAATGTTTCTGGTTTTAGTATGATTGTCCATTCTATACCAATCTTTGGTAAAATATTATGAAGTAGGATATTATCACCAATTACCTTATTTAATAAAGAAACACAAAAGATTGGATGTACATGTGAAGATGGAGGAAAGTCCAATTTGTAATCCATACTTCTAATCTTTTTAAACACCTTATAGGGACCATAGTACTTGGGTGCTAATTTATTGTCATTATTTTGTTTCTTGAAGGAAATCTATTTGTATGGTTGTAGCCTCAGAAATACTCAATCCCCACTTCAAATTCCTTTTCATTTCAATGTTGATCTACTTGATGTTTCACCTTATTTTGTGCTATAACCAAGTTGTCCTTCAATAGTTGGAGATTTTCTTGTTTGTGCTTTATGTTTTTTTTTCCATAAGAAAAAAACTTTATATTTTGAGATAAAATATACAAATTTCTTTCCATTACATGAGACTTGTGATTTTCATCACTTTCCTCTTTACCAAGATCATATACAGGTTTGAGTACATCATACAATTCAAACAAAAGAATGTAACTTTTCCTACCTTTCTAACACTTGAGCCAGTGCAAAAACTGAAACCACTATTCTATCTTTTTAAGGAACACTTAAATAGTAAAATATTTATCCTCCAAGAAGAGTCCCTCAAGAAATTCCTGAATGATGAAAACTCCATTTCCCATCATTAAATCATTGTTAGATAAGTGATCAATAAAGGAGTTTAATTCTCTATAAATATGTGAACAAACAAAATATTCCAGATTTTCCAAAAGCTCCCTTATATACCCCAACAATGGTTGAAGATGGATCACCAACACTTGAATTTCTCTTTTAGCCCAACTAATTACAAATTTAGAATCACCCATTATTTTCACTTTTGTGATATTTTTGTATTTTAAGAAAAATAACAAAAACCATAAGACTAAGAATTTTGTTGCCATATTAGTTCTCCCACCTGGGAAATATCAGATTTCAAAGTGATGATAGGAATCCAAATACAAAGTAGCACCAATGCCACATCTCTAAGAGGTGTCCTGGAAAGCACCATCGAAGAATGCCTAAGGATGGTTGGAATTCACAACTGGAATTATAGGTTGGCGTTTCCTTATCGATTTGGAATGAACCTTATAATCATAGGATTGTTTGAATATAAGCCCCACCACCACCTCCTCTAGAATATAGAAATTCTATAAAATATAGATATTTATATCCCACTGAAGGAAATATATAAAAATACAAGCCAGAGAATGATACTCCTTTAAAACCTTCAACCCCAATGTGCCAACAAACCATTCTTCTAAACATCCAGCTAATAGCCCATCTGAAACTTTGAAAAAAGGAGCAAGGAAATACCAAACTCGAAAAGCGTATGTGCACTAGGAGAAAGGATGATTGGCCGATTTCTCATTCCATCTTCCCATAACACGCGAGTTTGGGCTTATCCCCCCTTCTCATGCCAACATACCATGTTCACAATTTTTTCTCCATCGCCAACCATAAACATATTTTCATTTTTAATGGTGCAAGCAATTTCGATAAAGGGGACCACCACCATTTTTGTATTTCGTTGAAATATTCTTCCACCAAAGACAAGTAACCAAGTTTTAACACATAATTCTCGGATTGCAATTTATAGGACCAACATAAAGTATCCATATCTTCATTGTTTAGAGACATAAAATTTTCCTCAAGACTGATTGTAAAATTTGACCATTCTTCTTTGTGACAGTCAACTATACCAAGGTATTTCGCACCCACCCATGTGGATCTTCCTGTTTCGCCTCTTAATAAGAGACAAGAATCTCTTAACAAGTGAATATGCATGAATTGAAAATGGCCTACAAGCTCTAACAACAGTCTATGGGACCGTGGAAAACCAACCCATGGATCCTCTCCAATTCGAATTGACCTCTCGTTGCCAATTTCCCATGCCAACCATTTTCCAATTATTAGGAATGAATCGACCATAGCTTTCCATACAACTGAGCTTCTACGAATATATTTTGTTGGATTTTGAATCCATTCTTCAATGGTTGAACTTGCCATTACGTTTTCAAACAACATTTGATTGTTAATATATGTCCACATGCATTTTGCATTCAAATATTTGTTAAACCTAAAGACATTTTTTATCCCCCACCCTCATAATTCTTTTAGTATTTCCATATTTTTCCATCTGACCAAAGGAATACCAGACCAAAGAAAAATGAAACATACTTTTCATATTTGAGTTAGTATCCCTTTAGGAACCTTAGCAATTGATGCCCAAAATACCATAATACTACACAACACTAACTTTATGAGGACTAGTCATCCACCTCCCGACAACCAACAATTGACCCATACCCCAATCTGTGACCTAATTTTCTTAACCAACCATAATCAATATTTAAAAGAGTATGCATTTGGCAACAAATGAAAGACCAAATACTTAAAACTGACATCCAAGTCAACCTACAAGTATGGAGGGAGTGACCTTAACTATGATTCAAATCATCATTAAGAGAATGGATGATTTCTCTGGATTAATTTCCATCCCTGTTGCTTGACAATAAAGGAGCATAATTTATTTTAAAGCTTCAAATTTCCGCTAGGAACCTGCACCAAAAATCATTACGTCGTCAACAAATAAGATGTGAGTTAAAAAAACAGAATCAATAAATTGTAGGGCTTTAAATATTTTGTTGGATTTAGCATTTTTTATAAGCTTTCTTAGGACCTCGACCAAAATCAAGAAGAGGAACAAAGACAATGGGCAACCTTGTCGAAGGCCTATAGAAGATTGGAATTTTTTTGATGGGTAGCCATTTATTAACACTGCGAAAAAATCCAAGGATATGCAACTCAAAATATATTTTACGGATTGAAGATTCCATCCCATCTAAATCAAAGAAAGACGTAAGAAAACCTAACTGAATTTATTATAATCCTTAGAGAGGTCGATTTTCAGATCAAAGGCTGGAATATTTTGGGTCTTAATGGAATGTAAAGCTTCATGGGTTAAAGAGACCGCATTATGAATTTGACTATTAAACAAAAAACAAATCGATCCTTTGAAATAAATTCACTCATGAATGACTTCAGTCTATTTTCAATGATCTTGGTTATCAATTTGTATATCAAATTACAACACGAGATTGGCTGAAAATATGAAAAAGATTTAGCCTCCTATGACTCGGGGATGAGATCCATAAATATTTTATTAAAAGAACCCAACATTTTTCCAGAAGACTAAGACTCTTGGACGAGTTTGATAATATCAAACTTAACCAAATCATGGAAGCCTAAGTAAAAATCCATTGTTAAACCATCATGGCTAGGAATTTTCCTTTTATGGAAAGCCTTGAGAGTGATAAGCACTTCTTCCTCATAGATTTTTGTAAGAATGATATTATTCATTTCTTCTGTAAAAAATCATGGAAATGGATCTATCACCTTGAGGATTTCTGCAATCAGACATCCCCTTGGATATTTAAAAAGATTCAAAAAGAAATTGGTGCTAGCCCCAATAGAATCAGAGTGAGAATTACGAACCTGACCATCTTGATCAATTATTTTTGAGATGGTGTTTAACTTTTTTTGGAATTGGGTAAATATATGGAATAATTTTGTATTATTGTCCCCTTCTTTAATCCGTATTTCCCTACTCTTGAGGTGCCATTTAGTCTCTTCTACAACAAGCAAGGACTAGTATTTTTTAATAATATTTTCCAAAGAATCCACTTCCATCGGGGAAGGAGAATCCACTTTTTTATCGACTAATAGAGTGTCCATATTTCTTTCCACTTCTTCCAAATTAGAATGAGCTTTTTCATAGAAGAATCGAGCCCAACATTTTGATAGAGAAAAAAATTTGGAAATATTATCATCCTCTTTTAAAGGAGTCCGGGATATTTTGATTATAGAGATATACTCCTCTTGTTGAAGCCACGAATCATTGAATTTTAATGGAGAAGAAGGTTTTTTTCCAGTAGGAAAAACGTATATAAATATTGGGAGATGATCTGAGTCCCCCCCCCCCAAAGACCCAGGATGACAAAATCCAACCTTTACTAAGTAGGTCTTCAGAAACTATAAAAATATCCAATCATTTTCCCACAAAATGCTCCCCTTTCCATACATTACTTCAGGTCTAAGACAATTTGACATGACGCTCTAAATCAACCAAACGATTTTTGCAAATCCAATTAGAGAAAAAGAGTTCTTGAGGTTCCCTTCAAGGAGATACCCCCCAAACTTCTCTCAATGAGATTTTGAAGTTTAAATCCTCTCCCAAAATAATATTGGAACCCCCCATTACACTAGAGGAGATGAGACCTACCTAAAATGGGAGATGATCCACATAAGTTCCATACAAATTTATAACATTGAAACATAAACATAAGCTTCAGTCCTCTAAATCCATCACATTCCTGAAAGGAATCATAATAGATGACCTAGAAGTGAGTATTTTGGACTAGGTTGTAATAAGTCCACATGAAAAATCGACCGAATCGGAAGAAAAGAAGGAGCATCCTTTTAAAAAAGGCCTCAAGGATTCTTCAACCTTCTGACCATCACACATTGTTTCTTGAAGCATTATAATATCATGTTATTAAAAAAAACTAAATGTTTGAAGGAAGTAACTTTCAAGGGTCCTCCCAAACCCCATGAATTTCAGGATATAATAATCATTGAGAAACCCATGCATGGGTTATCCTTGCTCTAAGGGCCTAGAATATAGTCACCTATTTTCTATTTTGAATGTCATTTTTGGCTTGATAAATGATACTTTCACTCCACCATATTTTTCCATAGCCAAACCTCTTGATAAAGTGTTGACACCTTTGGATTTAACCTTTGAATGTAGAAGGTAATCTGACTTCACAATACTTGCAGACACAAGGGAATATGAGGAGACATAAGATCTTGTCAATATAATATCTTAACCGCAGGGCCCAGGAGGGGATGGAATTGGATTATTAATGATATGGGGGGGAATTATCATAAGAAGTCTCTAATGTAGATCTCACAAAAGTTTCCAATTCAAGGGGTGGATTCTCAATCGACTTTGAAGAAATATTAGGGGGAGGATACCTCGAGTGATGAAAAAAAATAATTCTAAAACTTTTTAACTGATTCGAGTACTGAAAAAATAAATCTTACCCATTACATCGGTGTCAAGAGAAATGGGATGTGACAAATATTCCATCTTATCACCTTTTGAAAACTATTTTCCATTGGAATTGACATGATTTTCTCAACCTTTTACTTTGTTGTTTTGCACGTAACTAAATTTGAGTTTCCAAATATTTTTAAAAGGAGGAAAATTGGAGGTAGGTATGCTACACTAAGACAAGAGGTGTTCAACCTCATGATAGCCATAGCACCAGAAAGGGATTCTATAGTAATGCACCCATTGTTTCCATGAATGACCAACGAAGACGAAATCAATTTCATCCACTAGACCTTCTCGAGGGTCTACTTCAATCTGTAACCAGGCATAGTGTCTGTCCATTTTCCTGTCCCATTCTGGTTCTAAGTGACATAAATTCCCAATATTACTTGCAATATCTATTACCATATCCTCTCACCAAAAAAGAAGTGGAAAATTGGGTAAGATAACCCATATTTTTACAGGGACCAGAGGGTCTCTCTTCAGATCAAAATTGATGTCCCGTGTTTTTAGGGCGAGTCCCAAAGGACCACAACCCCAATCTTTGCTAAAGATGACCTCCATATCTGCCTTAGAATTGAACTAGAAATAGTTCCACCCTTAAGAGAGAATGTGAAGACCCTGAAAATAACCTAACACATTTGTCCATTGTTCACTAATCCATGATTGGAGAGTTGAGGGGTTTAATGTTACACACCAAAATGTCACACTTAAGTGTCGAATTAATTATGCACCTAAGTGTCTCAAGTGTCGCAAGTGTCGTAAAAGTGCCATATGCGCCTTACTAAGTGTTTCATTCACTTTATCAAGTGTTGTATTCACCTTACTAAGTGTCGAATCCACTTTGACACCATGAAAGAACGTTTGTCATGATCCCTAGTCTTTATGGAGGAAAAAAACCAGCATGAGATGGTCAAAAAACTGCTTTGTACCTTGATTTTTAACTCCGTTTTGAAGGTCAACTCCCCTCTTCCAATGTATAGGGAGCGTTGATCCTTGATAAATGATCCTTGCTAAACTATGGGGGAGCATTGCCAATGCTCTACTCTCCATACTGGGGTATCATTGAAGTTGTTAGAGGAATATTTGTTCAACTTACCTTATTTTAAGGGTCAGCCCTAAGATTCTCCTAAGTGGTTTTGATCGAGGGGTTGAGTCATGAGTTGAGTCACCCATATTCCCTCCATTTTGGGTAACCAAATCTTAACCTAAGGAGCTAAACCCTCAACCATTTCCTAGAATCCTTCATGGTGGTTAAGCCTCTCAAATCCTATATAATGAATCCAATCAAAGGTGAAAAGGGGGAGAAATGATTTCAGAGTGTCAAACCTTTGATATTGTGAGGATAATTCATCAAAGCATCATCATTCTAATTTTGAGACATTCGGGAAAGCGTTGGACTAGAGAGATTGGAGGAGATGTTGCAATGTCAACATTGGTTTGCAAGTACTTCACCATGTTTCTCCATTAATACAACTTGGTCTATTTCCTTCATATTGTTGTTTATACATGTATGTATATATAGATAGATCTACTCTTATCTCATGATATATTGTAGGAGTAGAAGGTATTGTTCTATTCCTTGCAGACTTTATTCATTGCCATAGGAGCTTGGGAAAGAATACTAAAGATTGAATATCAGTGAGGACAACCGTCGAAAAGGAGTAAGTCATACTTATTTATTCTATATTCTCTATCAATAGACATAAAGAATAGATCTAAACAAATGTTAATGTCCATTTGTTTGTTTTTATGTCTTGGTCAATAGGGGTCTATATATCCAAGGGTGATTTCACCTGTCCGTAGGGGAAATATTCCAAAACAAAAAATTGGCAACTCCATTGGGGACGATTGTTCTTGTTCTTGGGTTTATAGCCTTTGAATCTTAGTTCCCCTTTGATATTTTTCATGTTGATGTTTTTGGCTTGAACCTTTCCTTCTTTTTGGTGAATCTAGGAAAATTTTGGTGTTGTTTCAAGCACTTTTAGGAATCAATACCCCCCCATAGTGGCCCACACAGTGTTTAAAACCCTCATCAACACTCCCTGCCAGTGTTCCAGGGAGCTTTGACCCCTGTTCAATGCCCTTTATGCCTTCTTGGGTCATTTTTCAGCCTATTTTGCTTACTTCTTTTCATATTTTTCACTCAGATTTTTGCAATAGATTCCTCTGAACTTGGTTACGAATTTGTTTGATTAAAAGAACTATGATTACCAAATTTTCTTGCCTCCTTTAAGCTTGCAAGTCCTTCAGAATTAGGGAATGAGAATGACTACCTTAGGTTAACTTCATCCTTTGGTCAAGGTCTGTCTTACTAGTGATTTCATCATCATCTCGAAGGTATTCAAACTTCTTTCTTCCCGATTTCAAAACTTATCTTGAAGTTTTTGGTTCTTGCTACTGATTTTTTAGGTTTTCAAACAATGTTTTCTTTTCTCTTTTTTCATTTTGAGTCCTTGATTGAATAAGTTTTCTAACACTTGAATTCTTTTAGTTCTCATCAAAATTTTGAGTGCACTTTGTTCGGTTTATTTTTTACTCATGTTCCTTTGTGTCAAACATTTATTTCTTTAATTCTAGTTGAAAGTAAGGAAGCATAAAGTTTTTCATTTGAAGAGATTTATTTTCATACACAATCAAACGAAGAATTTTTTTTGCATTCTTAGGAATTTTGTTTTGGCATAGCTAATATTCTACTTGCTTTAGGATTTCATATTTGTTTGATAGTTTGGTATCATTTTAGAAATTTACATGATATTGGGTGCTTGTTAAGAAGAAAATAACTCTTCTCCTTCTCATAGATAGAATTCATCGAAAATAAACGTTTTCATTTCATTCTTTTTTCATTCTATTGGAGTCAAGTATCCCAAATCATTAGTTTCATCTCAGTAATGAAAGCCATTGAAATCAACCAATGTGATAATAAAATCAACTATACATTTTTTGGTTTATAGTACACCAACAGTAGCATAAGGTTAGAATCTTTGGACTAGGAAAAGTGAGTAAATTTTCCAAGATTACTAAACAAGACTATAGAACACTAAAGATTGATCAAATCCAACTATTGTATAGGCATGGCCTAGAATGCCCTCTAACATGAGATATAAACATGAGGTCACATGCAGAAGAGTATTGGATACTACCCCTCTGTTAGGGTCCTAACTCTCACATAGGTAGAACAATATATTCAGATGTAATAAAGGTCAATATTAGTAAGGCCTTTCAATAAAATAGAATAAGGCGGATGTAAGAAGACCTAATAGAAGCTTCCTCTTCTAGAAGGATCTTCCTCTAGATGCTTCTTTTTAGTATAAATAGGAGTTGAGGGCATGAGAACCCTAGCTTGGATATTATTGTAATAGAGATCCGCTCAACTGGAGGTTGCCCCCTCTAAGAGGCCCATGAACATTGCTTCAGATTCAAAGTGTTATTTCTATTATTATTATCATATCATTTCAGTTCTATTGTGGTGAATGTTCTGGTTATATTGTTGTTATTCTGCCATTTCTATCATTTTATTTATGTTCTGTATACATTTTATATCTGGTATATTACAAGTGGTATCAGAGCACTTTCCTCAGCATAAAGTGTGGGTTAAATTTTTTCCAGGGTAGAGACGTATTCTGACATCTTTAAGCCACAGAGATTTGTCGCTACACGCATAAACCCATGGTTGAGGAATTCATACACACAGGAAATACAAGTGGTACTTAAGCGCACATCTGTTGGCCACCCTTGTAACCCCTGTTGGTACCCCTTCAAGTGGTAGTGCATCATACAACACCTGTGTATGGATCAACCTAGATTACCTAAAGCCCTCTTTAGATAAACCGATTGGTCGCCTGACTGCTATAGTGTCACCGAGAACAACACTCGGGAATATTCTCTCTAGTACCTGGGTAATCAGGTAGTATGGCTAAGGGTACGATCTATCCTCCTTAGTTAGTGCCCTGAGATATTGGGCCAAGTACTACTGTTGGACCCCACATGTATATCAAAGAGCTATAGCACAGGGAAAACCCTTGTCTGTAGAACCCTTGAATACCTAACCCTTGGAGATAGAAACATAAACAAATTAAAATAGATAAGATCTATTGTTGTGCAACTGTGTTTGGGTTGCCAAGTAAATACACATTTCTTTATGGTTAAGCATTTGGGAATTTTCACTCTGCACTATTCTTCAGACCAAAGTGTAACTCCACAGGTGTAAAACAAAAAAACAAAAAAAAAAAACGAGTCTGGAAATTTTTTCACCATTATTTGAGACCTATTCCATTGGATTCATCTCTTCTCCCTTATCACATTCATCCATATCATTTTTCAGAAAAAAATTTGACCCCGCCCACCCCTTTTCAGTTCCCCCATCCTCACAACCCATACCCATAGCCAATACTTGGAGGCTCGCTTCAACACCTTTCAATATGGTCTCATAGAGACCCAACAAGGAGTGAAACAACTCAGTGCCAATGTTGCCGCCATCAATACAACCATGCAGTCCTCAATGGAGGAAATCAAACAAGACCCACCACCCAGCTTGAATCATTCTTTTTGGCACTCTGCACCAAACTACATATCCCTATAGATAACCCTTCCTCTTCCTCACCTCCACATACTGAAGGTGACCATTCCTCTCATTCCCATAACTTTCAAAATCATCACTTTCAACATGACCTACGCCTTCCACTGGTGGATGTGACCGAATTTGATGGCTCGGACCCCACTGGTTGGGTAACCCAAATGGAACATTATTTCTCTTTATAGAACATTACAGATGGCTTGGAAAAACTCCGGTATGGTGTTCTCCATGTAGATCAAGAATGTTGGCAATGTTGGCAATGGAGAAAAACTTCTCGTCAAGGGTATATTTCTTGGACACACTTTGTGGCAGAGATTTATGAACACTTTGACACTGACACCAACCATTTGGGTCATTTGACAAAGTTGAAACAATTAGGAATAGTGGAAGACTTTATAGCTGCCTTTGAGTGCCTGGCTTTTAGAACAGAGGGCATGTCTGATACCTTTTTCTAAGAGTGTTTTATCAGCAGCCTCAAGGATGAGATTCAGGACCATGTCCTCATGGCTCGGCCTCAGAGTTGGGTGGAGGCTACTAAAAGAGATAAAGAAGCACAAAAGGTTGTATCTTCTCAAAACCAAAAACCCTCCTTCATCCCTCACCCTAAACCACTAAATCCCACTACTCCCTCTGCTCCACTCAAGATCCAAAAATTGACCAGGGCTAAAATGGCTGAACGCCAACTCAAAGGCCTTTGTTATAACTATGATGACAAATGTTTCCCAGGCCACAAATGTAAAGAACAGAAGATTTTTATGGCCATCTTTCAGGATATTTCAGAAGAGGATGTAGAAACTCCCCTTGTGTTTGAGTCACCTGAATCCACTGACATAACCCCTCCCTCAGACCCTCTTGAAGTAGAACTGGTCATTTCCCTCAATGCTCTCACTAACTTCTCCGCTCCCCAAACCCTCAAGCTAATCGGTTACATCAAGCATCGGAAGGTCATCATTCTAGTTGATAGTGTCAACACCCATAATTTTATTCATCACCGCATTGCCCAAGAAACTCATAGCTACATCCATGCTGTCAATAATTTCCAAATCATGATTGCCAATGGTGGTTCCATGAAATATGGAGGGCGTTGTGAAAATGTGTGTCTCCAAATTGGTGACTACCACCTAGAATCCCATATGTTTGCTATCGACATGGGAGGTTGTGACATTGTGTTGGGTGAAGACTAGCTAAGGACTTTGGGTCCCATTCTCATGGATTTTAAAGACTTAACCATGCAATTTGACCAGGAGGGCCACAGATATAAATTCCAGGGCATCACCATCGGTTCACCTAAGATCATTAGTTCCCATTGTATGGAAAAACTCCTCAAAAAAGGTCATTCTGGTGTTATATCCCAACTCCATGCCATACAAGCAACAGAGACACCCTTGGTCTCGCAAGACCTCCAAGCCATCCTTTCTAAACATCAATTGGTCTTTTACACTCCCCAAGGACTCCCTCCTTCATGTGGTGTTCATGATCATTCCATTCCCCTTGTACCCAAAAGACTTCCTCCCAATATCCGTCTGTATCGTCACCCCTTTTCCCAAAAAAATGAAATTGATAAAAGGGTCCAGGAACTCCTTAATGCAGGCATTATCCACCCTAGTACGAGCCCCTACTCTTCTCCTATGGTCGTGATATTGAAGAAAGAAGGTTCTTGGTGAATGTGTCCTAACTTTTGTGCCCTCAACAAACTTACCATCAAAGACAAATTCCTTATTTCTGTCATTGATGACCTCCTGGATGAATTGAGTGGCGCCCAATTCTTCACTAAACTGGATATTCGTTTGGGCTACCACCACATATGTATGAAAGAAGAAGACATTCCCAATACTACCTTTATAACTCATGAGGACCACTATGAGTTTTTGGTCATGGGCTTTGGCTTGTGTAATTCCCCCTCCACCTTCCAAAGCCTCATGAATCATGTCTTCCATCCTTTTCTCCGCCATTTTGTCTTAGTTTTCTTTGATGATATCCTCATCTATAGAAAAACCTGGACAGACCATATTGCTCATGTGGATCGAGTTCTCAATCTACTCTCTCAGCACCAACTTTTCTTGAAACAGTCTAAATGTGCTTTTGGCGCCTCATAAGTAGAATACTTGGGTGATCTGGTTGGAAAGGATGGCGTTAGGGTGGATCCTAAAAAGATTGAAGCTATGCAATACTGGCCTCACCCAAAGACTTTTAAGAGCTTGTGTGGATTTCTGGGCTTAACAGGGTATTATCGCAAGTTTGTTAAGAATTATGGGAAGATTGCAACACCTCTCACTGCTCTCCTAAAAAAGAACTCTTTCACTTG
>JZKD02S0292675.1:225217-244046 GCA_000966675.3 Picea glauca | reverse complement strand
CTCTTTCACTTGGACTCTAGCCACTTCTCAAGATTTTCAAACCTTGAAGATGGCCATGTGCACCACTCCAGTCCTCGCCCTTCCAGATTTCACAAAGACATTTGTGTTGGAATGTGATGCCTCAGGGAAAGGAATTTGTGTTGTCCTTATGCAAGAGGGTCGACCTTTGGCCTTTACCAGCAAGCAACTATTTGAAATAAATCTGGGCAAATCCATCTATGAAAAGGAAATGCTGGCTATTATACATGTCGTTGATCTGTGGTGCCCTTATCTATTGGGGCAACGTTTCCAAATTAAGACAGACCATCAAAGCCTCAAGTATTCTTTGGAACAATGCATTTCCTCCACAGAACAACAAAAATGGGTGACTAAGATCTTTGGATATGATTATGAGATCATTTATAAGAAAGGAAAAGACAATGTGGTTGCAGATGCACTTTCTCGAAAATATGAAGATGAATGATCCCTTTTTTCTCTTTCATTCATTGTACCCGATTAGCTCCAAGTCGTTCTCCAGGAATGGCTACAAGATCCCAAAAGTTTGCAGTTGGTCCAACAATTGCATTCCAATGCTCTAGCTTCCCTAGGGTACTCTTGGATCCATGATGAACTTTGATACAAAGGCCTTTTGTATTTATGTAAACAATCAAAGCTTAAACCCATGGTACTTTCTGAGCTTCATGCTACACCCATAGCAGGGCACTCTGGGTTCACCAAAACCTATGAAAGGGTCAAGCATTCCTTTTTTTGGGATGGTATGAAACATGAGATTCATAATTTTTTCACTTAATGTGATGTGTGTCAATGCAACAAGGGAGAAACAGTCAAATCTCAGGGCACACTACAACCGCTCCCGATTCCACCTACTATTTGGAAGGATATCTCTATGGATTTTATTACCGGCTTACCCAAATTAGGAAATAAATCAATCATCATGGTGGTTGTTGATCACCTTTCCAAGTATGCTCATTTATGCGCCCTTCAACACCCATTTACAACATCCATGGTGGCTCAAATTTTCATGGATCAGGTCTTCAAGCTTCATGGCATGCCACACTCTATTCTTTCTGATCGTGACCCAACTTTCACAAGAAATTTTTGGCAAGAGCTGTTCAAGATACAAGGCACCAAATTGCATCTCAGCACAACTTATCATCCCCAAACTGATGGCCAAATGGGAGTTGTCAACAAGTGTTTGGAAACATATTTGAGGTGTTTTTCCTCGGAAAATAAAAATCAGCGGGCTTAATGGTTACCCCTAGCTAAATGGTGGTACAACACTTTATACCATACAACTACACACATGACTTCTTTTGAAGCGGTATATGGATAGAAGCCACCTTCAGTTCTCTCATACTTACCGAGTGCCTCGAAGGTCCAAGCAGTTGACCTAACACTTACAGCTTGAGAGGCTATTCTCCGTACCCTCAAAGAGAATTTGGTCATGGCACATAATCGCATGAAGCAATAAGCAGATCAAGGCCGCTATGAACATCAATTTGCAGAAGGGGATCATGTGTTTCTTCGACTACAACCTTACAAGCATAATTCCCTCAAGGCCAAGCATTTTCAGAAGCTAGCACCCAAATTTTATGGTCCTTATACTATTCTCAAGCGTGTGGGACAACTAGCCTATCAGTTAGCTTTTCCCATCCATTCAAAGCTACATCATGTTTTTCATGTTTCATGCTTAAATAAGGTGATTGGAGATAAGTGCCAAATTCAAACCAAACTTCCAGAGTTAGCTTAAGAAGGATCCATTTGGCTACAGCTAGAAGCAGTTTTGGACCAGTGTGAGTATTGCCTACATTAGAGAACCATCAAGGAAGTGCTAGTCCAATGGAAATATATAACTCCAGCAGATGTGACTTGGGAACTAGCTACCATTTTGCAACAATTTCCTCATCTCAAGCCTTGAGGACAAGGTTGTTTTTAAGGGGGTGGACATGTTAGGGTCCTAACCTGCACATAGGTAGAACATTATATTCGGATGTAATAAAGGTCAATATTAATAAAGCCTTTCAATAAAATAGAATAAGGTGGATGTAAGAAGACATAATAGAAGCTTCCACTTCTAGAAGGATCTTCCTCTAGATGCTTCTTTTTAGTATAAATAGGAGTCAAGGGTATGGGAACCCTAGCTTGGATATTATTGTAATAGAGCTCTACTCAACTAGAGGTTGCCCCCTCGAAGAGGCCCATGAACATTTCTTTCAGATTCAAAGTGTTATTTCTGTTATTATTCTCATATCATTTCAGTGCTATTGTGGTGAATGTTCTGGTTATATTGTTGTTATTCTGCCATTTCTAGCATTTTATTTTTGTTCTGTATACATTTTATATCTGGTATATTACACCCTCTAAAGCTTGACCATTCATAACATAAAGATAATATATTGGGGGTTTTTCTTATTTGGTCTCTGTGCTTCATGAATATTGAATCTATTCAGGTCCTTAGGAGTCTTACCGATCCACTTATCTTCAATTCTCTTGAATAACATCAGACTTTTTTATCTTTCCCATACGTTTGGTCCCGACTGTCAATTGTACCCCATCAAAGGTCGAGTGTGATTTGGTAACCTTAGTGGCCTTTTCCAAGTATCTATAGAGGTGACTGTGGGGGTATTCCCATGGTACCTGGGGCAGATGTTGTATCACTTTCAGTACCCTTGGAGGGTGATCCCATGATGCGAGGGTTGCTTGCATAGAGAAGAAATGTTACATGGAGTTTGGGGTAAATTCTTCTCATATATTCTTCGATAGCTCGATATCTCATCTTCAAAAGATCCTTCTATTGTTTCTTAGTTTATTACCTGTAGATATTTTTAGGGGTGTGTGATTTTAGAGTTCGTAGTTGGATTTAAGGATTGCCATTTTACTTTCACCATGGCTGATCAAGGGCCTCAAATATATTGCAAATTCAAGATTTGGATATTGAAGTTCAGGAACCTCAACATGACCCTTATTATTTGATTGGATAAAAAACAAGATCTAGGGCAACATCTGAGCCAACATTAAAGTCAGAATCTCGCTCAACGTACCTTCCTGTCCCATCTTCCTTACTTGCATCGCTCCCGGTTGTGCACTCGGAAAGGTTAACATAAAAAATGGGTTTATCCTAGACCATATCTTTGGGGATATGTTGTACTGGTCAAAACATCTTAACCATTATTTCCAATCATTCTCCTTTAGATCTTGTGGTTTCTCATGATCCAATATTCTTTGTATATCTAATAATTCTTTGATCTTTTTATTTATCAAGGGATATGATGTTTAGGCTTGGGATTTGAATAAATAATTTGAATAAGACCTATTCAGTTCCCTTATCTTCCATATCTTGTGAAATACATATGCTTGGGACATTTTAGGTTCGGTAAGAGAAGTCACTTTGTTTAGTGAATATGGAAGGAAGAAAGGAAGGCTAGCACTAAGAATATAAGAGTACACTCTTTCTGGAGAGTAGTAAGGTAGGTGTAGGGTAAGAAGTTGCAAACTTCATATCACGAGCCAATGGGGAACATTCTTAGACATCATCCATTCCATTCTGGTTTATATAATCTATACTTCCCATGTGCAATAAGATACCCTGAAGGAATGGTCGAAGAAAAAACTTTTGAAACCGGGAGTGTAGTTCATGGAAGTGGACAACACGAAACATAATTGGTCACAACCTTCATGGAAGGACTTGTATCTTACCCAAATACCCTTTTATTGATCCACTCTACCCACTACTCGTGGAACAATCTTCCACTATCAATACCTAGTCTTCTTACCATTTACAAGCCAGCTCAGCCACTATGTAATATTTTGGCATGAACCCACCAAATTTTATTTTTCCAAAGGGATTGGGAGTTTCACCTCCTCTATCCATAGATCCTATAGTTGATTCTACAAGATCACAAATCAGTATTGTTGGTTCTTTTTCTTTACCAGAAAAAATTGTGCCCCAAGTTACTTTGACACAACCACTTGCAAGTAATTCTCTCTTTGCACATGGACCAGGTAATATTCCTGCTTCACTAATCCCATATATGCACACACCAAGTGATTTACTTGGTCATCCCATCATTCATATGAAAAATAATCTAGTCGTTCAAACAACCATGTTTACACAAGCTACTCAACCCACATCTCCAACTTTACAAATGGGAAGTTCTTCTATACCTTTCATTGGAGGTCAATCTTCAATGAGAGGCCAATCTTTAGATGGGGGGAATCCTTCAGTTGGAGGGAAAATTTTTGTTGGGGGGAAACCCTCAGCCATGGGGAAAACTCCTATATGGGGAAACATAAACAAACCTGGGGGGAAACTGCTCCTGCAAGTCCTTTCATCCCTACTATCGACATGTATCCTAGAAAACCATATCTAGGAGTTGTAAATCCTTTATGGGGTCAACCTAATACGAGAGGAATTCCTTAGCAAGGAAAATTTCCCAATCAATATGTGAACCCCATGATTCCAACACAACATCCCCCTAAAACACGGTATATGGGAGGTCCATCGAGCCAACCACAATACATGAGGGGACCATCAGGTCAACTATGGTAAATGGGGGGACCATCGGGTCAACCACAATACATGGGGGGACCCTCAAGTCAACCATAATAAATGGGGGGTCAACCACAATACATGGGATGACCATCTGGTTTTAACATCCCATCCCAACATGTATATGGTCCTACTAGTATTCCCATATCACATGGTTACTACCAATATCCACAAGATAACCGACAAATTCCATTCTTGGCCACATTAGATTTTCCTGATTTGTCATGTTTGACCAATGATCCCATACTGCATACCCCATTTTGGCCTCCAATCCCTGCCAAAATACCTTATGATATCCCAAAATTTAATAGAAAACCTAAAGACAACCCTAATAATCATGTAATGACCTTCCATCATTGGTGTTCTTCAAACTCTTTGATGGATGATTCCATTTAGTAATAATTTACCAGAGAAGTCTCACATGATCGACAACCAAATGGTATATCGAGTTGTCGTGTCACTCCTTTGGTGACTTTAATACTTTAAATATGGATTTTTTGACACATTTCCAGTTGTTGATTCAATATGAGACAAGTACAAAGCTCTTAGCCTCACTTAGACAATCCACCTCCACCCATATTTTTTTATCGTATTCATGAATAGCGATAGTGATGATGGCTGATTAAAGCTAATATTTTGGATCAACTCCTTGCAGATTGTTTTAATAAATCTCTTTTTCCACCCATCACTAGAGATTTCACCATGGGAGGTGTTGTCACTAAGGAACAGGCCATCAAGCGTACTCAATACTTGGAATTGGTATATTCCTAGTCTGACACACTTTATGATTTGATCCCTCATGCTCGTTTCTCATCGAATGATCTATCAAGACCTTCTATAGAATCCCATGCTGATCACATGGAAGATTTTGTTACCAAAACTGATCCCTCTCCTACACAAACCTATGAGGTGAATGCAGTTTGGTCCACTTCATCTCAGCAACTTGGAGGTAAGAAGAAAAGAAAGGGTAAATCCAAGAATCCTTCTAACCCATAGGAGAGTACAAAAACTATTGATACAGAACCAAAAAGGAAGGCTAAGATTCCTTGCATTATTTGTATGGAGGACCACTACACAAAATATTTCCCTCATTGTGAGGAAGTCGCTAAATTTCTGAAAGGTAACTCCCTACCCGCAGTGCTAACTGGCCCTTTCCCAACTCAAGAGAAAAAAATGGTTGCACAAAATCTTTCCCATCCACAAGGGGGAAAAAAAGGTGATTCCCACCATGGGGATGCTTCCTCAAGCGTCACTCAGGTATTTATGTGTAAGGAGATGGTTAGTCTAATGGCCATAGCTAAGACTTATAGAACTCCTCTATATAATCATGCCAACAGAGGTGATACCAATAAGACTTCCACTTCCACTCCTCCTCCATCCTCCACTCCTCTTTAGATCGAGAGGCATGTTGTTGACTCAGTTTTTCACCTACCCAAGGGCACAATTCAAAAGTCAATTTTCAATCCAAGTACCTCCACTTCTCAACACTACAACATTGTTGAATATTTGGCGCAAGCACCTTGTGTTATGTTGATGCTTGAATCTCTAAGAGACTATCCAAGTCAACGTAGAACCTTGTTATAAGAAATTGGAGTTGTGGATCCAGAGGATTCAAATATGATTATGTTTAATATGGACTATTTTAAACCAAGGCTCTCCCACCACCAGACATTAAAAATTCAAACTATGGTTGGTGGGAAGAACATGCATCACACCATTTTGTATGAAGGAGCTTCCACATGTTCCATGTCATTGTCCTGCTAGAGAGACATTGGTTCTCTTGAACTTAACCAGTCTCCTACCAACCTTAAGGAATTTGATGGATGTGGTTTCCAACCTTATGAACTCTCAAAATATTTCGTTGTGAAGTTAAATGGAAAAACCATTTTTGACGACATTGAAGTGGTTAGTGTTCCCTTGGATTATAATTTATTGCTTGGTCACAGTTGGTTCTATGCAATGACTTCCATCACTTCTTCAGTTTTTCACATTTTACAATTTCCCCATCAAGGGAAAATTGTGATTGTTGACCAACTTGATTATTGCACTCCATATCTCCATAATTCTTCAATGAATAATATCCCTTTCCTAGGAGAGTCTTATCTTAGGTGCGAAAGTGTGGGGGTAGGTCTCCTCAATGGGTCCTCACTCATGGGATTTTTCATGCCTCACAATGTTCAAGGGAATTTTCACTTCAAACCAACCACTCTGCAGTATTACCAGTTTTCATCCTCATCTCAGACCATGCTCATTTCACATATCATCTTATATCACTTTCCTGTGTTAATTTCATGTTGATGTTGGGGGAAACATCATGGCCTTCCTTCCACGAGTCTATTCCTATCGACGTCAACACATTATATGAGAATTAGACTTAGAAACTAGTTATTACCTTGGAGCATGCATGCCTCAATGGCATGTTTCCTCACCTTCGATAATAAGGTTACACCATTAGCCTTTGATCGAATTATTCCATGGATGTTTGACTTCATCTTAGTTGTTCACATTCGTTGGAATGTATTAGGGTACCTTGGGAGTCATTTTCATCATTAGTGATTTCCCTCACACTTGTTAATGGTATACATTAATGAATGGTAATAAAGTGGTATCTACCATGTTCAACATCCAGCCATCTATTCACATGGCTAGAATCATACCATTTCAGGATTAGTATTAAGGCACTGGATTGGGAACTTACTTTTTTATGTCCTTTATCCATGATACCATGGAGATTATCTTAGTATTTTGGGGATTCCAGTACATTCACCTTACTCACAACTTCATTGATATGTATTGTCACATAGATCCACTTTGTATTGGTCTGTAGCTATGTTGTTTTGTCATATTGTAGATCCTTTGTGTATTCTTTTGTGGATATAACTTGATAAATTCATGGAGGTATGGATCCACATTGTATGTTTGGTGGCCATGTCCTTAGTCAATGCTTTTATGGATCTATAGTGTATTGGTCAGCGACCATGCTTTGATTTATTTTACTCTGAGCATATGTATGCCTACCTTGGGGATGATACATATATACTTTTTGATGTTTGTTTGCAACTTCCGCCGGGATATCCTACTCCAACACCCTTACATTAATATTTTTTAAACTATTTCAACCATCAGTTTCTCTTCCGACCTCACACTTTAGAGGGAATTTGTTAAACACCAAAATGTCGCACTTAAGTGTCACATTTATTATGCACCTAAGTGTCGCAAGTCTCGTATGCACCTTAATACATGTTGCATTCACTTTATCAAGTGTTGTATGCACCGTACTAAGTTTTATATTCACTTTGACACCATGAACGAACATTTTTCATGATACCTAGTCTTTGTGGAGGAGAAAACCTAGCATGAGATGGTCGAAAAACTACTTTTTTCCTTGAGTTTTGACCCATGTTTGAAGGTCAACGCCCCCCTACCCATTTATAGGGAGAATTGATCCTTGAGCAATGTTCCTTTCTGAACTATGGGGTGTTATAACCCTAAATTGCACCATACATGCATACCTAGCATTTGGCCCTCTTACTTACTATTTTTGCCAAGCCATCACTGAGCAACTCTTCTTAAAAACCACATTTTTGAAGATGTACATGCCCTACACCACTACTTCCTACGTACACACACTTTATGCACCACTATAGCTCGCATACATACACTAGATGCACCATTAAAATCCACATATACCCAAAAATGTTGCAAAAATTAAAAAGTTTCAAGGAATTCATTGAGATTACGGGCTATTGGGTAGTTCTCCAATTGTCCCACTGCCTATAGCCCATCACCCAACCGAATAACCATCCTTTTGTCATATAAAAGGAGGTGTTGAGGTCTCATTCCAAATAGAAACATAAGAACAATGAAACTCTGCCCATTTCATATCCCCTCCTTGCCCCAAGAATTTGCAGCCACCTTGTGAGTTTTGTGCCAGAATTGTCCATTCTTTCCTTTTTCCTCCATTATAAGCCTACGCCATTTCCCTAGAGAGAAGTGTGAGAGGAGAAAGATACATGGAAGCACAGTTGGAGCTTGGTGAATAGGAGTCCAGACCAGGTTCGAGGAGTAGTCGTTGATCTCATTGTAAGTAAACTTTGTGATATTAATAAAAAGAATACTCTTTCTGTCTTGCAATATGATGTGTTTAATCTTTATGTTTGATTTATGTTTTATACTGACATCTAACCCACTAATTCATATATGAGATACATGTTCATGTTTTATTGTTTGTATTTTTGTGAGTGCAGGTCAGCCTTGGGAGGAGACTTGTAATCAAGGAGCAATCAAATGTGAAAGGATCGACACAAGACATGGATTTTAAGGTAGAGTTACCAGATATTTTTACTTTGTATTTCGTTTGTGAATGTGGGGTATATTCATGGTAGTCTAAAGACTAGGAGACTTTTAGATGGTTAGATATGCCTACATGTTGAACCCTAGTGTAGTTCATAAAGGGGTTTTCCCGCTATATCATAACTTAAGACCATACTAGGGAAACCTCTAGGGTTTTAGGGGATAGTTTATGGGTGTTTTAATTGGTTTGATTACCTTTTTTGAGTTTCTGTAAGTTGTTGAGTCTTTAAGGGATTCTGGTCTACCATACCAGTACTCCCTACCTTGTCAGCCTGACTGTTAGTTTTCTTTTTTGAGAAGTTACAGAGGTGTACGCGACCTGTAGTGGGTCTGCACATGTACATACATGCCCTACCTTTAGACAACTTGCGTACATACGTAGGTTTCTTAAGTGTCAGTAGTGTGCCTGTGTCAAGAATCCTTTTCCTCAAGAAGGGACAGTCAAACTCTTCCCTGATTGAAGTCTGACTTCTCAGGGGTTTCTTGATTTAGTACTAGTCTCTGTAGTTACAGTCTTTAGCCTAGGTTTGACGTTAGTTTGCTTATTTCTTTTAAAAATATTGCTTGTGTTTTCTTTGAAAGGGTTTGAGATGAGTTCATGAGTCTTTTCTGATCAGCCTGTTTAGTATCATCAGTGACTCCCTGCGATCCGCAGTAGACCAGAAGTCAGTTTTTGGTCTTGTCTTGTCTTCATGTTTTCCCCTTTTACTTTATTTAGAAGAAAAGAAAAAGAAGTTATTTCAAGTTTCTTATTTTGAAGCATAAAAAAAAAAGATTCAATTTCTTTGTTTGGTTAAGTAGTTAGGTTAGTTGTCTTTACTTATCAGGAGAAAGAGCTATTTTATTTAAGTTCTTTACTGAATAATTAGAACTTTAAGTAGATCATAGTTGAGTGAAATTTAGTTTTGGGTTTTTCTTTTAAAAGATCTTAGAAAAAGTAGTTACAAAAAGTTGGTTAAAGGGTTTAAATTCACAAATCTTTATTTGTCAAAATGAGTAATTTTGCTTTCAGTTACATTTACAGTTCTTCTCTTTCGTCTCTTAAAATACACCACTAGTTTCATATTTGTTTCCTTGACTTAAGACAAGCCACTTAAAATTAACACTTAATTAAAATAAATTAGACTTCATGTTTGTAGGGTCCATCAACTAGTCTAGGCTAGAGCCTTGATTTAGGTTGGAGAGGAAACTCTTCAAGGCTATAAAACAAACATATGAGTCTGTGCTAGGGAGTGTAAAAAGTCCAGTAAACGTTAAAGTCATCTAGGACCCCCCTCTAACATAGTGGCTAAACAAGAGGTCATGTGCAGAAAGGTTGCGGAGATAACCCCTCCAAAGCCAGACCAAGCATAGTGGGGAATGCATATAGAGGACTTGTCTTGGGATTCTATTGATCACATTTTCCACAGAACTTCATGGGCCTTGAATCTGTTCGAGTTCATCAGTCATGCTCTATAACACTTTCTTTCGATATCCTTGATAGGTTTCGGGCTGGATCCCCTGCTCATTGCGGTCCACCCAACTATCGACTGTACCCGCCTGGTGATTGTTCACGAGCTAACAACCTAGTTGCCTTTATTTTAGGGTCTTACATAGGTGACTGTAGGGGTATACGTCGGTACCTAGGGTAGACATTGGGCCATGCTTTGCAGAGTATACCCAGAGGGTGCTTCTGTGTTCAATTTGCACTTGCATTAGTAATTTTCTCTAGTGTTGGTTGGTGTAACTGTTCTTCCAACTAGTTAGTGGTTTGCTTGCTTTATCTTGTAGGAAATTTCTAGTGTGTTCTTGGTCTTCAACGTTTAAAAATAATTACTATGTCATTGATCTTCTCACACAGTGGAAGATCAAAGCCCCGCCAGTCGTGAAGGCTTTTGGGCCTGTCGTCGGTTAATTTGGAGCCACCACCGCCACCGTTACAACGAAGAATTGACCAACAAGGGTCATTTGAGGCGATCGGGCCACATGGAACTGTGCCTGAGCCATATCTGAGATGAGAACACTTGTATTCAGAGGAATCGACTATTTCTAATCTTGGATCAAAATCTCTTAGTCCATATAACCCTCTGATCACTGACTAGTCAGCACTCGTCGTGGTACAAATTTCCCCCCCAAGGGTAATGCATCACGGGCATCAAATAGTTCTGCAAGAAACGCTGGAAGAAAATGTTGCTACTTCGTCAGGGAGTCCTCACACTCCCTCTATGGCTGCCACCACTAGGGGTGTTCCGCCTCCTAACTCACCTTCACAGGTTAGGACCATTATGTTTTTTAAGAAGATATGCTTAGTGATGTCTTGGAAAAAATATTAAGTAAGAGGGCCAAATGCCAGGTATGCATGTATGGTGAAATTTAGGGTTATAACATGGGGGAGTGTCAAAAATTCTCTACACTCCATACTAGGAGAGTGTTGAAGTGGTTAGAAGAAGATTTGGTCAACCCACCTTATTCTAAGGGTCAACCATGAGATTATCTTAAGTGGTTTTGATTGAGGGGTTGATTCATTAGTTGAGTCACCCATATTCCCTCCATTTTGGGTAATCAAATCCTAACTTAAGGAGATAAATCCTCAACCATTTCCTAGAATTCTTTATGGTGGTTAAGCCTCTAAAATACTATATAATGGAGCCACTCAAAGGTGAAAAGGAGGAGAAAGGATTTTGGAGTGTCAAACCTTTGATCTTGTGAGGGGTGTTCATTAAAGTATCATCATTCCGATGTTGAGACATTCAGGCAAGGGATGGACTAGAGATCTTGGAGGAGCTGTTGCAACGTCAATGCTGGTTTTTAAGTACTTCACCATGGTTTCCCATTAATTAACTTGGCCTATTTTCTTCATTTCTTCTTTATACATGTATGTCTATATAGATAGATCCACTCTTATCTAATGATATATTGTAAGGGTAGAAGGTATTGTTTTGTTCCTTGTATACTTTATTCATCACCATAGGAGATTGGAAAACAAGACTAAATATTGAAGATCAGTGAGGACAACCATCCAAAAGGAGTAAGTCATACTTCTTTCTTCTATATTCTCTATCCATAGACATAAATAATAGGGGTCTAGGTATTCAAGGGATATTTCACCTAGACATAGGGGAAATATTTCATAACACTCACCATCTTACCATAAAAGTGATCGATGATTTTTCTACCCAACATATACAGACTGGCTCCCAAAGCCACATCATCCCCAACTACCATTTTTCAGTGTTCTTTTTTCTCTCTCCAACACTTTATTTTCTTTCTTGAGTGGGGATGATCAAGGAACAATCCATAATTAGAAGGAGAGGGCCTTGAGTGTTCAGGGCTCTTCACAGAGTGCAATGTTTGTCCTGCATTTGAAGAATTATCCACTTTGTCACATGCTACCACCTTTTTTCAGTTTGTTGGGAATACTAAGGGATGGCTATTCCCAATTCCCTTACTCTCCTTAATTTCATGGCCCATGTTGGGTGCCAACTCCATTAGATCACCATTCAAATTTAGATTGAACAGAAGAGCATCCTCCTTGGGATTAGACCATTTCCTTCTCTACAACAATTTAAATTCATTCTCTAACACAAAGATATCCTAATAGTCAACAACATCCTTCTCATAGTCTACTAGGTCTTCATCCATAAAAAAAGGAGATCAATGGAAGGAAGACAACAAAAAGGATTTTGAAGCTCGAACATTGCACTTCAACCCATCACATAAACCAACACTTTGGGACCTGAGTGGAGAATGAAACTAACCCACCAAATAAGGAAAGGGACTATGATCTCAAAGAGGCTTGATCAATTCACCATTTACTACCCTGATCTGACAATAAAAAACCCTCCTTTTATTGATTGTACTATCAACGCCATTAGAAATGAACTAGGGCCAAACTTGATAGGGACCTAGCTATTTGTGCTTTATGTTGTCTTCCTTACCTGAACCTTTTATTTTCCTCTTTATGAGTGCCTAAATTGGCATACTTTCAACACCCATCTAATACCTTTTTGCTTACCATTTTCCATTGATCACTTCCTTTTTGATACTTTCCTTATCTAGTTTTCCTTACTTATCACTAAGATATGAATCCTTCCCCATATGCCATTATTATGATATTCTTGCATATTTCTTAAAGGAACTTGTTACTTTCATGTACTAATACTGCTACGTAGGAGTAATACAACAGTTGCAACTCCTGATAGTGGTTGTAATAACTCCAAGTGTACACTTTGTGATGAAAATCCAACTGTTACAACTCCAAGTGTGCACTTTGTGTTGCGACTCCAATTGTTGCAACTTCAAGTGTACTCTTTGTGTTGCAACTCCAACTAACTATTATGACTCCAAACATGTTTTTTGTTGTTGTGGTTCTGAGTACACCATTGTTGCGATTCCAAATATAAAACTTCCAACACAATATTCACTGCTGCAATTGATGGTCAGGAAATAGTCTTCATAGAGGAAAGAGACAAGAGGAAAATGGATGACCAAAAGAAGAATCGGTTTTTCTACCAATTCAGCACACACAAATATTTTCTAAAATTTATCAAAATCATTATAACTGGATGAACAATTGGATTCTCATGGTTTTCCATCCGTTCCTTTGTATAATGTTAGACATTAATCATATTGTATAAGAACCTCAGCTTCCCTAGAGATGAAAAAAGAAAGGGGGAGAAAAAACTATGGTGATAAGCATTTAATTGCTATTGTATTTTCGAACTTCTACAATATAATTTCCATTCCCACTCTTGTTCATGTATTGATGTGTTGGTGATTGTATGATCCTAGTTTCACAACTCAATACCTTTATTAAGGGGGTAGGCCCCCCTCCTTAGTCAGGTACTACCTATATATTAGCTTAGGATTTAATCTTTCAATTCTATTTATTTATTTTAGTAATCATTCCATTTCTTAATCTATTGCAATTCTAATTTCATAGAAAACTGTAGTTGATATTCATACATGGTTTATATTCAATTGGTGTTAAAATAATTTATAAATTTAAGCTGCAATTCAAATTTCAATCCTGTTTCGATTTCTATCTGTTCATGATCATAGATGTTGTTACATCTCTAGATACCACAATTCACCTTGCCTTAATTTACATTGATGTAACTCATGTCATTGTGAGTTATTTCGTGCAACAACTTCATTGTTGCAACTCACGTTTCCGCAACTCCACTTGCAACTGCACTATATTATATTTGCTTTCTGATTCATGACATCTTTAGCAGTTTGGGATTGATTTATAATGGATTGTTATCGAATGTGCGAATGGTAAGTGTTACAATAGAACATGATCTTCATTCTACTTGACCAAGTCACCAACAGAACATAGTGAATTTTAATTTTCAATAGTGTGATTTCCATTTTCTACAAGTGTGATTTCAATTTCTGCAAGTGTGATTTCAATTTTCTGCAAGTGTGATTTCAAATTCCACAAGTGTCATTTCCATTTCTGCAAGTGTGATTTCAATTTCCACAAGTGTCATTTCCATTTTTGCAAGTGTGAAATTTACTTTCTTGTATAGGTATTTGGTGACTTAATTAAGTAACTTGAAACCTTGATTTGTGACATCAGAATTAATACAACCCTTTAGCTAAAACAACACTAATCTTTTCATATATGGTGCACGATAGTTCGTAAGTAAGATAAGACCTCAAATTTATAACTAAATGCAAAACGCTTTAGTTTCTCATTAATTGAAAAGTCTGTCATTTTTGGAGTCATTTTTGGGGAACTATAAAAAAAAAAGTAATTTTGTTCTGTGGAATTTTCTTCATTTCAGTAGATTAAATGTTACAATGTCTTTTCAGTAATTTCTAGGATGTTTTTCTAATATTTTCTATGCCTAGATGTAGAGATCATCAAGAAAGATTTATTAGTTCTCCAAAAACCCATGAAAATATAACAGTGCAAGTCCATCACAAGAGGGAAAGCAGATCAATAATTCAAATTACTTATCCCCTAAAACAAGTTCTCTTTCCAAGAAGAAGCCCGAAGCATCTCCTCAGGTACCAGAGACTGTACATGGATATTTACACACTAAGTTTCAATTTTCAGAAGAGCATATCAATGGAAAATATCATTTAGAAGAGTTCCCTTTTCCTGAGGCACCTTTGGAAGTAGAGGACAACCCTAAAAAAGAAATGGCTTATGATATTTTCAAGGAGGAACCCATGAATTTTGCATTCCCAATCAAAGAAATAGATGAAGAAGCCAAGATGAATACCATTCCTCATTCAAATTTGCCAAACTTTCTTGGGTTATCTAAAGAATATAACGATATCTTCATCTTCGAGTTTGATGTACTTTGTAGAAGCTAGGACTGTGTGACAAATGCTTAGAAATTCTAGCTTTTTCCCACCACACTTAAAATCATTGTGCTACGATGGATCATTGGTCTTAGAAAGGATAACATCCGCTCAAGGGACCAAATGACAAAGAAATTTATTGATAAATACCGAGAATATTGTAAGGAAAAATAAAGAAGAGAGGAAGTCTTCAATATGATGCAGCATGAACACAAGATCCTGAAATATTACGTTGAGTGATTCACCTATAACCTACAAAGGAAAAAACGAGGAGAGTTGGCTCCTGAAACACAATGTGTCTTATTTCTAAGAGGAATCTGAGATGATTGTATAGAACTGCTCAGCCTTGTGGGTGGGGGAGACATTTCTCCATTGGAATATGATATTATCTTGGAACTTTTTCACAAACACTCCAGAGGAACATTTAAAACAAGAAAAGGGCCAAAAGATATATTGGCAAGAACATGCAAGACCGCTGGAAGTGGAGTAATGAGGGTAGAAATTGGGAACATGTTCAAAGAGTTTAAGACCAATATACTTAGTTCACTGAGCTCACAACTAGATACATTGCAGAAAAATAAGAAGTGGGAAGAAACATAATGACCATTGGGTATCTTTTACATGAAATGTAGGATGAAGCATCAAAAGAGAGAATGTTCATTGGATCATATTAAGGTCTATGGAATATGCAACGAGGACCATGCTACTCATAACTACCCATCCTTTTTTGGATTGAAGGCCATATATCAAAAAGACAAGGAGCCTGAGCAATTGTGTTATTTTGCTCATAAGCGACCTTGACAACCTAGACATCAAGGTATGATCCAAGGTCAATCTCAATATTTCAATTCATATTGACTAATCCTTCAATGAAATATGCTTCTCAACCATGGGGTATTCTAACACAACAATGGGTAGCTCCTCCTCTTAACCAATTATGGAAACAAGGATGAAGAAATCCCAGCAAGGGAGGACCTCAACAACCTATGACACAACCATCTGTGAGACTTCCTCCTCCTCCCCAAATGTAGGAATCCACATCCACCCCTCCCTGAACACAACTACCTGCACAACCCATACCTAAACCAAATAATAGAAGGTCGGGTTTGTTAGCACATAGGATATGTAGGGGTCAAAATAGTTTAATATTTTTATGTTTGAGTCATAGGGTCTTTAATTTTATATGTTTTGAAATTATGTCTCATGTCATAACTTATGTTTGATTTTTCCATGAGCATAGTTGTGATCTTAGTCTTTGAAAAATATTTGGTGTCATGCTATTGTTCATCATCATGAAATGAGTAAGGTTTTGCATGGGTCAAACCCCTGGTCTTAAAATCATCATCATCATATGTCTTGTCTCAAAGGTTTGTACAAAAGTTCCATTACGTCATTTTAAATCATTTGAAGGTCAAGTCATATTTTTGATTTACTTGTTGCTAACTCACCTAAAAGTTTGCAGCATACCAAGAAGTACCTTATGCACTTATCTCTCATCATTTAACTTTGAAAACATGTCAGGGGATATCTCATCATCTTCAATACATTCAATTCATTATGATTTTCAGGATTGTGTCAAGGAACAACTCTAACAGTTTGAATGAAGCACACTACTAGAGTTTGAAAACTGGCACTGCAAATTGGTGTTGCAAATTGGCTATATTAGATTGAAAAGGATTGGATGCTTCCACTTTATTCGAAATCGATTTCACAAAATGCTAGCCCAGTTT
Source organism: Picea glauca (assembly GCA_000966675.3). Lineage (NCBI taxonomy): Eukaryota > Viridiplantae > Streptophyta > Pinopsida > Pinales > Pinaceae > Picea > Picea glauca. The sequence goes on along the minus strand of JZKD02S0292675.1, from coordinate 227,117 downwards.
AGACACACTAGGTACTCCTTTGATGATTTCATGTTGCTTAAATGGTTGATTGACAATGTAAAATTGTGGTATATTCTTCTTGCGTTGCAAAATGTTAAATGCTCTATGCGCTTCCAACTCTCTGCACCATTAAAACCCACAACTTTGGTTTCCTAAAACTTGACCATTTTTCAATATTGTTATCTCATAGGGTCATCCTATAGTTTCATCTTGAAAACAGTAGCATTATCCACTTCCAAATTTGCGTTGCAAATTGCCCATTATAATTCTGCGTTGCAAACTCTGCGTTGGGAACCCTCTATTCCTTGATAGATCAAACCCCTTTCAGTCGCGATTCATTCAAGGCCAAGGTATTAACTAGTCAATTCATATGTCTCTCCTCATGAATGGAAAACCTTTCATTCTTTCATAAAAATATAGTTCAATTTTCGCTGCAAAATGGCATTGTGAACTTAACCAGCGCACTGCAAACCCTTTGTTTTACACAGAGTTGCTTCATTTCTTCTTATTTGAAATTTTCATCCAGTTGATTTATGTTTCTCTCTTATAACTTCCTACTTGCAACCTATTCACCCTCACACTACTGCTATGCATAATTGTTCACTCAAGTAAACCCAAAGTTGCGCCAACTCTATAAACAAACCCCAAAGTTTCTTGTTTTATTACATATCTCATAACAAACTATTATAAGAGGGTACATGAGGTTTTCAAATCACATTATGGACAATCAACAAGGAAAGAAGATCCAAAAAGCGGGAGGGATTGTGAGAGATGAACCACATGATATGCAACTCAGCCATTCTGAACCATTTTTCAAGGAGTCTTCCAAGAGGGTGGGTTGCCTCAATTTTTGTGAGAAAATGAAAAGAGGACATCCTGAAGTAGCTAAGTAGTTTGCACTCAACTTCAGTGGGACAAAGACTAAGGTGGATGTGTTGGAGTTTGAATTTTATGAGAATTATGTTTCTGTAGCCACAAAGATACCTAATTGTGGTGAGAAGTGGTTTAAAGCCATTTCTCTAAACTCTTCTTTCTCTAAGAAATTCCTAAAACCTGAATATCAAGGGGACAACCTATCCAAGTGAGTGCCAAGAAGTCACATGTTGGAGTATTTTTACAATATTCTTAGGGTCATTCAAAGGTACTTCACTTGTGAAGGAAGGTTCAACATGGTATATATATATATATATATATATATATTTAACAGAAGCTGGAAAAGATATATTAATCAGTGTGGATAAATCCACTGAGGTTACAAAAAAGAACATCCATTAAGGGATGTATTTGAGTTATTCATTGTTAGGACTATTACAAAAATTGGGGTGTTCAGGTATCCCCTTTTCTTACAAAAGTTGCTATGTGGATAAGTTCCTACATATACTCTGTAGCAGGAGCCACTTAGATACACAAACCGACAAAACATAGATCTATTTGAGATTAAGGGTGACTAGCTTAGGCATTCTTATCCTCGTTGGAGTGCTTCTCGTGTCTCCTGAACTCAAAGAGGGGCACATTCAGGTCTAGTATCTGATTAATCGAATTGGACTGAGCATTCCTCGAATACCCTTTATGAGCTTCCGTGTTTCTAGTTGGAGGTTGTGTGTCATCAAGATAATCCATCCTAAGCTGAAGAGTGTTAGTTTGCACCCGATTTGAAACTATTTGACTTCTTTGTGCCTCACTTTCATCCTGTAGCTTACTGATCAGAAACTGGTGCTGGGAAAGATTTTCCATGTCAAATGCCCTGTTGGCACTCAATGCTTCCAATTGTTTTCATAGGTTGCTACATCCTCCACATTCAGGTTCCCAATTTTATTCTGGCCAAGAGTCTGAGTCTTCCTGCATGGTATTCTCCTATTGCATTTCACTATCTCCAGAAGAGAGACCATATTTGGATGGA